>JAHTLZ010000010.1:28673233-28692329 GCA_023846285.1 Phrynocephalus versicolor | reverse complement strand
CTGTTGTACCCCCTGGAAAATCTGAGACATAATCCTTTCAAGTGCTCATTTCTTTAATGTATGCTCCGGATACATTTTCCTTCTGGTTCTCTCACCTGTAGGAACATTTTAAACAGTGTTGTCAAGAGCAGGCAGAAGGGAAAATCGAAACTCTATTTTTTTTTTTTATTACCCAGTGGGCCATGAAATGAGAAAAATAAATGAACTACATGTAAAACCCAACTTTCCATGGAACAATCAGAGATTTTAACAAGCAAGCTGCAAAGTTACTCCACAGACCTGGTAGCTCATACTGTTTTGGCTCAAATCCAACTAAAATTCGCTGTCAAGGGATAGAACAAAGAGGCCCTGGACAAAATATCTTCAGAGTCCCCTAGTTCTACCATGAAATAAGTAGCAAAATCTTACCAGGAAACAGACTGGCATGTTGCAGTGCCACAGCAAACAGCCCTGGTTAAAATAACCACATGCCCACCATTTTAATTTTCCCTGGGCCCTGCATGTATCTGGAGAGGGCATGGCACTAGGAATGGTGTGTAATATGCACGTGTGAATGGGGAGAGGGGGGCATGTGTATGAAAACAATGCGGGTGTGGTGTACGTGTGAACAACATGTGTGTATATACATATGTGGTGCATGCTTATGGATGCAGTTTGTATGGTCTGTCTCTTGATTCCCAAGACTCTTCAAAGGTAAACAGGTAATCACTGCAATAATTTATTCTTGATGTAAACAAGGCATGTATTACTGGAACCAGGCAAGAAGTCTTCAAGAACTGCTATCCTTTCTTCAGAACCAGAATTGAAGAAAGGAACTCTTGCCCACAGCTGCCATCTGGGCATCCACCTACACAGTGGTATCCATCTGAGTACCATCAAATGTCTAATCTCCTTTTTACAGGCAACTGCAAGGGCAATATGCCTCATCCCAAATAGATTGAATTCCTGTTCCTCATGCCACAAGTACTTTTGTCTTGTCTCAGTTGAAACTCCCTTAATGAACACTCAGGCAACCCATTGTTGCCTCCAGACATCTGGTGAGAACACCAGCAGTTTCAACAGTATGGGATGAAATGGGGAAACAGTGCTTTGTGTCATAGTAGGTACAGGTAATAAAATACTTCAGACCCTCAGATGGCCTCTCCTGATAGTTTCACATAGATATTAAATAAGCTGGGGGTGGGGGGAGAGATGTGACTTGATCCCTTGAGGGAAAACAAACTTCCCCAACATGATGCCCTGCAGATTTTTCAGGTACCAGCGCCCATCACCTCTGACCACTGGCCACATGAGCTGAGCAGAATGTAGCTGTAGCCTAAAAGATTTAGAGGGCATTGGGGGATTGGGGGGAAAAACTGCTATACTCCAACAAACAAGCTGCCAAGCAAGAGTCCCCTAATATCACTTTCTGGAACCACCAAATATATGTGCCTTCTATGCCATCATGATCCCAGAGTGTAGCAGTGGCCTGAACACAGACTTAACAAAAGCTGCATCACACCAGAGGAGGAATCTTACCCTTAGGCAGGGTGAGGTGACTGTCTCCAGTGGCAGACACCAGGGCAAGGAACTGCACTGCTTACCTTCCCACTGAGAAGGACCCCACCGGCCTGACTCTACATTCACCACCAGCTGCTGTTGCTGTTATCGTGGCTGCTGAAGTGATCAGCAACAGTAATGGGGGCAGCTAGCCCGCCGCCCACTCTTCAAAGAAATGTCATTCACTTTATTTGCTTTATTTAAGGAGAGCTGCCAGGACTGACATATTAAGTGAGTCCTGGCAGTTCTCATCAAAATGTCACACTCTGATGGATCCAGATTAGAAGGCAGCGAGCTGGTTGACCAGCTGAGGACAACAGCAAGGAAGGAAAGGAAAGCAGCAGCAAAGATGCAAGGTATTGGAGCATAGGCAGGCATAGCGTCTGGAAAACAGAGAGAATCTCCTAGCCTAAAAGGGAAAAAACTCCAGTAATTCAAAGGCCTACTCAAACAACTGTGGCCTGTTCCCATCAAGTCAACACACCTCTTTCTTAGGACTCCGCAGTCCATGAAGCTGTTGCCAGTGCTGCACCCAGTATGAACTCTGGAAAAGACAGGGAAATGCCAGGTTCCAGGCCACTGGCTAGTTTTTTTCCAAGACTTCTGATTCATGGGAATTGCGGAGTTTAATCAGGCCTCTGTAATGCAGGTCAAGTTCACTCCCCCCACCTCAAGGGTTATATCCAGGCTATATCCAGCTACAAATTTGGGGTATGTTGGCACAACCCCACAGCAACCATGAAATATGCTGAGCCATTCCCAGCAAGAGGGAGACAGTCTGATACCATCAGTGTGGAAGATGCCAACATCAGACTTGAAACCATTCCAGGAAGCTCAAGTAGGGAAATGCTGCAGAGATAAAACCAACATAATCTCCATGGTGTCAGAAAGTGTCGGCAGCCCCAAGAACCAACTGGAAATGGCACCTTGTTAGGATATACTGTGGAACCTTGTATAACAAACAGCTTGTATAACATAAAATTTGTACAACATAAAAATTCCAGAGATAGGGGATATTTGCTTAACATAATTGCCTATGGGGAGAATCCGTACAACATAAAAATGGGATCACTCTGTTTTCAATGCATTCCTATGGGAATTTGTATAAAAGAAATTTTGCTTAACATAATTTCATTTGGAACGAATTAATTCCTTTATACAAGGTACCACTGTAGTATCCCACTAGAACAAAGCCCCTCTACCCCTTGAGTACTGATGTGAAGAGAACCAGCAGTGGTGGGGCAGAAGATAGATAAATTCCATCTGCCCCCTTTTCTAACCAGGTCCCTGAAATGTATTTCATGTAACCTCTGCCATCTGTAATTATATCCTGAATGTTGTGATTTTACCACCTCCTGACCTGGCATCTAGAAGTGCCACTTCCAAACAAGGAGGATTGTCATCGCCACCTTTGACAAATGAGCTAGAAAAAGAGAACTTTCACAAGTTTATTCAACATCTTTCCAATCATGGTTAGGCTGCCTAGCATCACAATTCTCCCTCTGCCTCCTGTTCTTTATAATGAACAGAAACCTCGTCATCAACCAGCCCGCTAGTCCGTCACCACCACCTTGTTCTATCAACCAGCAGGGCCAGTGCGTCCATTAAGGCGAACTAGGCAGTTGCCTAGGGCGCCAAAATGGAGAGAGGGCGCTGGCTAGCCTGCTTCCCCCTGCCGCCCCCTCACCGCTGGCCACCGCCATTCATCCCCAATGCCCGTCGTTGTCCGCCTGCCGCCCACCATGCCGCCCCCGTGCCCGTCGCCGTCCGCCCCCACGCCCGTCACTGTCCCCCACCATCCGCTGCCCCCTACCCCACCCGCCGCCGCTGCTACCGCCCACCCGCCGCCCCGCCCCTCGCCTAGGGTGCAAAAAAACCTAGCACCGGCCCTGTCAACCAGAAGGGGAAAACAGAAGAAACCACACTCAAACCACCTAACCCAAAATGCCATGTTCATTTTAGAATCCCCTGTTGGTTAGGTTTGGAAAGCACAATAGCTTCTAGCTCCCTAGAGTAGTCCACTCTTTTTTCTCATTAACTGGCACTTTCAATAATAAATGTCTTAAAGACGTTTGTAAGAGAAAGAATAAAAAGTGTAATTGCTTACAGCAAACTGACAAATATGATGCATTTGAGCAACAGACTCAACAGAGAGAAAGAGCTCTGAACAGAGAGACCAGTCTTGCTTTGAATTTAGGTGCAGGGAAGGAACAATAGGATAGATTGACAGTCACCTCAGCCCAGAAAAGTCCTTTCAGGCACACCTAGAGGCAGCATACAAAAATCATGAAGATCCTGCTGGACTCTTCAGCAAAGCTTAGGGGGAGAAGAAACAAAGCCCCCACCCCCCAAATCATCTTTGCAAGTTGTAGGGACTGGCTGTCTACATCCCCTGAGGTGACACCTCCTGCCTCAGGCTGGTGGTTCTAAAAGGCTGCAGCCTCCATTTTGAAATAAACTTTAAGTAAGAGAGCCTGGTTCAGAGGATGTGTTGAACTTTTCTGCTCCCTTCTTTCCCAGCTTGGCAGAGAAGAAGGGTCAAACATGTGTAAAACACTAGCCATCTTGTTTATGAATAAATTTCTGCAAATTGTCTCTGTCAAAACACAATAGATTTTGCACTGGGTTAGTCTTGAACAAGCACGTGAGACCAATTTTCACAAAAGACCTGCATCTGATGGGGAAAACAACTACTGGAACAGGCTTGTTGAGATAAAATGATCTTTCCTAGACCTCACAGATGAACTCTGTGGAAAATCTCAAGGAGGCAGTTCATGCTATTTGTGGACAGGTGTCCCTATTTTCTCTATCAAGTCTCAAATCTAATACCGTATAATGGTTTATATGCTTTGCTGTAGTCTGTGTGTGATTGTCCATAGGCATGTGTTTGGTGCTTAACTTAATGAGCCCCGTGGCGCAGTGGCTAAATGCCTGTACTGCAGGTAAAACTGTGCTCACCACCTGGGTTTCAATCCCATGTAGTGGGATCATGGTTGACCCAGTCTTCCGTCCTTCCGAAGTCAGTAAAATGAGTACCCAGTTTGTGAGGGGAAATGTGTAGCCTGCATTACTGTAATTAAAACTGTGAATGGTCCAGAAACTACTTGAAGTGGTAACACTTTAACTGTTCCTTCTCCCAATATGGAAATAGAGATGCAGGTCTACACAGTGACCTGCTGTGTTGGGTATTATTATTTTTTAGGTGTCACAACATGGGGTGTAATAGTAGGCAGGAGCATGGCGTGGGGAGGGCAAGGGGTGGGGTGCCCTGGGTGCAGCAATTAGGGGGCACCACATTGCCTGCCACCCCCCGCACACACACGCACACGCGCGCGCACACACACGCACACACACCATGCACGCAGGATTGCTGGGTGGATGGGATGGAGTTGGGGAGGGCCAGAGGGGCGCAAAGAAACAACGTTGGCCCCAGGTGCTCCAAAACCTTGCTACGCTACTGATAGTAGGCCAAAATCCCGCTGCTATCTGCATAAGGTTTACATAACTCTGCCCAAAGAGACATGCAACTAACTAATAAGGTGCTGAAGCATGTTATGGATCATGTGCTTGGAAACACACCCCACTGCTTATCTAAGATGTACTATCATCAGGGAGCTGCAGAGAGCCACAATGAGTTAGGAAACCTTATGCAGACAGTAAAAGGATTCTACCCTGTGGCTGTCTGCTCATCAAATGCTACTCCTGTGCCACTGCTACTTCCGTTGATCCCATGGTCATTACAGGTTAGTCGGAAGAGAGTTACTGAGTTCATTTGGATGCAAAGAAGCTGCTTGTGATTGTTTGGGTCTTGTCTTGCTATGTGCTTTGATTTACTGATGCGTGTAGCCAGCCCTTTGACAGGTGCTTCCTGCTTCGTAGATGTTTGTGTGTGTTTATTAGCTTTGGAACTGCATTTAAAATCCAGCTGACATGACACATTTTCTTCTTCCTCCACCTCCTCCTCTCAGCTTCTTCAACTGAGTTTATGGTTTTGTGCTCTAAGAAGGACAGACGCCAACAAATGGGCCGTTAAAGCACATTTTTAGATGTTTAATAGCATAAACCTGTGAAGCCTCTTGGGGGGGGGGGGAACACAACAGGGTACTTCCTCTCTCCTTCCTTGTTTTTACAGGAAGAGGGAAAACAGAATGGGTGTATCCTGACAGCCACAAAAGCAAGGGCACATCATTTTTAGGTAGCCATACCCTGCAAAAAGGGAGGCTGTCATTTTGCCCAGAAAGCCAGAGATGACCTGGATTCCACACGCCCCAACTGCCTTCCCAACAAAGGAACTACTGGCCTGGCATTTCAGCCCATGCTACAAAAATAGCTGAGTAATGTCTGTGCATGCAAGTGTGTGATTGAGGGGTGGCAGGGGGAGGAATAAGAGCCAAGGCATTGAGGCAAAGCTATCTCTGCCATCCAGATCCAAGTACTGTATATTAGGGCTCTACTCATGGCAGAGGATGGTAACAAGGGGATTGCTTAGGCAAATGCCTAGCGGGGCTCAGTTTCTAATGTCCCTTTTAGTAAAGTGGACTTGTAGACAAGAAGCTAGGTGGATTCAAATGCATATGCTTTGCTATTAAAAGACTGGAATCGGGCCACTGTTCAGAATAGGATAGGACAGTGGTTCCCTACCCTGGGCCCACAGGTGTTCTTAGACTAAAACTCCCAGAAGCCCCCACTACTAGCTCTGCTGGTTAGACGTCTCGGAGCTGTAGTCCAAGGACATATGGGGACCCAAGGTAGGAACCACTGGGACAGGAGATTGCCAGCAGACTCTGCCAGCTACTTTGCTACTATAGGTCAACTGGATGACCAGGGACAGAGCAGCCTCTTGGCAGGGAGAGGACCACACTGAGTCACAGATCATTTCCATCCATTGTTGACTGTCATCCCAAGCTATGCCCACATGCCCATTTTTACCTCTTAAACACCACTGTCTTTTACGTGCCTAAAGATAGAAAGTGTTCTCCGAGGACATAATGAACATGGAACAGAGCAAAGTAGTAATTTAGAAAGCCAGCAAAGGAGAAGAGCCAACTCTTCTGACGTCTGTTTGGCTGGATTAATTTTCTGTGCCAAAGTCCAATTCGTTACCTTTTGTTTGGGACAGGATTTAAAAGAGGATGGAAAAAAGGTGATTATACAATCCATGTTTTTGTTGCTGTTGCTCCTGCTAATTTGCATTGTTTCTTCTGGGAAATGCATGCTTTTAGGCTACACTGGCTTGTTCATAAAACCAAGTTTCCTGGTTGGAAGCAAAGAATCAACCAATGAGCTGCATTTTAATGCCAGACTTATCTAACACAGCTGCATCCCTGTCGCCAAGCAGAGCGAACCAACATCCACACAGAAGGAGAACAGAGCAGCTGGTATCAGAAGCCTCCAAGGCAATTGGCTAGACAGGCAGGGGTGTATCAGGGGGGCATAAAGGTACATCTGCCCAGGGTGCAGCAATCTGGAGGTGCCTGGAGGGGGAGGAGATGGAAGAAGCCCTGTGCCCTCCTGCTAGCAGTCCTCAGGCTCAGCGATGGGACCCACTCCATTGCAGACAACTCTGCCACCACCGCGTGCCAGACAAGCGGCAAAACAGGCAGGCAGGCAAGCAAGCATGGTGGCTGTGGTGCCCTCCTCCTCCTCCTCCTCCTCCTCCTCCAACTCTTCCTTGCCTTACTCTGGGCTACCGCAGGAGACAAGGCGCGTGCGCGATACCATGCATGTGCACACATACACAAATGCCCGCGTACCCGTCCCACGTGTGCAGGGTTGCCCCCCCCTTGCTGGCTGGATGCAATGGGGTTGGGAAAGGCCAGAGGGGCACAAAAACAACTTTGTCCCCCAGGCACCCGAAAACCTTGCTACACCACTGCAGACAGGGCTGGACATGATCCATGACACAAGGAGAAGGTTCTCTCCCTTGACTCTCAAACCTAGTGTGAGAGCCCACAGATAACTAGTGCTTACTGTGACCACTATGGGCATAAGAAACTGTCCCTGTTTGGATTATTTATGTATCTCTTGGCAACACCTATCCCTTCCATGCTGACTCAAAGGGCACGCTCAGAGGGACACGCAGCACTGTTGTCAATCAAAGCCAGTGCAAGCAACATTTAGGCTACCATTTCTTTCTCTAATCAGCAACTGTTATGTCTAACGGACACAACTTTGAAGACATTTAGAATCTTCAAGTAATAATTGGAGGTGTTCGGGCAGAACTCCTGGGAGGGTGGGTTCTTAAGGACTTGGTGCTACAGCTGTGAAGACTCGGCTCTGTATTTCAACAGCTCCATGCTCAGGAAACACAGAGAAGCAGGGATCCGTGCTGCATTTCACAGACCAGGGCAAAAAAGGCATATCCATTTTACACATGCTTTGGGTTGTTTTGGAGTTTCTCTTCCCCCAGCCCCACCTCTCAACCCCGTCACCTGTGCATCAGATATCAGTGGTGGGATGATTATCTGTTTGTCTACTATCCCCTTCTTCTGGAGGCACCGTAGGTCTGTGCATTTTGCCCAATACTCACAGGCTTGCTCTTCTCCCAGGAAGCACAGGCCATATATCTAACCACTGAGCTATCCAGCCACCTAGGCCATTCCTAAGTAGGTCATAAAGAGTCACCACCACTGTTCCCAGAACTGCAGCCGAGAATGTTTATTTGCTCATTAGAAATGGGCTGAAAGTTATTAATTTTCTTGTGCTCTTGTGGGTGAAGGGCAAAGTGACCACTAAGTGCTTTTTATCAGCACATCTGATGCAGGGAGAATAAGCCATTTGTCATCTCACAAACAGTAATTAACTGCAATGAGATTGGCAAACTGCCATAAAGACAAACAGAACATTGGAATGCCAGGTTCTTTCAAGAATAAAGGCTTTTTATTGCAATAATTGAATCAATGCATTGAGGTGTTTCTCTTTAGAGAAGCACACTGAGGTCCAGCAAAAACAATTTTTACATTTCTTTTTTTTTTTTTTTAGTAAAGCTTTCTACTTTGATGATGCTATCTCCTCCTTCTCATCCCCTCACTTATTTTCTCATTTTTACTTATTGGAATACTGGAATAATTCAGCACTTCAACCAGAAAGAGACAGTAAGAATGCAGTTGGTAAAATGGTGCCAGTCTTCTACACAGTCTTATGGGCAGTCTTGGAGTAATTTGTAATTAGAGATGGGCACGACTTAGCGGTATTCCCGTTTCCGTTTCCGTTACTCGTTTCCGTTACTCTACGGAAACGGAAACGGGAATTACTCCGCCAGACTTCGAGCTCGAACCGACGAACGAACAATTTGGTCTGATTTGTCGTGCTCGTTACTTGCATCGCGCGATCGCGGCACAGAAAAAAAGTTTTTAAAAGTTAAAAAGCCCGGTTCCCGGCCAAAAAGCAGGCGGAAATATGCCTGCCGTGCCTCAGGGCACCTACCAGAGGGGTGGTTTCTGGAGGTCCCCGCCCGGCCTCCCCCCCTCCTCCGTCCTGCTGGGATGCTCTGGTGTGGTGGTGGGACTCGCCCGCCACAAAAAGCCCAGTCTCGCCGCCGGCCGCCAAAGCGCAAGCAAGCGGCACGGGCGGCACAGGAAAAAACTTTTTAAAACTCTCCCCCGGGTCTCCCCCCCAACCATTCCCGGGCCAAAAAGCAGGTGGAAAATGCCTGTTTGACTAAGGGCACTCACTAGGGCACCTACCGGAGGGGGGGTTTCTGGTCTGGAGGGGGGGTGTCCCGGCTTCCCCCCCCCTCCGTCCTGGGCTGCTCTGGTCTAGTGGTGGGACTCGCCGCAGGCTCGCAAAAAGCCCACTCTGCCGAGACGCCGACGGCCGCCGCAAACGCAAGCGGCACGGACGGCGCAGGAAAAAACTTTTAAACTCTCCCCGGCCCCCACCCATTCCCGGGCCAAAAAGCAGGCGGAAAATGCCTGTTTGACTAAGGGCACTCACTAGGGCACCTACCGGAGGGGGGGGTTCTGGTCTGGAGGGGGGGTCCCGCCTCCCCCCGTCCTGGGCAGCCGGACTCGAGTCGCCTCGTCGCCAACGCCATGCCATGCGGTGCGGGCGGGGGATCGAAAATGGGGCGGCGAATGCAATATTGTTTTTGAAATCGTGGTCCAAAAACACACAAGCACAACAGAAACACGCGGAAATGTATGAACTGCCAGATTTTTCACAGTAGCAGTGGGTTTTTTCTTGCAACAAAATGTCTCTCCTCTCCTCCTCTGTCCTCCATTGATTTTATTTTATTTTATTTTTTTTACACCTGCGCAGTGTGCAATGATGGGCTGGCCCAGTGGCCTGGCCAGCCATGTGGGAGGGGACGACCATGCAAATTTTTGGAGCCATCTCACCAATCGCATGGCCACTTGGCCACTGAGACTTCTGGGATGTGCCAAAAAAGCCCCCTAAAACTTGCCCTAGCCCCCTAACCCGCTAACCCTAATCCTTGACTCCTTACCCATACGTCACAGACTGTCTTCTTAGTGGGTCAGAGAGGCACCCAGAGGTGCAATCCAATAGCCCACCATAACCTTACCCGTCATTAGCCTAACCCTAGCCCTAACCCTAATCCACCTTAGCCCATAGCCAGATCGACTTGCATTGCACTACACACGCAAGTACGATTCCCTTCTGTGGGACGTGATGGCAGGTGCGACCCACTCGGATCAGGTGCTTGAGCAGGTGCAGTGGCACCGCCTGGCCTGGCGACACGCAGGTCTCGCTCTGCCTGCAAATGGCATGCATAACCATATGGTTGTGCATGCCATTTTGCAGCAGCAGCAGGTGAGGATGGGAGACCCCCATGTTGAGGGGTCTCTTGGAGCCTGCTGCTGCTGTCCCTTCCTTTATAGCGGGCCAGCGGAGGCACCCACCCCACAGAGGTGCCTCCAGGAGCCCGCTACCCCCCAAAAAAACCAGTATAACGATAACGAAAAAAACAAAAAACGAAACGACTAATTTTTTCCGATTTTTCGCGAAAACGGAAACGAAACGACTCGGACCCTAGCCGAAAAAGAAAACGAAAACGAAGTTTTTTTCCTGAGTCGTGCCCATCTCTATTTGTAATACAGAAGCAACAGCCGACATTAAGACCTGGCCTTCCTTTCAAATTAACCTCTCCTGAAGCCAGTTATGTTCACCAAAAGACTTTATGAGATTTGGCTCCATACATTTGTGAGTAAGATAAAATTAGACCTGAAATACCCTGAGGATTTTCTGGAAGCTGAATCGTGGCAACTGGACTAATTTTCTTGAGAGATTGAAATGTTGCGCTGCTCATCCAAACAGCTTCATCAGTCTGAGGAAAGCTAGTTGTGAGACCCCCATTTTTATAGTTCACTCTGACCTCTTGTCACCCTGGTCTCATAAGATGAACAATGGCCTGAATGGGCTTGTTAGGTAGACAATAGTCTCAATAGGCCTTTAGGTGAACAATGGCCTAAGATGCTGAAACCTATAAAGTATGGGTCATTAGCTATGGCCTTGGTGGTGGTGGTGTGAAGTATTTTTGATTTGTCTGGGTATTGTTGAAATCACTGCCTAATAAGTGGCAGATAGGCTGTTCCTGGGGGCCTCCCACCTCTGTTGAGAGAGGGGTTTTCAATACTCACATGAATGGCTTCCCTGACCTCTCTTTCAAACCACCTATCTTCTCTGTCTAGAAGCCAGACCAGATATGCATGCTCCTGGATCTTTGTCTGAACACCATGTATTTCATGTACAGAGGGGACTTCTACAGACAGAAGCATGATTGGGCCATGGGTTCCCCAATGTCACCAATTATTGCTAAACTATACATGAAAGAAGTGGAGAAGAAGACACTCAACAACTTCTCACGGACAACACCATCTCAGTGATTAAGGTATGTAGATGATACCTGGGTAACACTCAGGAAGTACAGGCCTTTACAGACCACATCAGTGTGGTGAATCCTAAACTACAGCTAAAAAGCCCCGTTGTGTGAGACATACTTCCTCAAAAGTCTTTGGACACCACATGGCCTTTTCCTCCAAAGTATGGAGCCCTTTTCATTTGTCCTGTTTGCTTACAATGTTTTTTCCTGCCCTCCTGCATTAGCTTCCAAAAGGACGCACATGTCACAGGAGGAAGATGTGAGAAAGGGATTTTTGTCATCTAGCTTGTTTTCCCTCTACCGATTTCTCAAACTGGGGAAGGTCAACTTCGCCTTCCACTGTCTGCTTTGTTGTTGTTTTTTTACCCAGGTCAGAGTTCCTTCTGTTTGCTTTTTTTTAAAATTGGTTTTTCTCAGGCTTCACTCCTCTGCTGACAGGGACAACCAGCATTTCTGTGGTCTAATTTGACTTAGGGGTTTGGAGCAATTATTTTCCTTCTAGATCCTCGTCTTTTCTTTGCTTGTCAGGGAGCGATCTGACAGATTTAGGAGTTGCCACAAAGCGGCCCTGGTGGTTTTGAGAGCCCCCATTGATTCAGTATGCGATCCCAGGCTGTGAAGGCTGCAATCTTATCCTCATTCTTTACTCAGTTTTAATTTACTTCTGACACCAGGAGGCCTAAGCTGAGAAGCTTCCCTTCATTGCCGATGGTGACCACTGCAATGACCTTCCTCTGGTTTCTGGGCATTAATAGGAAAAAGTGACATCATAGGAGGAGTTTCTATGGGGACAGACAGTGGTCACTACTGGTTTCCATGGAGTTGCTGAAGACATGTGCTGATGGTAAGGGAATGAAAAATACGTACCCACAAAGCATTTATATGCTATCTAATCATCTTGCAAGTTAAACAGTGTACCTTTATTCCTGACATTTTCAGAGACTGATTGACAGGTTTAGTGTGAGGTGGGGCAAAAACCTGGCTCATCAAACACTGATCTATTTTTTATGTTTAGGCTGGGGAAAATGGCACAGTGGCCTTTCCTCTGCTGCTGCACTGTCTACACTAGACTATGGGTGATACCATCATACTGTATGCTGCTAGAATTTTTTTTTAAGTTGCCCAAAAATGTTGCTGAGCTTTCAGGAGCAAGCTCCCTTTTTCAAAGTCTAGAATTACCTGATTTTTCCCCCAAGGAAAATAATCCAGCAGCTGAGTGGAGAATGTACAAAGAATGTAACAGCTGCAATATGGGTACATATAATGTTAACCAAAGCTCAGTAAGTTACTTTTTGAAGTAACTAGTTGGAGTTATGGCTCTAATGTCACCTCCCAAAGTAGCTGCTTTTAGTTTTGACATTCAAAAAAGCAACGGCTTGAAAGTCATCAGGAGAGGCCTTTCTCTCCATCATGCCACCTTCACCGGTGCGCCTCAAAAGAACACATGAAAGGGCCTTTTCTGTTGCTGCTCCCAGACTCTGGAACTCCCTCCCGCTGGAGGCCAGGAATGCCCCGTCCCTGCTCTGTCTTTCTGGAATCAGGCAAAGAAAAGCTTTCCCGTAATGAGGGACTTCCTACTATATAACTTTATATGGATTACCATACATGATTGCATTGATTGATTTCATAAGAATACCAGTGTTTTCCATGGCCCCAGTCCCACGTCCCATTAAAAGCAGTTTAAATCACAATGTTTCATAAGAATACCTGTGTTTTTCATATTACTTTCCTTTTTCTTTTCTTTTTGTGTGCTCCTTGTAGCTCTAATGTTACCTTTTAATGTTCTAAGATGCCTCCTCTAATTCCCTGTTTTTAACTGGAATCTGTCTTATATGTTCTGAGCTGTATATTGCCCCTCATTACTGTAAGCCACCTTGGGTCCTTTTCCAAGGAGAAAGGTGGGATAAAAACAAAGTGGACCCTTGTATAACAAACAGTTTGTATAACATAAAATCTGTACAACATAAAAATTCCTGAGATAGGCGAAATTTGCTTAACAGAATCATCTATGGGGCGAATCCATACAACATAAAATGGGATTACTCCGTTTTCAATGCATTCCTATGGGAAATATGTATAAAGGAAAATTTGCTTAACATAATTTCATTTGGAATGAATCAATTCCTTTATATAAGGTACCACTGTATTCAAAATAAATAAATAAATAATAAATATATAAACTCTTTGTTTTCGTGATTCTGAAAAGTAGCTAACATAAGACTAGAATACCTCTAAAACATCTGATCACTACAAACTGCTGACCAGTGGTGGAAAAAACACTTTCCTTTGTCCGCCTCAACACTGGCAGCACAGCAACAGGTAAACCAGGAGATGTGCCATGTAATATTCCCAGATCTTGGAAGTAACTAGTTAGAGATGGGCAACTCTTTGTAATTAGTTTTTTTTTTTAACAGAATCAAAGATATTACACTGTGATGCATCTTAAGGGATAATTTCCTTCCTTTTTGCAGTGTCACTATAGCTTTTACTTATTTTAATAATTTATATTTTTTTTTATAATTTCAGGAATGTAGTAGGAGAGAAGAATCACGATTCATGCGTTCGGTCATGCTTTGCCTTGTACTCCTGCTTCGCACTCTGGATTGTGGAGGCAGCAAGAACATGGGAGGGAAGAGGCACCATTTTCTACCATTAACCAATGGCTGGTAGCCCTGGGGTTTTCTTTTTCAGAAGGTAAAAATATGTTTTTAGTGTACTTTTGAAACATGGAGAAGTAAGGCTTTCTTAGGGAACGTGTGCTGCCTCTGACCCAGTCTGTGCCCGAGTAAGGGCACACAGAGTGATGCCCAGCCCATCCTGTGCCCTTTTGAAGACACTCCAAACCCGTCTTTGTCTGAGTACACAGCATTAGTCATGCACTCCTGGCTCTCCAGGAAAGACCTGTTCCTGTGGCTGGGGAAAGACAGGTGCCAAGGCCAGGTTGTAGCAGAGCTTTGAGGAAGCCCTTGGGTACAGATGAGGGCTGGAGGTCTTCCATGCCAGGGAGTAGCAGCAGCAAACCTGCCAAGTTGGCAGCTCCATTTCCTTTCCTGTTCTCTCTTCCACGCCGCCACCCCCACCCCCATGGGGAAGGAAGGAAGGCTCTTTGAAAGGACCATGGGCACAGTCTTTGTGGGCTCTGTCTTAAAAGGGGTTGCCGTGGTTGAGAGAAAGCAGGTTTTCTGGGCACCACCAGCACCTATAGCCCATTCTTAGTTCTCTCTTCTACCATCAACCAGCACAGGTAACAGTTTAATACCAGAAAAGCAATAGCGTTTTTGTTGCTGTTGTTTCAAAAAGAAAGTGGAGGAAGCTTCCTATCCTATCGCCACACTTTCTATTCTTCCTATCTTTTTTCCGTTTCTTTGGAGGGAATGTGTTCTCCCTCCCTCCCTCCCCCCCTCCCTCCCCCCTCTCTCTCTCCCTCTCCCTCTCTCCCTCTCTCTCTCTGAAAATAACAAAACTTACCTCCTCTCCACCTACTAAAATTGTAAACATAAGAATGTTCAATATAATCTCCTCTTTTTTAGCCAAATGTATTTAATTGTGTTAATAATTACACCCTAATGCTTGCAAGAACTGTTTCAGCTTTATTCAAATAAATGTTTCCAAATCCATAATACATTTGTGGAATATTAAGTCTCATGTAGGGATGGGCATGAAATGGAAAAATGATGTTTCATTTCGTTCCGTTTCATGCCCCCCCCCCGCATTTAATTCATTTCATTTCATACAAATTTTTGAAAAAAATGTATGGAACAAAACAGTAATGAAATGATTCATTACTGCACTCACCTCCTCCTCCTCCTCCTTCTGGCCTAGGCGGCAGTGGGCCTAGGCCAGCTGGCTGTCTGGCTCCGGTGGCGGCGGCTCTGGCAATGGCGGGCCTAGGCCAGCCTGCAGGGCCCACTCACCAGCTAGCTGGCGGTCTCTGGCTCTGGTGACACCGGTGGTGGCGGCAACGGTCCTAGGCTCCGGGGGTGGGCTGCACCCATTCACCAGCTGGCTTGGAGGCTCCAGCAGCAGCTCTGGCTGCTCCAGCAGTGGGCCTAAGATGGCTTGCCGGGCGCGCTCACTAGCTGGCTGGCAAGCTCCTGCGCCAGCGGACCTAGGCTAGCCTGTCAGGGCTCATGTAGCAGCGGTGGCAGAGGAGGAGAGGGACACAACCAAGTCAGTAAGGGATCTGTTTTACAGACAAATGAAACAGTTCATTTTAATGAAAGAAAAACACCATTTTGTTTTGTTTATAACAAAATGCTGCTGCTTCGGTTCAGTTTAGTTCATTTCATTTTGTTACGTAACAAACTGACGAATCAGCATTTCATTTTTTGTTTTGTGCCCATCCCTAGTCTCACGATTACAGCACTGGTGTTGAACAATAGAAATAGGGAAATATTAATTTACTGCTGTTAATATCTGAAAATATTGGACAAGGTTTATTCATTCATGATTAATGCATTCCTTAAATCAGTAGTTTCTAAGCGGTTTAGAGCAGAGGCATAGCCAGGATTTGGAGCGCCTGGGGACAACGTTCATTTTTACACTTTTCCTGCCGCCCCCCCCCACATTGCACCCACCCAGCAACAGAGGGGCCGAATCCTGTGGGTGTAGGGTGGGTGCGTGCATGCACGTGCATGTGGGCAGATGTGCATGCGGGCAGACGTGTGTGTATATATGTGTGCATGCACCTTACACATTTCCCAGTGGACCTGCCAAGTGTCCTGTTTCAGGTGGGACAATACCATTTTTCAGCCTTTGTCCCGCTGCCATTCCGGAACATTTATTTTACTGAAAATGTTCTGGGCGGTAGCAGCAACACAAGGCAAACTTGCCCGTCACTCACTCCTTTGCTGCTGCCCCTTCGCTCACCCCTTGACCCCAGCATGTTGCCTGCCTTGCTGCTTCTCTCTCTCTCTCTCTCTCTCTCTTTCTCTCCCCCCCCCCGTCTTCCTGCCGTCATCAGGTGCTGTATTTGCTCTCTGGGGATGTTTTTTCAGTTTGTTGGGTGATTGGGATTATTGTTTCACTACGATGGTGCAAATGGCTTCGATTAGTGCTCATACAAAGCCAGTGGCCTATAAATTCACTTAATAAATTAATAAATGTAAATACTCTACTAACAACATGAACTACAGGGGAGGGAATCAAAGATGTTTAAAACTGGCCTAAATGTTAAGCATATCACCCATTGCTAAGAAAAGCAAGAGAGAGGAGCTCACAGTTCAGCAGTAGTTATTTTCTCTTTCATTCTGTTTATTCCCCCCCCCCCGACATCAGCATCTCTTGAAATGCACCAAGAAAGCATTTCAGAGCAAAAGCAGAATGTGTTGCACCCTCTTTTGCCTGGGCTGCGTTCCAGGAATTGGATCTGACCGTCATTTAAAAACCTTCCTATTTTCAAGTGATCTCTTCCTCCCTTAAACTTTTACTCCACAGTTCAATGTCAATAACGGGTGGAAATAAGCTATTGTCTGTACAAACTCAGCCTAGGAGAAGTGAGTGGTGATTGCTTGGAGATTAGACAAATTGAGCTCCATAATATATAGAAGAATTTGGGAGCCTTTAATCTCCTTTTATCCTTACAGGCAGTCTCAAATGTCTTCAGGGGAGTAGGAATCATAGAAATTCCTACCAATCATTCTGGGGAACAAATATTGTCAAGAGGGCTATAAATTACGATAGTGAAGAAAGCACAACCTTTGCAGCGCCTGCAGTTCTGGGTGGACGAGGAACGGCTCGCCAGCAATTTTCATCTACTTCCCGCTAAAGTAAATACATTACCAGTGGCATATATTTCCTGGGCTCATTTTAAAAAAAGCTCTGGATATCTCCCTGTTTAAGCGTTGTATTCTCATGTCACTGAACTACAAAGACTTCATATCAACAGGTAACCACCTTTGCCAAGTGCATACTTTCTGATTAACATTTGGCTTGGAAAGGTAAATGCTGAAGAAAAGTAAAGTGAGCCACTTATATATTGCCCCATAGCACTTAAAGCACTCTCTGGGTGATTTACACGTTTAAATATTCAGGCTGCATGTTGCCTCCCCACTAGAGATGGGCACGACTCAAAAAAGTGGTGTTTCGTTTGTCGTTTGTCGTTTAGGGGGTCCGTTTCGATTCGTTTTTGTTTTTCGTGAATTTTTGCAAAAAAATTCATTTTCGTTTCGTTACGTAATGAAATGAAAAAACGAAAACGAAAATGAAAAATTCCTGTTTCGTTAGCATTCATTACAGTTCAATGTATTTTCCACAACGAAAACAAAATGCACGACAAAATTTCTGTGTTTCATTTCGTTTCGTTTCATTTTGGAGACAAAATTCATTTTTCGTTTCATTACGTAATGAAATGAAAAAATAAAAACAAAAACGAAAAATTGTTCGTTTCGTGCCCATCTCTACTCCCCACCATTCCATAGCTGGGTACTACTGAATTTATCAACTTCTGAAGGATGGAAAGTTGAATCCACCCTGAGCCAGCTACCTGAACCCAGGTCATGAGCAGAGTCTTTGACTGCAATGCTGCAATTTAGCCACTGCTCCATGAGGAACAGTAACACAAAATAACATCCTCCCATGAAATAGCATCTCCCTGTGCCTGAATGGGAGGAAAACGGAATATCTGACAACTGGCCCAAATGAATGTAGTATGATCCAAATCGACAGTACTGACCTACCAAGAACTGAGGAGTTCAAATACCTTGGTTCCACAATCACAGCTGATGGGGGGCTGCATCACAAAGTCCCATCAAGGAACAACAGTCCCCAGGTAAAATGGCATATGATAACAAAGAACAAACATCATGTGCGACAAAAAGATCAGCAACCGTTTAATGTCAAAGGTCTTACACACACAGGTTCTGTGGTGTGGCTAGTGACTAAAGAAGTTAAATGTTGCCTTGGTGTCATGAAGACAAAGATGCTCCAGTGGCCCTCCAACCTCATATGAAATGATCATGCGCACAATGATGACATCCAACCTATATAGCATTTCACCAAATGCCAATAAAATGCATGAAACCTGAGTACCCTGGTATGGACACATCTTGGGTGCCAATAAAGAAATTCTGGCTAGAAAAGGATCTCCCCCTGGAGATTAGCAGATCCTGACTGTGGGGATGACCAAAACAGTGCTGGATAAACACCCTTGACAATGACATGAAGTTGTCCTGGATTCACTCAGACCTAGTCCGTGACTGTGGCAAATGGAAGGCAAAAACCGGAATAGAAGAAGAAGAAGAAGAAGAAGAAGAAGAAGAAGAAGAAGAAGAAGAAGAAGAAGAAGAAGAAGAAGAAGAAGGAGAAGAAGAAGAAGAAGAAGAAGATCTATTTGAAAATAGATTTGTTCTTCCATTTGAATATACAGTGGTACCTTGTATAAAGGAATTAATTCGTTCCAAATGAAATTCTGTTAAGCAAATTTTCCTTTATACAAATTCCCATAGGAATGCATTGAAAACGGAGTGATCCCATTTTTATGTTGTACAGATTCTCCCCATAGGCAATTATGTTAAGCAAATTTCCCCTATCTCCGGAATTTTTTATGTTGTACAAATTTTATGTTATGCAAGCTGTTTGTTATACAAGGGTCCACTGTACTGTACATGAAAAATTAATGATAGCAACTATAGCCAGTTAGGCAGTGTTCATAATGCCAGGTGGGTCATATGTCTCTCACGTTATTGGTGAGATAACAATTTTCTGGTTTCATTGTCA
>JAHTLZ010000010.1:28632111-28656094 GCA_023846285.1 Phrynocephalus versicolor | reverse complement strand
TAGTGGGCCTACTCTAGTGAGATTCACTATATCCTGATTTACAATAGGATTTCGGCCATTGATTCTGGGCTTAGAGGAAAGTCCCTGTTGACACAACTGAGAAAGCCTTCTAGATATTGTAGCAGTTTGAAAATGTAACTTTTTAGTAGATTATGCCTCAACTGCCCACCATACCCAAATCCCCAATGCTAGCTGGGGAATACTTGGGAGTTGAAGTCCAGAATTTTGTTTTTTGGAAAGTGTAAATAAAAAATAGAGGCTCACATGTTAATAGGAAAAGCATACATTCTGTATGTCATGAGATCATATGAAAAGTACACACCATGTTTCGTAGAGGTCTGTTTGAAAACAGGAGATAGCTGAAGGCATACCGTATGTTTCCTTGCAGGGAATCTGTTGACTTCTTGGCTCTTTTTCTAGACTGGCCTCTAAGAGTGGGGCGATGGAGGCGGGAAGCCCTTTTAATTCATGAACTAGTTCATGACCCCTGGATTTACAAGACATTATTAAATTTCAGCAGATGAATTGCATCTATGGCATGAAATCTCTGGCTAAGCATTTGACCCAAATATAGCATCCCAATCAAGGGCACAATGGGCTTCTTTTCCCATAAAGTCTGGCTGTTTCCATCGCACTGCCACTAAACATGGCAAATATAAACACAAAGTTGGTTCCGAAAAAGGAGGGAGGGGATGATGGTTACGGTGGCTACCAACAAGAAAGAAAGAAAGAAAAACTACTCTTGCATCTGTTCTAGTATAGTGAAAAAAGGGGTTATGCAGCCTCCTCTTTCCCCCATTTTTTGCTTTTGTTTGTTTGTTTGTTTTGCTTTTGTTTGTTGCTATCTTATAAATTAGTTCCACTTTATAAAATAGCTGCACCACATACAAGTGAGCCACCTTAGGTTACATTGCTAGGGCTGCTAAAGCAGCAGGGGCAGCATAATAAATCCTGTGTCAAGTCACCAAATTCTTTGCATTCCTGAACTTCCTGGTCTGTGTCAAATGTCAGATTTCTTGCAGGCGGCAATACAAGGAAGATCCAGAGCGGCTGAAGTATGTGGATTCCAACTATCTCAGAGCAACGTTCTCACAGCTGAGCAGCAAGGCGAATAACCCCAATTCCAGGCTGCACCACTGTAACCTGACTTCACTCCTTGGTATCTCATTTGACATTTCATATCTGTATGGCTCTGTACAGCTTGGGGAATCAAGGTGCAATAGGACCCTTAAGATGCCTAATCAACATTACCAAAATATGGCATCAGATCTGCAATATCCTTATTTTAAAAACCTTTTATCTGACTCATGCTAAGACCCATTGTTCACACATAGTGTAGTGCTGAAGCTCATGAATGTTGAGCACCCTCATTAAGTTTAAACTACAGTATGCTTGCTTGCTTGTTTGTTTGTTTAGTATAGCTCTGGGCAGTTAAAACAAATATAAAACAGATAATAATAAAAGCCAAAAAAAACCCAGATCGAAAACAGCCATAAAAGCAGGTGGCAGGAAACAATCAAATAGGAACCGAAGTGGATGGAAGAAAAAAAGAATAGATGATCAGCCAGGTTCATTGTGGAAAGTCTCCTTGTAAAACCACATCTTTAGTTTCCTCCTAAATGTCAACAGAGAAGGGGCAAGGCAGAGCTCCTCTGGAAGCTGGTTCCATAAGATTAGGGCCACCATGAAGAAGGCTCTACCTTTTGTAGAGGACTTACGAGTTTCCCTTGGGTTGGCCCCCTGGAGAAGCCTTGAGGAGATCCATATTTTCTTGCGCCTCAGGCAGACTACATTAAGGAAGGATGATCCAACAAGTAACATGGGTCCATACCATGCAAGGCTTTGTATTTGAGTGTTAAAACCTTGAAACTGACCCAGGACGTGATGGGCAACCAGCAAAACTTAACTACATACTTAAGGGTCTGATGGTGAAGTTTTGGTTAAAGAAGAAGGAATCTGTGAGTTTTGTTTAATCTCAAATTCTTCTAGTCTAATTTTATGGAGATGGGGATATGAATTTTGGAAAGTTCATATCAAAAATGAACTGAACCAAATTCTCAACCATCTGCATTTACCAACTTTCAAGGAATGCAGAGGGGCATGTACTCATCTGCCAGGTAGGTGCTGAAGATGAGAATCTTGACAGGAAAGGGGGGCAAGGGTGGACATCTGGCAACTCTCAATTTATCGCTACAAATGTGGTTGAATCCAGAAGGATTCAGATGTAGAATTTTAAGAGAAAGCACTCAAGGTTCTGGGCCTGGACAGGTTATAATCTGTTAGTTTTGTCTTCTTCAACTTGTAATTTTTTAAACATCCCAATGGCTTCCTGTAGAATGTATGGAAACATTTGTAAATTTGGGAACATTGCTATTAAACATTAAAAACACAGAGTACCATATTTTTCTGTGTATACAATGCTACTTTTTTCTTAAATCATGACACAAAAAATTAAGGGGTATCATATACACAGAAGTAAGCCTTTCCCGTGTGCAGGGTGGAGGAGAACCCAAACTCACCTTGCTGTTTCCCTCCATGGTTTGTTTTTTGCAGGATTGGGCTCCATCTTTCCTTGAATCCTCCTCCTCCTCCTCCTCCTCCTCCTCCTCCCCCCCCCCCCTTTGCTTTGCTTTCCCCATTCTTAACACTCCTCTCTGCTATGCTGGGCTTGTTTTTCACAGGATCAGGCTCTGTCTGGCTTGAGCAGACCATTAAGAAATGTGCTCAGGAAATAAAAGAAAAAAAACATGCTTTTTTTTGCTGCTCAAGCCCAATGGAGCCTGATCCTGCAAAAACACAAGCCCACCAAAGCAGAGATGAGTGTTTAGAATGGGGAAATGAAAGCAAACAGCAGGGTGGTGGTGGGGTGTGGAGGAGAACTCAAGGAAAGACAGCCTGATCCTGCAAAAAACATGCCCACCAAGACAGAGAGGAATGTTTATAAAGGGGAAAAGAAATGAAACAGTGAGGGTGGTGGGGGTGGAAGAGAACTCAAGGAGGATTTATTAATTGTATTTATTTTGGGGTCTAAAAAGTGGGGGGCATCTAATAAATGGGAGTATTGTAGACATAGGGCCTTCTCGGCAGCTGCCCCCAAGCTATGGAATGCCCTCCCGATTGAGATTTTGACGCCAGGTAAAAACCTTCCTGTTCCAGAAGTTTTTTAATTAATACAATATAGACTGTGGGTCCTCTGATGACAATTTTAGTGTAATGTTTTTAGTGTAAGGTTTTTATTATTGCTTTGATTATTTATGGATGTTCTATTTTAAACTGTTTTAATTATTTTGATTGTAAGCCGCCCAGAGACCTTTGGGTAGTGGGCGGCATATAAGTTGAATAAAATAAATAAATAAATAAATAAATAAATAAATAAATAAATAAATAAATAAATAAACCCTACTGTAGAGTTATGTGAGATTTGTTGGAACAGAAATCCCCAGGATCATTTTGTATCAGGAGAATTTAGTCCTAATCCAACTGCCTCATTAAGGATAGGATGACACTGTGAGTCATCTATATACAGTATACATTTTCTAGTTGCACAGCCCTAAAAACTTTGGACAGAAACACCACAAGTTGGAATTGTCTTGATGCATAATTATTACAATTATTGTTACTATTACTAAGCATTGAGGTAGAATCACAGCTGATAATATTTTCCAGATTTCTTCCTGATATGAAAATTCTTCAGTGCTGAAGCAAAAATAAATGCTTGATTTGGACGCTGATTTCTGCCAAACACATTGTTTGTTTTTGGCTTTATATTAGGAATGTCTTTTGAAACTGGGTCATCCTGTGCAGATTTCAAAACATCCAAAATCACCAATTTTCCCTGGAAACCATCATTCAGTTATTTAGAGTCTGTGTATTTTATGAGAGGAAGAATAAAATTAAAAGGGGAACAAGAAACCCCTTTGATAAAATCTAAGCAGACTCTTGGGCCAATATATCTCTTTCAAATTACTGTTGGGGTAAACCATAAATCAGCCCCTCTTTTCAGTGGAATTAAAGACTTTCTAGCCATCAGTGCACCCAGTAGTGGGAGACTTGCAAAGCCAGTACCTTCATTCATTCATTTAATATTTTGTATTTCCCATATTGTGGGGTTTCCTCCTATATGTACAGTCTATAAAGCTGAGGAAGTGGAGAGATATAAAAGGGCAATGGATTACGAAAGTACAAAGTCTAGTCAGAGATGGAGTCATCATCCCTCCCATGATTTATCTGGGCCTACACTGCAAATGAATGTTGCATGTATTGAACATTGCTTAATGTTCATTATGAGCTGATTAGTTATTTCGTAATTTAATGTACCCTGCAATTTACCTTCTGGAAGTTTTAACTCTGATATGTCAGATAGAAATCTGTACCAGTGATAGTAGTAATATTAGTTCAGTGTAAGTATTGGCATTGTTACAAAGCAAGAGCAATTTAAAAGGACTCCTGAGTAGATAAGGTGAAATGATGTTGTTGCTTGAAGTGAGACAGCAAAGCCAGTAGAGAGCTTTTATTTATTTATTTATTTTAGGACTTGTATACCGCCCGTCTTCCCGGAGGAACTCTGGACGGTTCACTGCAAACAAATATATTACAGAGTCCAAAAAACAGTTTAAGTATAACAGTTTAAAAACAAACAATAAAGCGCACGAAAAAGCAGAAAGGCAGAGCTTGGGAAAGATTTTGGCTTTTTAACTACAAATCCCAGAGTATCCCAGGGCCTATGAACAGTTGCCATTCATGTTAGAATTATTAGGGCAACAAAAGTAATCGTTCCAAAGCTTACTTGTTTCTTAAGCTAAAAGAGAAACTTTACCTCAGATGGCCTTCAATGAACCAGAGCAGGGAAATGGTGGAAAGCACATTTGCACCTATTAAATATGGAACCCCAATACTCTAAAAAATGTTGCAGATGTAAAAAAAGAAGTTGGAACATATTTTCATACATGGTGGAATTTTGAAGTAATACATAAAGTATGGGGGAAAGTGTCTGAAGAATCTAGGGGATTGCTGGAAAGTAATATTGAAATGACTCCAAAAACAGCATTATTATTGTGCTCGCTTCGGCAGCACATATACTAAAAACAGCATTATTATTGATGATAGACAATTGTGATGGTAACAATATCAAAAAAGAAATGGTAATGAAAATGTTGACTCAAACTCAACTATTAATAGTGAAAAATTGGAAGCAGGATTGGGACTTTCAGCTACAAGAGTGGTATAATGAAATATGGAATATAGCCGCTAATGATTACATAATTTCAGAAATTAAATTCAAAAAGGGAGAAATAAAAATTAATAGATTTATTGAAATCGGGGAAGAATTTATAAAGGCTATGTTATATAAAGGGAAAGGGGAAAATCAGGCAATGGTTGTACACATTTCTGGAATGATTTCAGGGATAGATAAAAGAGGAAAAAGAAAAGTCTGAATGTAGAAAATGTGTGTAAGATATAAGGTTGCAGGGGGAGAGGAGCACTAATATTTTAAGTAGGTGTATTATGTATTATGTTTTATTTTTATGTTTGTGTTTTATGTTTATGTTTAAAATGTTAAAAAGAAAGAAAAGAAACTACATTCCCCCATTGGTTTGGTCATTCAGGAAATGAAATTAAGAGAAGATTTAAACACTACTTATAGAGATGGGCATTTCATTTTGGAAGGGACAGGTTCTGAAATGAAACATGCCAGCACAGCTGGCGCTTGGAATCCAGTCCCACCGTCTGGAAAAAAATCAACCACTGTTTTACCTTGCTCTAGTTCGTGCTGGGTGAAAATCCTACCAGGAAGCAGCCTCCGATGCATCATCTTTCCCTTTTCCTGGTGCTGACCAATCAGACAGGGAGGCGGGATGGTGCATGTCCTCGCACAGCTCCTGAAACACAGTTTCTAAAACAAAAAACTCATCACTAGTTACTAATGCTAACCATGTGCCATCAAGAGAATTCTGACTCGTATATTGACCCTTTCTAAGGTTTTCAAAGTAATGAATACCCAGAAGTGATTTACCCGTTCATTCTTCTGGGGATTCCCTGGGGCTGTGCCACTTGCCTGAGGACATGCAGGCTGGTTTTGCTTCACAGGAGGCACAATGGAGAATCAAACTCCCAACCCAGATAACTAAACTACTGAGCTATCCAGCTAGTTCAATTTACTGCATCAGTATAATTTCCAAGAAATTTAGGAAACCACAAGCAAGGCCTGTGGATTTAGCCTTCAAGCATTCTGAGCAGCTGTGTCCAAGAGAAAACATATGCAGGGGAAGAAACGGCACATTTACTTTCTGAAATGCCACTGAAATCTAAAAGAAATGCAGAATTTCTACAAGCCTTTTATAAACTTTGCTACTTGGGCTATTGAACAGAACCCATCGGCACTGCTTTACTGTCCTATCTTAAAACTCCCACAGATCATAGGCAATAGAGGGACATACCACTCCCCATCATCATTGCTGTTTTTCAGAAGGGAGATGTATCAAAGTTATTTCAGGAAAATAAGATATCACCAGAAAAAACTGGATTCCATTTATCCAAAGGGGAGATGAAGCCCCTGCACAAGAAGAAGGCAAAAAGCATCTCTTGGAGCTAGATGGAGGATGGCCAAGTTGCAATGAGTAATGTACAGTAATCCCCCCCATTTTGTGGTTCATGTACTGCGGTCCCGCTATATCACGGGACTGCAGTACATGCTGGGGCTCCAGCTGATTAGTGCTGGGGTGGGGGAGAAAAACCTTTATTTCCCCACCCCAGCACCAATCAACTGGAGCCCGGCGATGGGAAGGGGACTGGAAGGGTGTAAAAAGCAGCACGCTCCTTCTCCCGATGGGGGAGGGGAGGAAGCGGTGCACCATTTTTAGACCCTTCCAGTCACCGAGGCAAACGCTGCCTCCGTGAATGGAAGGGTTTAAAACACGGCACACTCCTTCTCCCGACCCTACTTTATAAATGGGATATCTACCATTTTGTGCCAGATGGAGAGCCGTTTTGCAGCTGTGCTTCAGGTTGCAGACTTCTGAATTTCTGATTAAATTCCCCTGCTGCTGAGCAGAAGTGTTGAGATTCATGGAGCAGGATAGCTTCAAGTTCCACAGAGTAGACCACCCCTTTTTCTCCTTAACTGTCACCTGCAATCTCAGTAACTCACTCTGAGATTAAAAGTAGAAAGGATAAGAGGTTTCCATGTTAGTTACCATGAAGAGATAACAGCAAGTTAAAAACATGATTGCTTTGAGCAACAGGCTAAACAGACAAACTGACGTCCAACAGACAAAAGAGAGGGGTGTGGAAAGTAGAAGAGAAAAACAGGGCTCTCTTTGAATTCAGAGACCAGGAAGGAATGCTGTATAGATTGACAGTCCCTCCGGCCTACTAAAAGCAGCATGTGAGGTTGAAAAAAACTCCAACATTTCCTTGTTGCAGCATTTTAGGCTGACCAGAGGAACGAATGCAGACTTTTGCAGATGTAGTAAAATGAGGGGAAAGGGTTTTCTTGGGACACCACTAGGCTAGAGACCAGCTACTAGGAATCAAGGCTGGTGGTGACATCTTCACAGGACAACTGGCATTTAGGTGCTGGTGCGATTTAATGAGAGAGAAAGAGAGGACCCGTGTGCAAAAAAGACCTTGCATGTATTTCAAAATGCCCTGTATCTTACTTAGCCAACCGGAGAGCATGCATGTACTCTCTCTTGGGCAATTTGTAAGCCTTGTGCGAACAAGCCTTGAACGCTAAGATCTGAAATATCAAAGAAGGCATACATATCACGTGTTACCTGCCTCTGCAAAATATTTGCATAGGGAGAACCACCACCCTATCAAGGCGCCAAGAAATTAACATTCGAATGAGGTATAAAGCCATCTGATTAATAGTTGGAGTAGTCTGCAAAGGGGAAGAAAGAACTAGCCATTCGTTGGCACCCTTCATATCAAACCTGAATACTATTAGTAAGCTGATCTCATTACACATTCGGCTGAGACTATCCTTCATTTGACTCACCCCTGGAAGGGTGTTAAGCAACGTAAGATCTGCAGGATGTATGCCATTCACCCACCTACCAAACTTTCTCATCATTTGGCTCTTGCTCGAATCTGGAGAACTCAGCATTTAAAGAGCCATCAAACACTGTGACCAAAAGTCACAACTGTGTTCACAGCAACAACAATAACAAAAGCTAAAGCAGGATATGTTAAGGTAAATCTGAGAGTTTGAAAACTCATGAATGAATGTGTATATGTTCTGTGCCTTCAAGTCAGAACTGACTTACGGTGACCCCATTAAAGCGTTCAAGGTGAGATATTTAAGGATTTGTTTTACCTGTTCCACTACTCCAATGACATTCCATGGCCAAGTGAAGATTTGAACCCTGTTCTCCTGAGTCCTAGTCTATCACTATATCCACTATGCCAGCAGACCCCAACTTTTTTTTTAGGACCAGGCACTGGTTTTGTCCCTGTGTGGGGCTTCTCAGGCACACACGTGCACAGGGCTTCTTCTTAGATACATACATGCAAAGGGCTCCCACTTACACTGGTATTCTGAAAGGCTTTCATGGCCTGGATCTTACAGTTGTTGTGAGTTTTTTGGGCTGTTTGGCCATGTTCTGGAAGTTTTTCTTGCTGACGTTTCACCAGTCTCTGTGTCCAGCACCTTTAGAGGACAAGGAGCTCAGCAACTAGGTTACTGGGTCCAGGCAACCTTAGCCAGGTTCCATCCAGGAAATGTGGGAGCAGGCCCCTTCTGGCTCCTTTCTGCATTATGAAAACACCTTGCAGGGGCCATGAGAACCAGGGGCATAAATCTTCACTTGTAACCTTCTCAGGTACAGGAATGAAAAACTACTGTACTCACGCCCCCCTCCCGTGCAAGATATTAGGGTATTTTCTACCATTTCATCCAGAGTTGTACGTCTGAGAATGATTTGTGCAGAAATTGCACAGTCCCCTCCCTCCCTCCTTTTTTTCTAGACTTGCGCCCAGTCTCAACAACTTGGCCAAGAAAGAAGAAACAAAATGGACCAGTGCCAGCTCCTTTTGCCCGTGCCACATGCCTTCCTTGGCTTGCTCTGAAGACCGGGGGACTATCACTTGATGCAGTGGCTGGCTGGCTTTCAGACAAAATGGCTAACAATGAGGAGACTGATGCAGGGGAACAGCCCTTGCACATAAACTGCCTTCCAATACTACCAAACTACTCTCTCTCTCTCTCTCTCTCTCTCTCTCTCTCTCTCTCTCTCTCTCTCTCTCTCTCTCGGCACACTCCCAGCAAAGTCAGTGGCCAAAACAATAAAATAAAACTATAATAAAAAGGAGGTGGGAGTAGTAAGCATCACACCCAGCGAGAGTTTTTCTGCCTGCAGCAACCTCACCAAAGAGGGCAGGGTGGGAAAGAGAAAAGAAGACAAGAAGCCAGAGGGAGACAGCATGGGTGCCAACAAATCAAAACCGCGGAACTGCTACCAAATATAGCACCGTAGTCAGCACTACCCATTCCAATCTATGCTGCTTGCGTAAGTGGGCGCAAACAGGCATTGAGTAATGGAAAAACGGTGGGCGTCAGACCTGCCCCGGAGCAGCATTCAGCTCTTTGCCAGCTGTTACCTGCCTTGTCTCATCTAGTGCAAAGCAGGGGTGCAGAACCAGTCTCCCTTTGTGCCTTTTTGAGTGTGACTTCCCAGCCCACTTTCCCTTTGAGTGGAAGAGGGACCGTGCCCCACCGCACACATGCTCCAGAGTGGAAGGAGCCAGCTCACCCCCTTTCACTAGCCTGCATACTTCCTTGCTTGCTTGGCTGCATGGGATGTCTTGGGTGTTGCTTGATTTCTGCATCCCCACCCGTTGTCTGTGCACGTGGCACAAGGTGTCAACAGAAACCCAGCGGGGGGGGAGCCTCCCTGCCCATCACTCACCAAGACGCTTGGAAAACTCTCCCCCTGTCTGTGCGCTAGAGATGGGCACGACTCAAAAAAATGGTGTTTCGTTTGTCGTTTGGTCGTTTAGGGGTCCGTTTCGGTTCGTTTTTGTTTTCGTTGGTTTTGTTTTGCAAATTTTTCATTTTCGTTTTCGTACGTAACGAACCGAAAAATGAAAACGAAAACGAAAAATTGCTGTTTCGTTAGCATTTTTCAGTTCAATGCATTTGCTGCAACAAAAACGAAAAACACGGCAAAATTGGTTGTTTTCGTTTTCGTTTTGTTTTGAAGATTTTTTCGTTTCGTTTTCGTTGCATAACGAAATGAAAAAACGAAAACGAAAATGAAAAAGTGCTCGTTTCGTGCCCATCTCTACTGTGCGCACCTGTTTTGAAGTGTCTTGTTGTGGAGACCAGGAGGGAGTAGGGTTGAAGCAGAAGGGGACATGGTGGGCAAAGCAGAAGTTGGAGGGGTCCCAGGGTGGCAGCTTCTCCTTCCACTCCCTGTGGATTCCTCCCTCCACTAACCCCCCCTTGTGGCTAAGTCACAATTTGGAGCCTGTGCACATGTGCGCAGGTGCATTCAGGAGGAAACGTGTGTGTTCTGAAGAATCCAAACACTCATCTTATCTGTACCTTTTAAAAGACCTAATAAAAACTAAGATTAAAATCTGTTCTTCTGGAGGCAGTTTTATGAAGAGGGAAGCTTTTCAAGACATACAGTAGGCTTTAAAATGTTTAGATCCTAAGCTGAAAAGTTGGCCAGGTATCTCCTGAGTTAAGGACATTTCAAGGACATGAAACTTCAGATGGTGGTGGCAACTAGAGATGGGCACGACCAGGAAAAATGACATTTCGAGTTGTCGTGTGTCGGAGCCGGCCCATTTCGGCTCATTTCCGTTTGTCGCAAAAATTTTCAAAAATTTGTCATTTCGTTTGTCATCTGTCGTTAATACTGGTTTGAGGGGGTAGGGTAGCGGGCTCCTGGAGGCACCTCTCTGGGGTGGGTGCCTCCTCTGGCCCGCTACGAAGGGAAGGCATTTAGCGGGCTCCTGGAGGCACCTCTCTGGGGTGGATGCCTCCTCTGGCCCGCTACAAAGGGAAAAGGAGGGGTACATGACCGTGTAGCCATTGCGTACCAAGTGGCACTGGCAGAGGCACCTCTCTTTTGAGTGCCTCTACTCTGACTCACTAAGAAGGACAGCATACTGGTGTACAGGTTTGGAGTTTTTTTGAACTGTTGAGCGAGGTGAGAGAGGAACGCCTCTGCTGGGCGCCCTACGGCTCACTAAGAAGGGAAGTGTACTTGCGTGTAGTGCAATGTGAGTACAGATCTGGCTTAGGGTTGGGGTTAGGGCAAGGGCTAGGCTTAGGGTTACGGGTAAGGTTAGGGTGAGTTAGTGGGCTGCACCTCTGGGTGCCTCTGACCTACTAAGAAGACAGTGTACTGGCGTATGGGTTAGGGTTAGGGTTAGGCTTGGGCTTAGGCTTAGGGTTGGTGGGCTTTTAATGCCCTCTCTGGCACATCCAGAAGTCTCAGCAAAACCTGGCCATGCGATTGGTGGAATGGCTCCAAAAATTTGCATGGTCCCATCCCATGGCCAGCCCATCATTGCGCGTGCGCAGGTGTAAAAAAATAAAAATAAAATAAAATAAAATCAATGGAGACGTTTTGTTGCAAGAAAAACCCACTGCTGCTACTATAAAAAATCAGGCATTTAAAATACCTAATTTTCAAATGTTTCTATGGTGCTTTGGTGGGTTTTTGGACCACGATTTCAAAAAAAATATTGCGGTCGCCATTTTGGATCCCCCCGCACCGCATGGCATGGCAAGACGATGGGGATGCCCCCCACCAGAGCAGCCCAGGACAGGAGAGGGGGGGTGGCCGGGGACCCCCCCCCCAGAAACCACCCCTCTGGTAGGTGCCCTCACTCAGGCAGGCATATTTTCGCCTGCTTTTTTGGCCAGGAATCGGTTTTTTTAAAAAAAAAAAAAACTTTTTTTCTGTGCCGCTTGGCATCGCACGATCGCCGTGATGCCATGAATGACAACGACAAATCAGACCCAATTTTTCTTTTATCGGTTCGAGTTCGAGTTCTGACAGCTTAATTGTCGTTACTGTTTCCGTTGTATAACGGAAACGAGGAACGGAAACAGAAACGAGAATTTCGCCAAGTCGTGCCCATGTCTAGTGGCAACTATATCTTATCTCCAGTATCCACATTAGAAAATATTAGCATTCAGGTTTTTATTTTGATGGCTATCAATTGCACTTCTGATAAATGTTGTTCGGCATTCTTTCCTATATTGCTCAAGTTTCAGTTTTTATTCACTTCTCCACTTCAATCTCTTCCATCTAACCATTGTTCCTCGCACACTTATAAATATAATTATAGCCACTCCTTTCAGTAGGTTAACAGCAGGGACTTCTCATCCTCCTCACTTTACTCTTAATTGGCAGCAACCTTTCCTCTTTTTGCCTTTCCTTTTTCTCTTTTTCTTTTGGCAAGCTTCTCCTTTTCGGACCTGTCACTTAACCAGTGCCCTTCTAAATCCGTTATGATACTCAGATTGTAATAGTTCCTTGAACAACATGTGTACAAAAGCAGATCTAGCAAATGGCTGAGATAACACTGTTGAAAGAGCCCGCTTCTTACCAAAAATAGTCTCTTTATCATAATATTTTAATCATTTTTAATTTTATGTCCATAATTTTACATTGTACAACACTTTGATAAGAAGGAAGGAAGGAAGAAAGGGAAATGATTCCTATTTATTTATCCTATTTAACTGCCCAGAGTGACCTTGCTTCCAGGACCCTGTTTTGCTACAGGGGATCAACACATCTGAGCCCTTGGAGACATGTAACTAATGCTACATGGGTTTTGTGAGTTGCAATTTGAATGTTTAGCAAGTGAGCCCAGGGGTCTGGGTTCTGCATGTACTCAGCCCAGGATTATGCTAGAGAAAATGCTAAACTGAATACTAGATGATGAAGGAAGCAGCAGTGCTTCTCCACTGCATATGGCCAAGGGCCATTTTCCCTTCCCTCTTTCTAGGATGGACTACTTCTGCCACTGCTTCATGTGATTGTTTAGCAAACACCATCCTACAAGACCATGAAAATGTTGGTGTGTGAACTGATACCATTTTTCTTGTCTCCTCAACCTTTTGGGTTTTATATTAAATTCCACTTCACTGTTGTTGTTTAATTAGAAGCTACACTGTGCTATGCAAAACAGATGAGATAAATCAATAAGAAAAGTAAGACTTGCAAGGGGCTGACAATCCTTAGTCTGCAACAGGGTTTTGCAACAATGAATGAATTAATCAGGAGGAGAGGGAGATATTGCATGCTTTCTGTAAAGCTGCAGCTGCTGTACTTTTTTAAAAAAGTTATGCCCTGGGTCCATCCTGCTGGACCAAGTGCGAACTACTTCTGAAGATACATGTGTAGGTCTGCACTTTTAATTCTGCACTGCTTATGGGGCTTCATTCTCAGAAGAACACTGGACTCAGCAAAACTAGGATGCTGAAAATCACCTGGCAAAAAGCATAGGATTGAGCGGGGCAGATAGGAGAAGACAGCATTCTGTAATATGGAGCTGCATTTAGAAGGTGCATTTCTCCACCAATGATCCTTTCACAAAGTGTAGAAGAGGAACGTAAACATCTCTCCCATTGCTTGCAGGGGCCTTTCCCCAGTTTTTTAAAAAAAGCTAAACCGACTTTCCTTAAGCCTTCCAAGTAGATGAAGATAAAGGCTTGGTCCAAACTGGCTTGGCTTTCTTTGACTCAGCAGTTTCTGAATTAACTGGAGAGACCTGTTTTGGGAATTGGCTGCCCGTCGCTGGCAGATCCCCACCTCTCCGCCCACGTCTTCTCCGTGGCACATTAATTATGGCTGTCAACAAGACATGACCGCACAGGAAAGCTGGTACTTCTGCAAAGCGCATGGCTGTCGCTCAGCCGCTGGCTCCATGCCAAGAGCACCCTGTCCTTCAAGGGTTTTGTTTTGGGTGCAGCACCAACGAGTGTTGGGGTTCAACAGCACTGGGTTTGGTGCGAGATGCAATAATGTACATGACTTTGTCTCCATTCTATAAAGCTGTTAAAGAAGCAGAAGTTTCTTTCCCCAGCCAAAATAGGAAACCTTTTCTCCTGCATGTCTCATAAGATGGAGACAACCTCTGTTGCCCATTAATAAAAGTTGCATGTAAATGCTTGTCATGTTGAGATATGAACCAGCTTAACTCTTGAGGACAAGATGCTCTGCCATTCGGAACTATGTTCATATAAGGGACAAAAATTGTGCTTCCCCACCTCCCCTCCCCTCACACACCTTGAGAAAACATTCTAGACACAATCAATCATGGTGCAATAGGTTGCAGACTGTGCCTCATTCCTCCTATGTGATCCCACATGACTCCATCCTAGAAGAAGAAGAAGAAGAAGAAGAAGAAGAAGAAGAAGAAGAAGAAGAAGAAGAAGAAGAAGAAGAAGAAGAAGAAGAAGAAGAAGAAGAAGAAGAAGAAGAAGAAGAAGAAGAAGAAGAGATGGTCGGACTTCATCCTGTCCTGTTATCAAGACATGTTGAGACAATCCAGAAGCCAGAGGCAGCATGGGGCAAAACATAATTCTTGGAGTGCATCATAGTGCTTGCTCAGTGATTTCAAAGACAATGGTATTCTCAGAACTGGTGTACCACCCAGGATGAACTCTGGTGGGCCTTGACTCACAGTGATGATTGGGTTCAGCACAGGATTTGGGGACTGAGGTTCAGCGGAGACATCCAGCAGACAATGCAGGAACACCCTCTCCACAGCAAGACAGCCTTACGACATGTAGAAGTTAACAAAGTAACTCACACTGTGGTCTAAACATAGAGGAGCATCTGCCAGGTTGTCAAGTGTAGAGCTCAACATAGCCTACTTAAGCCGTTGTTCAAAATACAGAATGCTTCCATGCCAAAATGGTTGGATTTGCGTCTTGTTTGCGATTTTGGCAAATTTGGTGGAAGAACATCCCTTAGAGACTCCATACGGAGCAGTTCCTTACCTTGTTATGCTTCAGAGCACATGCACTGAAAGACAGAGACTTTTTGAAGGCTGGCCTGAGATGGCTGCAACTAGAGATGGGCACAAAATGAAAAACGAAATGCTGTTTTGTTGTTTCAATATGTAATGAAATGGTAGGACACGTTTCATCACGAAATGAAACGAAATGCCATTTTCCCCTCTAGAAACAAAACAATTCATCCTAGAGGAATCAATGGCAGGAGAGTTCAAGCTCTTCTTCTAAGCCCCCCAAATTTGAAAAGGCGTGGGGGTCAGGAGACTGATTTATTAAGCTCCAAAGGGGGTGCCCCTAGAAAAATAATATTTCTAATTGCAATAGCCCCCCCCCCCCCGCCACCACCAAGGCTTGACTTCTGAATCCCAAGCTTTTTCCTAGGGTTCCTGTGGCTTAATAACTCAGCTCCCTGACCTCCAAACCTTTCCAAATTTCAGGGGTTTATAGCAGAGAAGAATCCAAACTTGCTCCCCAGTGATCCTGGTGCCAAGATATGCCTGCGATACCTGCTTTGGAGTACAAAAATGTACTTGAAAATTGGTATCGCAGCAGCAATATATTGGCACTAAAATCCCTGGGGAGCAAGTTTGCACTCTTCCCTGTAAACTCCCCAGATTTGAAAAGGTTCAGGGGGCTGAGTTATTAAGCTCCAAAGGGGGTTCTCCTAGGAAAAAATCATTCCTAATTGAACAAGAAGCCGCTAACTGCTCACCCATGGTGGGCTATTATCGGCTTCTTGCGCAATTAGAAATGATTTTTTTCCTAGGAGCACCCCCTATGAAGTTTAATAACTCAGCCCCCTGATCCTCAAACCTTTCCAAATTTTGGGGGCTTACAGGAAAGAGCTTGAAGAAGCTCCCCTGCCATTTTGGCACCTCTAGGACCCAGGGGAACATAGTGTTTCATTTCATTTCATTTTGTTATGAAACTACTTTAAAAATTCATTAGTAATAAAACAAAAATACTTAAGAAACAAAATGAAACAAAACACTTTTTTCATTTCATGTCGATCTCTAGTTGCAACCTGATGGAGGGTTTGTATATTTGTTCCTTTTAAAGCACACTCCTCGTGGCCTCACACAAAGTCCCACCAAATTGGTCCTTGCAGGTCTTTCCTGACTTTAACCCTTCTGTGACTTGACTTGCCTTGACACTCCAGACACAGGTATTTTCCTACTTGTAGTTTTGCCATGGTCTCTGGTCTCCCAAAATGAAACTGCCCACCTTGCAAATCTAAAGGATAACTTTGTGCCCTGGTTCACCTATTTGTTTCAGGGTATGTTACATCATTGAATATATTGTTCCAACTCTGACTTGCCCAGCAATTAAAGTTACACCAGGATGGGCGGTGTGTCTTTCTCCATGCCTTTGCAATGTCTGCAGTTCCAACTATTTTGCAACCACTTTTACATTACACAGCAGGATGTTCTTATCCTTCAGTATTGCAAGCTGTATCTTCCTTCTCAGAAGATAAGGTAAAGCCCCCCCCCCCGCACATACATGCAAGTCATGTCCAACTCTAGGGGTGGTTCTCATCTGCATATTCAAGCCAAAGAGCCAGTGTGTGTGCAAGTCCATGGCCAAGTGGCCGGCATGGCTCCAAGGAAAGTGTTTTACTTTCCCACTTTTTACAGCGGTACCTATTTATCTACTTGCATTTGCATGCTTTCGAACTGCTAGGTTGGCAGGAACTGGGATTAGCAGCAGGAGCTCACTCTGCTGCATGGGACCCAGGATTCAAACTACTGAGTTGCTGACTTTGTAGCCAACAGTTTTCAGTGCTCTAGCCCATTGAGCGAACACAATCCTTTTATCAGAAGAAACCAAAGGCTTTAAGACCAATGGAACAATTTGCTCTTGAGATGTAGCAAACTACCTCCTACTACCATCAAAAAGAACACTGTCAATGAATCAAACTTGCTCTCTCCTTTCAGCTCCTCTGGGGGAGGAGAATGACTCTTGGGAGCAGATTTGTGGAACCATGGGAAAGGTGCAAAAAGTCCCACTGCAGCCACGTAGCCTTGGAATTAGATTAGTATCTTCTTTCTGTTGGCCCAGCCATCAACCCACTACAAAAGAACCATAAGAAGCAGAGTGTATGCTGTTCTAGGATTCTCTTGCTGCCTGTCAAGGTTTCTTGTAGCTGAAACAGGCATCTTGGAACTCTGTGCATCTGCCTGAAAGGAGTCCACGGCCACTCAATGCCGTGCTTGATGGGGAAACTTCTCAACCAACTTGCAACCGAGTCTGTCTGTCCACTATAGAGATCTCCAGCCACAAACTGTACATCTTGGACAGGCCCCACAGATGGGAAAACTACAATCCCAGAATGGTGCATCATAGGCAGCTGTAGGCCTTGTCTTCCAAAAATAGTTTTGGTTCCCTCAAAATGTCTTTTGGCCCTCTGCCTTTTATTTCACACAAATGGAAATCCTGGGATGCACTGAGGAAACATGAGCCTAGATGTCCCTGAAAATATTTGATGCTAGATCCCTAAAGCATCCTTCTGAAGGACTCACACAAGTAACCTAGTCTACTGCAATGTGATGCACTGTTGAATGACCAACACTGCCTCCTTTGTGATGAGATCCCGTAGCAAGGGGTCCCTCAACACCAGACTTCCAGCACATGTAAATTGGCATGTAGCAATTCACATGTCAATACATTGGCACATACATTCCTGCCAAAATGCTGAATTCTTTTTCCTTCCTGTTGTATCTTATTCCTTCGTCACAACACTCCTTGAATTGAACAAACTGTGTGAAGAACAAGTTCATCAAGCTGCACCTACACTCATTTCAGGAACAGGTGCAAAGTTTTATGCAGCATCCCACATCGTCTCATCACCTAGGCTATAATTGTTGGGGCATCCTCAGAATGGAAGTCAATAATTCTGGATTCACAACAAGCCGGCAGGAAAGCTTGCCTTCCGCCTTCCTCTTTTAGTGCCATCCTAGGCTAAGGAAGGCAGCTCAGAAGGTAACTCCTGACCCATCCCAACACTTTTTCCAGCATGCTTTCATCCTGAGCAGAAAAGAAAGGGCTATGATAACAAGGTCATTTCTGAGCAGCCTGCCTTCTTGCTTGCTTTGTACCCCTTTCTTTACAAGAAACTTAGGGATGCATGCAGGGAAGGGCATGCACTTCTTTATTCTTGCATTTACATAAGATATGTACACAGAGCAAGACTATGTAAGTGACTACATTAAGCTTCATTACCTGGTAGGGATTCAAATCCAGGTCTCTTTCTTTCCTCCAGTCCAACATTTTGTCTGCTCTGCAAGAGTGTTTTAGTTTTATGTTGATCTAGATCAGTGGTTGTCAACCTGTGGGTCCCCAGATGTTCCTGGACTGCAACTCCCAGGAACCCCTTCTAGCACAGCAAGTGGTAGAGGCTTCTGGGAGTTGCAGTCCAGGAACATCTGGGGACGCACAGGTTGAGAACCACTGATCTAGATGCTTTTGTTATTTCCTGTCCCCAGCAGACATACAAATCAATGTAAGCCACATTGTATGGTTGATTTTAAAACATCTTGTTCATATACACGTTCTCTGGAGATATCCAGGTTCAGCTCCTCCATTAGCCACGAAACTCACTCTGTGACCTTGGGCCAACTCTTCTCTTTCAGCTGGACTACCTTACAGAGTTAATGCTATGAGAATAAAATAGAGAGGATCGCTCTATATGCTACCTTGTGTTCTCTGAAAGAAAGATGGCAAAAGAAAGGTGGTATACACATGAAATTAATAGTAACTGGATAATATTACCAGGAGAACATTCAGACAAGAGTTAGATATACCATCTAGCCTCCCATTTCTCTGACGTTTGTAATGGAATGGCTAACAGGCCAAGGAAGAAACCTAGAGGACTCCTTTTGAAAGTGTTTGTTACCAAATGCAGGAGCAGGTCAGGCAGTTGGGCTTGCTATGCAGAAATCTGAAGGCGCATCCATGCACACAACAAACAATAAGAATACAATAAAAACAGCATTTAGCAGTCTTCCTGTCCTGGGCATGAACGGCTTCCATTGGTCTTGGCTTCTTCAGAAAAAGAAATTGCCAGCAGCATTTTGTTATGATATATAGGCTGGGGAAAATGACACATTGAGTTGACCCATGACTGTTTATAGAAATAAGGTCATAAAGCCCTTGCATATACTAGTATGCCAGGCAGCCACTTTATTCTTTTGTTCTGTGACATACAGTCACCCCCCCCCAAAAAAAAACAGGGTTGTCCATGTACGTGGGATAGGAGTAATTTCCATTGCCAATGTCAGTTGACTTCTAGGATTGAGAGGAGAATTGATCCCAGGTCTCCTGTGTCTTCGTCTGACATTTTGGTCACATTCTGTCTTATGTTGACGCATTCCATATTTTTACAGCAGTTTTTTTTTTTTAACTAGGGAAAACCCCATAAGCTTTTGTGGCACCTTAAAGCCCCATAAATGTTGTTTCCTGTGTGCATTTCTGACTTCAGGCCGCTTCATCAAATGCTGACTCTTCTTGCTGCAACAGATGAACATAGTAGCTACCTCCTCCCCTCCTTTTTTCCCCTCTTCCTTTTCTAGGCAACAACAAATAATAGGTCTTTCTGGGCAGAGGTGAAAACATATCTTAAGAACATGGAAGGTGCTTAAGAAGAAAAACCATTGCAGGTTTTCTAAATAGGTTCTACAACAGGAAACAAAATTAACACAGACCCGCTGCCGACCCGCGGTGCCATGCTGTTTGGAAAACCTTTATTAATCTGGTTGAGGGTGCACACACCCAACTAGAACAGTCAGACAACCCACTGCTCTCCTGTAATACGCTTCACGACTTCCTAATTAGAGAGTTAATAAAGCTGACAGGGCTCTCACTCTGAAGCATGATGACTCTGGGAGTATGCTGAATGTGTTAGTGGCAAACAGAATTTTTTTTTTTTGATCGTGCATTCCCAAATTAAGATTGTCACTTTTGTCTTTGGGAGAAACGACAAGGCTGTAAAAAGGTCAGAGCTGGACAGATGAGCAACAGTACAGGGTAGCATTTGAAAACCCCCATGTCTCACAGAAGAGAAATCTATCACATAAACAGTCAGCACCAGCTTATAGCAGCTATTTCCACAGTCCCGGCATCAAGGTTCCTCCTCTATCACACAGCTTTTTAGTTTTGACTTAGGAAGTCTCAAGAAGTATTGTTTCTGTTTGTAATTAGGATATAAGCCGCGAGTACAAAGCTCCAACCCTCCAGATGTCTACTGAAGCTTATTAACAGCCAGGAAATCATCGTTTTACATCTATTAACCATGCAAATAGGCATTCAAATGATACTTTGCTTGAAAGAAATGCAGTTGTGTTTGCAGTTTCTTTCAAGTAATCATTTTTTATATTATTTCCTAATTTTGCACAATAAATTGAAGGGTTGAAGGGTTTTTTAATGTGTGTGAGAGTGTTTGGGGATTTGTGTGTGTGTGTGTGTGCGCGTGTGCGCTGAATCTGGTCTCTGGGTGTCTGAATTTTGTTGTATGTGTATACTGCGTATATACACACAATGACAATAAATTATTATTACTATTATTATTAAATTGCTTGACCTTTTGCACAGAAAAAGGTGGGCACAGAAACTTCACAATGGGTAGCTAATATCGGCATTCCCAAGTATGATCCCCCAAAAGGATGTGCACTATATATTTTTTAACTCCCCGTGTCTCACTTGATATAAATCACAAACTTAGGCATTTTGGGCCCAATGACAAAACTGTAGATAGAAGGCACTGGATGTTAGATGATACAGTGCAAAGGACAGAGCACAGCATCAGTGACCATCCAGGATGGCTCAAGATCAAGACCCATGATATACTCTCTGAGGATAATAAAGTGAGTATTAAATTACTATTGCATCAGCCCCTCCTTCAGACAGCCTGTAATTTTAATGCACGCACCTGCCAGGATTTTTGATAATAGGCATGTAGCAATGCATGTCAGCACTTCTTGAAAACTTCCCACACAAAAGAGAACTTGCTGTGTGGCAAAGCACAAGATGCAAGGGAGGACCAAGACCTCGGGGATATTGTTGGCAGCCAAGGCACAGCTGGAAAACTGAACATGCAACATAGCTGGCTGGCAGCACCAGGGGAAAGCCAAGTCCCACCTAGCTTTCTATGTCACAGGGAAGAACAGAACTTTTAAAGCCACAGCAAAGCTCTGAAATGCCACCAGTCTGGACTACAGCTCCTAGATCACCCCTCCTCTAGTCAACATGAATGTGGGTGGGGTTTTTTTTTTTTTGTTGTTTTTGAGAGGGAGGCCATTGAGAAAAATCCCCAAAGTTACACGTGAGCTATCAAGCTAGATGGATGGATGACATATGGATGGATGAGTTGGAGGATGGGAAAGATATGAGCTCAATTCCTTTGTAAAACAATAGGAATTGTTTGGAAATTTGTATTTGGTCAAAAAGTGGGATCAATGCATTTTAAGTGCACATGTAACTGATTTAGCCTTTTAGAGAGTTCTGTTCGACAGAAGTACCGTAGTACGTGAGGACGTCGCATTGTCAGAACAGCGCAGAAAAGACAGGCCTGTGTGGCTGCAACTATGCTACAGAAAGCTCTCTTTATCACACGGGGGCTTTGTGCCATACACTGGTCTACTGAAAAGCCACACCTCGTCTTCTGGAAAGGACCCATGTACAGAGATGATCATCCGTAGCCCATTTAATCTAGGTAGAGAAACATAAACTAATGGTTTACAACCCATCTTGAGAGGAATCTTGGAACGTGACAAGCTGCGGAAAGGATTGTGCAAAACAACTCCTATTTTTAAAGTTGGAGCAGAGGAAGATCTCGGAGCTACGTTCTGCAGATTGAGACTGACATACTTTGCAGGCATCTGGAGATTTGTAGCAACATCAAGGTACTGCTTCCCCAGATAATCCACAAAGATTGAACTTGTTTTATTCTCCTCCCTCCACCTCCACACACACGCTTTCTAGCCAATTTTCAGCTTACTGATACAATGGCCAGATTTTGTGCAGCTGCTAACACTTGTCTTTACTAACCAGTAAACATGGTGGAATTCATGTGCCAATTATGTTGTACTGCAGTATACCGAATACTTCTGTGCTGCTCTTTGATGGGGATAAAATTTTAATTTTACCTACTAATGCATGTCAGGACTCTACGCCAGCTGTTGAAGGACAGACATATTAAACTTAGACCCCCACCCACTTTGGAAAATAGTTAAGACTATTTCCTGAAACAATGAACACAATCTCTTTCAAATTAAGGTTTAAGAAAAATACTGAGTTGAAGGACCTACCAAGACAAAAGCAAATTCTTGCCTTCCCAAGAGTCTCCCGTAAATGCATTTGACAGCCGATCCCTGTGCAAGGGAGCTACAGATAGAACAGTCTTTTCAAGTGATCATTAAAATAGGGTCTGGCAAAAAAAGGGAGCTGCCACTTAGATATGCTGAGACTGGCAGCTTGAACTATACCCAGAAAGCAGTAAGAAACTTGTACAAATGCTGGACCATGTTTGATTCTTTGTCCACAAATAAAGGGGCATGTGGTTTTCTGATACAAGCACTTCGCCATGCATCCTTAGTTGTAACATCACTGTGGGAGGCAGAACAAATACACAGAAATCATTATCACATTTGATTCAAATCCAGATTTTTTTATTTGTCTGGAATGGAAACAATTCACCAGTCAGAACAAAACAAAACAAAACAAAACAAACAAAAACCTACTGCTGACAATTGTACATTCTCTTATCATTTTTTAAGGAAAGTGAGTGTTTGGTTTATAAATTTCTTCCATAAGAAACATTTTTAAAAAAATATACACCAAGGTTTTTTTTTGTTTGGTTGTTGTTTTTTATACAAAAATCCGATGGTCTCACCAGCTTCTACCAGGCTGTTGTCCATTTAATACCATGCAAAAAAATTGCTACATCTGCTTAACACATTTTAAAACATTAGTATTACAAAGATACAAAGGTTCATCTGTTGACTGGCGTTAAGACATGGAGATTGTGATGCACTTCTTTTGGCGGGCGGTGGGGAGGTGGGGGGGGAAGGTTTCTCCCAGCAGGAAGTTACCAAAATAATTTAGTTCAACAAGACAAGATGTGGGGTGGTATTGCAAACGTGTGGATGCTTTTGATGCGTACCTTAGTCCTTTTCATGAGGCTATTAATAGCCACAAGGATTGGCTTGTGTGGTTCTTGTATCTTATAAGTTCATAGAGTTCGAAGGTACCTCAAAGGGTCCTAAGTCCAGGTTCCTGCAGCACCAGGAGCCCTTAGGTCTAAGCCCTTCTTGACCAACGCTCATCCAGTCTTCTCCTATGGGCCGCCAAATGGAGAACATTCCACTTTCAGGCTTGCTCCGCACATAGTTATTAGTTCCATTTAGATCAGCACACTGTCTGCAGCAACTAAGAATTAGTTCTGGCTGAGCTCCAAGATGGATCTACAGTGGAGGAAAAGCTATTTCAATCTGGACCAATTTCACATGGATTTAGCCCTTTGTCCTTGGCCTCTCTATACATCCTTTGGAAGTCCTTGAAACGAGGGGCGCAGCCTAACCTGGCCTCTCCAAAGTGCACGCGGCCCGTGAAGAGAAAGACCCCTTCTCCTGGTCTCACCCCACACTGTAGAAGGGTCTTGATCTCTCCTCGCCACCCACTGTTCTCCTCTGCCGGCTTGAAGAGCTTCGTCTTCTGCCTGTAGATTCTGTTCACGCTCACATCGATGACCGAGTCTTGCTGCTCTTCCTCGTTGATTACATTTTGGATAGTACCTTTGACAACTGGGAGAGGGGGGGAAGCAGATAATTAGACTGAGGATTTTCGAATACACATACTTTCAGAGTTAACATGCAGATGCCTATTGTTTCCTCTTAATGAGATTTTGGATAACAAATGTATTATTGACTTCACAGCATTATGGAGTCAAGATGGGCGCTAAATAAATAAATAAATAAATAAATAAATAAATAAATAAATAAATAA
>JAHTLZ010000010.1:28607787-28632101 GCA_023846285.1 Phrynocephalus versicolor | reverse complement strand
AAATAAATAAATAAATAAATAAATAAATAAATAAATAAATAAATAAAGTCTTAAAACTGGATTCTATAATCCAAATAGAAAATGAAGGGCAATTGAAGCAATGCTGTTCCCAGAAATGCTGGAGAGTGGTATTTTAATCTCCCCATATATTTCTACAATGAGGTCTTTAAATATGTTGACATGTTTATGAATCCAAATGTTAATTTATGACATGCTGCCAGACTGGTATGTTTTGGTGATGGTTTTACAGCTGTCTATGATGAAACTTCAGTACTGTAGGTTAAAAAATAGTGAATTATCTTTTCAAAGCCAACAGAAGGTTAGAAAATGGGAAAACAACCTTTGCCTTCCTTGTGTACCACTATAAAAGCATCTTATAGGAGGTAACATCAAATAGGGCAAAGACTGTTACGATAACTAACCATCCACACTAAGATTCAGAGAGGATAGTTTCATTTCTTTCTATTAATGGCCTAGTTAATGTTTAAGTTGAAGTTGAGTATTTGGCACTCTGCCCTGGAGAAACGCTCAAGCCACCACCTGTCGGGACAATATTTTCCATCGAGACAACCCTAGAGTCATCCATTGCAATTTCTGGATGCTGCATGCTCTCGTCTTTGCTCAGATATTGCCCATTGTGTTCATAATACTGGCAGGCTGTATTTATATCTGTAGCACATGTCCAAGATCAGGCATGCCCAGCTGCTTCATGACAGCATTTACACTAAATTCTAAGCGTGGGAAAATTGCTTAAATGCTACTTAATGTATAGCTTACCCTCAAGTTATGCTGACTCTTTAAGGAAGACAAAACAGAAGAAAACATAAAACATTTTTAATTGTCCCAGCCCTGCTTTTTTTTGGAGACTGTTTGAGGCTATTCTGATACCTCCATGAAATAAGGCATTTTCTTTTATATGACATAATTCAAAGAAGGAAAGTTTTTTTAATCCTCATGTTGAAAGAACAACTTAATAGTACATGTCTTTCATTAGAAATGTATGATCTGATGTGCTGCTACCGTCACACTAGCGTAATCTGCATCAGATTAGAATATATTACACCAAAGATTGACACAGGGGCCTGGTGGAAATAAATCTTGTCATTCCTATTAGCATACAAAATAAAAGGAAACCATGTGTTGGAAAAGTCATCTTGGGAATGTGGTCATTTAAGTAATTTGAACCAGTGTGTTAATTTTTCCATTAGGGCAATTTATGCCATATTCTGGTTTCTCCATGCACATAAAGATCAATTATCACTTCCTTTCCCTGTCTAGGACAATTTCCAAAAGGGTTGCCATGCAGAAAAATATAGTCAATTGTTTATGAATTAGCCGCTTGTTTTTGCCAGCTGATAAGGACCTAAAAGCTAGAGTTGGTGACCACCCCCAACCCGGTGATTAATTCTATTTCTGTAAAAACTCTAGACCAGAACGACTGGATTGAAGGGCATGTCCACCATGTAGGAATAAACATGCAGAAGGGTCATTCCATGTCAAATGAACCAATGCATGGAACCTTGTTGCCATGAATTTGGTTCTTTTTTTATACATTTGTAGCTGACCATGAGGTATTTTTAAAAAAAATCAGATTTTTTTGGTCCACCCTAACCCTAACCTTCTACTCAAAAGCTGATCGGGCGGGATAGAAGGCTGCCATCACTTCTGATATAATTCCAACTGGAAGTTTTTTTCCCCTAGGGGCACCCCTTTTGGAGCTTCATAACTCAGCACCCTTACCCCCAAATGTTTCCAAATTTTAGGGGATTCCCTAAATTGCTTTCTGGAGGTACCCCTGCTACTTTGGTGCCCCCAAAGTAAGTAATTTTTGAGTGCATGTTTTTTAAAAAAATATGCAGCCCTTTCAAGATCCTGTAATTTCCTATACACTAATTGTTGTTGTTGTTGTTGTTGTTGTTCTTGTTCTTGTTGTTCTTGTTCTTGTTTATGTGCCATCAAATCAACTGACTTATGGCAACAGCATGAATGAGTGATCTTTACAAGGTCCTGTCCATAACTGCCCCACTGAGCTCTTGCAAATGCAAGCCTTTTGCTTTCTTTAGGAAGTCAGTCTATCCTCATATTTGGGCTTCCTCTTTTCTTGCCACCTTCAACTTTTCCCAACATTATTGTTTCCTCAAGAGAATCCTTCCTTCATGATATGTCCAATGTAGGACAGCCTCAGTTTCAGTATTTCTGCCTCCAGAGAATTCAGGCTTGATTTGATCTATAACCTGCTGGTTCATCTTTCTGGCAGTTCAAGGTATCCACAAAGCTCTCCTCCACCATCATATTTCAAGTCATTCACCCTCTCCACACCCAGTCAGCTTTCTAAACTGACCAGATTTTACACCCAAACATGATGACTGGAAATACAAGAATGTGGATTATCTTGGTCTTGGCCTCCAGTGACATATCCTTACAAAGGATGAACTTTTTTAACTCCATCATTGTTGCACTTCCTATTCTCAAGTCTTTCGATTTTTGTTATACCTAATGCTTATTTAGAATTGGCTTCCTCTGGGGAGCCAAAAGGTCTATAGAAGGTGGAAGAAAACCTACATCTGCATCATAACAGCTTTACATGTAAAGCTCCCCCCTTCTCTCCATAAAGGCATTTGACTATTTAGGCCTTTGTCCTTATTTGGAAAGATGAAGGGGATAATTCCCATTGCTTGTCCCTTAAAAAGGCTGAACTTCCAGCTCTATTATCTTGGTATGTTTCTCTTTGTGTACTGCAGAAAAGAGCTAATTAAGTCCAATAGCTTTCATTGAAGCTCTTCAGAATTAAAACCCATAAAACCTTCTGGTTATTTCTTTTTGTATTTCTCAAACACACTTTATTCCAAAATAGGGAGAAAGTCCATTTGTGAGTCTTAGGCTTTCTCCAGGATTTCTGCAGGCCAAATGTACCAGATTATCAAAATAAAGAAAGAATGGAGTTTTTTTTGCCATTCTTTCTGCCAAGATAACAGTCAAAGTGAAAGCAAGTAAACCTACCAAAGTCGTTGGTGCAGACAGCCAAGAGCACTTCTGTGTCACTGCAAGGTCGGCAGGGAGCTAAGAAAGAAAGGGGGAAAAAGGCATTTCAATGTGTGTCTGGAAGTTGAGTCATGGCAACTGGATTTCTTTTTCTTGAGAGACCGAAATATTTTGCTGCTCATCCAAACAGCTTCGTCAGTCTGAGAATCTTCACAGACATTTCAGTGTGTGAAAAAAAGTAAACACAACTTAACAGGAGTACCAATTTGCATTCTGCCCCCAACTCTCAACCTTCAGGGTTCGGCTTTAAATGCCAATGTAAATACTAAACAGGCAGAGGGAGGGATACTAAACACCTTCAGGTTGACAAACAATGAAGACTGATTCTTTTTAAAATACTGAAAATACCAACTATGCTTCCTAGGCCTTCTAAATTCATTTCTTCTCCTTTGCCAACTTCCCCAGCTTCTTAATACAGTGGTACTTTGTAGAAAGGAATTAATTCATTCCAAATGAAATTATGTTCTTTTATACAAATTTTCCATAGGAATGCATTTAAAAACAAGAGTAATCCCAAATTGTGACCATTTTTATGTTGTACGGATTCGCCTCATAGGCGATTCTGTTAAGCATATTCCCCCTATCTTCAGAATTTTTTATGTTGTACAGATTTTATGTTATACAATGTTTGTTATACAAGGGTCCACTGTACAGTGGTACCTTGTATAAAGGAATTAATTCGTTCCAAATGAAATTATGTTAAGCAAATTTTCCTTTATACAAATTCCCATAGGAATGCATTAAAAACAGAGCGATCCCATTTTTATGTTGTACAGATTTGCCCCATAGACGATTATGTTAAGCAAATTTTTCCTATCTCCGAAATTTTTTATGTTGTACAAATTTTATGTTATACAAGCTGTATGTTATACAAGGGTCCACTGTATTCCCTTTTTAAAAGGGGATTGTACTATTGTGTATCCTGCAGCCCTGTGTTGGTTTCTTGGAGGTGATATAAAGATTTGCTCTGAAGAGACTGACAGTTTTCCCATTCATTCCTAAAGTGTGTATCATTTTCTATATGCAGTGTGTGTGGGGGGGGGGAGACACAGAGACAGAGAGAAAAAGAACTACTCCCATCCTGTCAGTGCAACATGCAACAGTGCAACATGACAAAGCAGGAGTCTGAGGAAGGAGACACGGCTGTATCCATGGAGGCTCATCCTTATGGGAGCCAAAAGGTAGAAAAGGTGGGAAACACAACGCCTACTCACGGAAAACCTACATCGACATGTGAGTCAATCCCAGTTTAGGCTCCCTTGTGTGTCGAAAGAGATGGCAAGGGTGGGTGTCTGTGTACTCCCCTCATTGGGCAGCACAGTGAGTGCATGCTTTGAAATAAATGGCAGAATAGGTCTTGGGAGAGGAGCCAGGAGAGTCTTCAAAAGAAATGGACCTACATGCAACACCTAAGGGGTCATTTAATATATAGAATACGTTAAATATATTATATTAAAAGACAGAGCTAAAGAGATTTTAAAGACATCCCACACACATACACACAATGGAGGGGTCTGATTTTCACTGAGATTATTCCATGCATGTGGGGGGAGGGGGAGGGGGAGGGGGGATCGCGGCGCACGCCGCCGCCCGCCCGCACCGCCCGAGACTTTTTGTCCCTTCTGCATTGAAAAGCATTGACAATGCATTTCAATGGACAAAATTTTCCCCATTTGAAAGCATTAGCTCAATGCTTTCCTATGGGGAAAATTTCTCCATTGAAAAGCAGGGGATGGCTCCCCGCCATCCCCTGCCCCTCCAGAAGCCTGAGAGGTGTGCGGGTGGATGGTGGGGAGCAACGCGATGGCTCCCCGGGGGCGGGGTAGTGGTGGGGAGCAACCCGATCGTCCCTCCGCCCCCCCAGCGGTGCAGGTACTGCGATCCTGCAATGTAGCGGGACCGTGGGACCTGAACCGTGAAATGGTGGGGGGTCACTGTACTTACAATTTTCCCTGATTTACTGATTGATTGATTTGATTTTTTTAGACATGGCTGTTCTACTTACGAATTGTTCAACTTATGAGCACACATTCGGAATGGATTAAACTCGTAAGTAGAGGTAGCACTATACTTCTTGAGGAACTGTGAAGGCTGGAAACATGATTCACAATTTGAAGCCATTGTACTCTTCCTTCATGCCACTACTGTTCAGATTTAGTTCCCAAAATTCTTTCTATAAGGGGCTGCTGCTAGAGAAGGCAAGATCGCTGGTGCATTTTGAAGAATGTAGAAAACAAGAAGCAAGTACAGAAGTGGCACAGGAAAAGGGTATCTTTTAATTGTAAGCCGCCCAGAGACCTTTGGGTAGTGGGCAGCATATCAGTTGTATTAAATAAAATAAAATAAAATAAAATAAAATAAATAAATAAATAAATAAATAAATAAATAAATAAATAGTATTTAAGCCTGTCCGTAGGCCTCACACATTTGTGTGCTTTTTCTTAACATCCACATGCCATTGGCTTCAAAAGCAATAACCTTGCATTTAAGACTATAAACCCCTTTCCAAAGGCTTAAAACTACAGACATACAGTATATATTTTCAGACAAGTTGTTCAGGTTTGTAGCTTAAGTCCACCCACTGAAAATTTACCACATGACCACTCTCAAGCACACAACATGGGTGCTCCAAGTTCCAGAACATCAGCAAGTTACACCTGTGTTGCTGGTTTGCATAACATTTTCCTCATTCACATCACATGTGAGGAGTGAATTACACAGAAGAAATCCACCTAAAAACCTGCATGGAACCCCACCCTCATTACTTCCTTCCTTCACAGATGTCATCTGTGACAGAACACAAACACACTAACAAAATAATTTGAATATAAGGATACGGTGAAATATAATTGCTGGCATAATAAAATATGTCTGGACTGCTTCCATCTCTCTCTCTCTCTCTCTCTCTCTCTCTCTTATAAGACTGATTAAAATGTTACAAAAATGAAAGTTGGCCCCTGCAACTTGAAGACAGGACAACCAGGTGGAAACTCAAGGCCAGATCTGTTACAACTCCGAGAACTGCGTAGGCTGGAAAAAGAAGAGAGACCCTAAACTAATCTAATCAAGGCAAGAATGTAGCTGCTCTTTGTACTCAGCCAGCAGAGAAGGTGGAGCTGTTAGAAGTGCAGATGTTTCTATAATACCCTATTCAGTTATGGCATTTCTTTTTTCTCTCTGAGGTTGGCTCTATCTAGCAACATGCTAATTAAAACTACCCGCTGGGCCCCAGAGATCAGGAAAGGAGTCAAGGCGGGTGGAGAGGTGGGAGGAACTTTCTCGATAATCCCAGAAAGGCCCCGGCATCATCAACCATAAAAATGGAAAACCACCCGTCACGCTAAGCACCTCTTGTTCACCTCATTGGTTACTGTGGCAAAACAGAAGCACTACAGCATTTAATGGGTCAGAAGGTCCAGCCAGATTATACTTTATTTATTTTATTATGTTTTTACTCCACTTGACAACAAATGATCTCTTGGAGGATTGCATGAAGCAAAGAACAAAGACACAATGAGCTTTCACCCCACCTTTGATCATTAATTGGAGGATGTAACAACTCTTTGCTTTTTAACATGCAAACTACCAGTTCACAGAACACTGCAGTAGCATCTTCCATGAGCTCAGATGAGACCCCTCTCATCTACTGAAGAGAAATTAAAGGACAAAGTAGAGCGTGAGTTGAACTTTCTCTCTAGCAAGTGTGCATTGGATAACACTCTCCTAACCTGGACAGATATACTGGTAAAATCCTCCAGTCTGTAAGAGTCTCAGGAACACTCATGTGGAAAGGATGATGGATTAACTAGACTGCACTTCTGTTTATCCAAATGCAAAACCTTCTTATCCACTTGATTCCAGATTATTAACACCTGTCTGGATCAATGTATACACGAAGAATGTAAGAGCCATGTTGGAGAAGATCAAAGGCCCATCAAATCCAGCGTTCTGTTGACGTTCTAGCCAACCAATTGCTTGTAGGAAGCTCACCAGCAGGGTGACAGCAGTCCAACAGAACACTGAAATGTCTCCCTGTTTTGTTTGCCCTCCCTAGCAACTTATACGTAGATTTACACTACTTCAGTTACTGAAGCATGTTGTCTCCTGATATATTTGATAGTTTAGCCAGTACTATAATAATAATTAACTTAAGCCTCAGGTCTGGGAGCATCACTTCTGGAACATTTCCCACTCCAGAGGTTCCAGAGACACATTAATTTAAACTACCAGACTTTTCCCCCAACCCAGCCAATTGCTTCATATTTATACACTGCTCAGTGCTTCTTCATTTAATAGGATTACTCTCTCTCTCTCTCTCTCTCTCTCTCTCTCTCTCTCTCTCTCTCTCTCTCGTTCACTCGATCTCACTCTCTTTTGATTTTTCTACCTTGTGGTCTGCATTGGAATTGTATTTCTTCACAACTGTGATTACAAGTAGAGAACTTTTGTGAGCAAATCTGCTACTGTACATGCCTACAAAACTGCAATGACTACTGCTACTATTTCCCAATGTATAATGCATAATAAGGAAGCAAAAATTAAAATAAAATAAAAATTTAAATAAAATTCCAGCCCTCTCTGTCATACTTCCAAGCACCCTTTTCTGTTCTTGACAGTGGCTTAAAATATCCTCAGTGCTCAGCATTTGACATAAATACATACAGTGGTACCTTGTATAAAGGAATTAATTCGTTCCAAATGAAATTATGTTAAGCAAATTTTCCTTTATACAAATTCCCATAGGAATGCATTGAAAACGGAGTGATCCCATTTTTATGTTGTACGGATTTTCCCCATAGGTGATTATGTTAAGCAAATTTTCCCTATCTCCAACATTTTTATGTTGTACAAATGTTATGTCATACAAGCTGTCTGTTATACAAGGGTCCACTGTACATTCCACTGTCATCATCATCATCACCCTCCAATCTGCATGAAAAAGAAAGAACAATTCCATTGCACTGCCAAAGCCCAGATGCCAATTCCACTAAAGAGGCCCTGGAATAATGCTAACATTGTGCTTGGTAATAATCAAAGAAAAGGGGAATTTCTCAGATGAGAGTGTCATGCCCTAAAGTAACCCAATGCTGCCCTTACCCCAAGCAGCTAACCTCTGACCTCTAAAGGCCTTCTCTTTAATCTTAAATAATGGAGGGTGGGGAAAGGAAATGCAGTTTTAGACTTTGCCTTAGACTCTGTTTTAGCAGCTCAGGACACCTTTGGCCATATCTACCTACCTCCTCTTACAATTCTGCTGCTAAGGAAAGCATGGCAACTAGCATCTGCACTGCTAGCCAACTAATATGGAGAGTACCTCTGTCTTCTACAAATCACAAAAGTCAAATGAAATGTACTGAGGGTTCTTCCTCCCTCCGTTGGGACAAGAAGGAAATCAGCATGGAAGTATAACAGGAAAACTGCTACCTTGCATTCATTGGTCAAAGCTATGTACAATTTTGGCTCCTGGGGTTAACATGGTACCTAAGGCACATAGTGAACATGTGACAGGCCTACATGATGAGTGACTGAAGCCTGAGGTGGAAAAATGAAGGACACGTGTTGGGAGTTTCAAGGGTGTCACGCTGGGAGAAAGAATCATCTGGGCTGACCTTTCTTGGTACTACTTGCTGTAGGCATTGAGGTGCCCCAAGGAAAGTAGAAATTGGTCATCCAATTTGGTCTGGAAGAAGCAGGTCATCCAGGCCCACTGGCTATAAACCCTAAGACTTCACGTGGACTTAAGGGATGCCCCCCAAGAAGCAAGGGGGAGACTCTGTTCCCAATGGGGAAGAACTGCAGACAAGGGATGGGAGACAGTGAGGGTGGCTCAGTCAGACTATAGCATAAGCCATAGTATCCAGGGCATGTCAAGACAAGGTAAAGAACTGTGAGAGTTTTAGAACTTGCCTCCTATATGCTGTCCCAGGCACATACAACATTCTCCTACTCACAATGTATTGGGGACGGGCTTTAATCCAAGTCATTGTCAAGAGTCACCCTCAAGTCTCTTCATCAATAATCATTTAGGGGTAGAAAGACTCTTGCCTTTTGGCACCTCCTGGGGTCTGATGATGTAAAATTTCAAGACTGTGTTTCATATTGGCGCACCAAAATTTTTATTCTGGTTCCATGTGTTGTCTATCCTGCAATGATGGGATTACAGAAAACATCTGATCCAGAATGAACTAGTTCATTTCATAATGTTTGTAAGGAACATCCATGGACAGTATGGGATAGTTCAGTCAGGGATAGACACACTGGAAATCTGAAATTTGAATTAAAGACTGCTATTTAGCATAATAGGTTGCAACTAGAACAAGCTGCTAATTCATCAATAGAATGTACAGAGAAGTTGACTCACCAAGTATTCACTAATTCAACAGGCTTACTCTAGTTGCATCTTATTAAGCTAAGCAACAGGAATTCAGCCAAAGTGGTTCCAAAATCCTAACATACATAGCTCCTACTTCCATGTATGCACAATCTGTGCTTCCTATTTTGCAAAAGGCTACTCTCTATCATTTCAAGCCAACAAACAGCAAGAGTTTCAATCCAAGCAGACAAAGGCCAGCCAGTTGCTGAACAACTGATCATGTTTGGAGACAATTAGTCAGAATTTGATTATGCCTGTGATGGAAGGAAATCTGTTCCAACACTGGTAGTTCTGTAAAATCTATATAGTCTCAAAAAGCCCAATTTTCTCCAAGACCAACAATAATTACAGTCAAATCTGGTGGACTGAAAACTTCAAATGGGGATGGGGACTGGGAACAGCTGGGAATTTAAGGCAGGGTATCTGGAAGGGTAAAAAACACATACACACAATTGCAAGAAAAAAGACATAGTAACCAAAAACAGGAAGAAGCACATTCCCTTTATAGTCCTAGTGCTATAGGACTACGAAGGAAGGAAGGGACTGAGTGACTGCAATAGAGCATGTGAAAACCTAAGATTTAACGGGCCAAGTGCAGAATGGCTGCCAGACTCTGGGATAAGGCTAGTGAAAACCAGACCTGCAGATACCTAAGGAAAGCTTAAGGTTTCACTATTGGGATCCTGAGGTTTTCTGATACCAATTAAGGTCTAAAGAAATCATAATACATTTACAAAACTTAAGTGCTCCTCAATGATTCTTTCAGATTTGAAGAGTTTATTAATTTCAAATTTCCTTCCACTACTGTTTGGTTTTGTGGGTTATTGTCATAAAAAGAAAAAGCTAAGAAAACAAAAAAATGTCTATTTTTGAATGTTCAGTTTATAAAGCAGTCTTCAACATTCTTAGACTTTGCCTGCTGGGCCTATGGTATTTCATTAAATGTCTTTTACAGGTTCAGTGTTTTGTTTTGTTTTTTAAACCCAAGTCAGGAATCCCCCGTGTATGTAGTGGACGTGACTTCTGCCAAGAGAATGGAACTCTTTATTCACTGCTTTTGCTTCATCTTAGGAGGAAAAAGGCTTTATCTGAATGTGGAAAAGCCAAAACATAGGCACTGGACCATGAAAGGCTGGTTTCAAGCTCTCACTCATCCTTAACTTGTCAACTTAGAACAGTGGTGTCCAAACTTTGGCCCTTCAGATGTTTTGGACCACAACTCCAACAGTCCTTTGTCATTGGCAATATAGGCTTGGAATTCTGGGAGATGTGGTCCAAAACATCTGGAGGGCTGAAGTTTGGACACCCCTGACTTAGAACAAGTTGGTGGGAGCCCATACCAAGTCAGTTTAAAAAGGTCTTGGCCTGGGCCACTGCCTTCCTCACTTGCTTCAGAATGTGGGGTGCATGGGGCAGTTCAACCTATCTGCATTGACAATGGAAGCCAGGAACCAGAATATGGGCAAACCTAAGAACTATTTGGATAATGCTTTATTACAAAAACTGCTCCTACACAAATGAAAAAGAAGACCTTATGCACAACCTTGAATGCATTGGAGAAATACCATTATGGTCATATGAAGAGAACCCAAAATGAAGCAGAAGGGGAAATGACTGGCAGAGCACACTCCTGTGTCCACTAGTAGAACGGACCACCCAAAGGAGGGCATTGGGGGTCAATAATCCAGTCAGAGAATTCCTCTATCAAGAGCACATCTATCAGAAGCAAAGACCCAAACTAGATAGGGCGGTTCTTATGCAGGCCACTCTTTCATAACTGTTTTCCAATGAGAAAAGTCACCTCTAGTCTGGTCCTCAGACACAAGATAGGCAGAAAATAATCCTAAGGGACTGTATAAGAGCCCTAGAACTCAATGGCTGTTTTTGTTTATTTTATTTCTAAAACTGGGAAGCTTCCAGTTTTATAAAAGCAAATGTTTCTGAGATCAAATGTGAAACTCTACAATTTTAGCATGATCTAGGACAATCTCACTTGATTTTGGAAGCTAAGCAGGGTCAGCCCTGGTTAGTACTTGGATGGGAGACCACCAGGGGATACCAGGTGCTGTAGGCGCCTGGAGTAAGAACTGGCAAGCCACTCCAGTATTCCTGCCAAGAAAGCTCCATGGACATGGGGTCACAAAGCGTCGGTCACGACTGTAATGACACAACACACACACACAGGACAGCAAGAGCACCTGGACAAGGTAAAGAGCAGAGATGAAACACTTAAATCCGAGTAACAAGCTAGGGAGTCTAGAAAAAGAAAAAAGAATACTACACAGGCCAGGGGTTTGTCCACTCCTACACCACACCATACTACCACCCATGCACTTTGTCCTATGAGCCCCACTGTGTAGGCTTGATGTGCACTGTGAAGGGCAGCGAATACAGGAAAATATTAAATCCTATTAGGTAAAGTGGAATTGGATCTGATCTTATGCAGGGCTGGAGATGCTTTAGAGGCCACTGAAGTGTGCAAAAAAAATGTATGGAGAACAGGGGAGGTTAGAGAGGAGACACCTCTTCCCCAGCAGCTACTTTTACCACTTAAAAGGCTGCAGTAAGAAACTTTTTCAAAACATATCCCTAATCATCATCATCATCATCATCACCACCACCACCACCACCACCACCATCACTGCCTGTCAAGTTGCTTCAGGCTTATGATGACACTTCCAGGGGTTCCTAGCTATAAATGAGTCAGATGTGGTTAACTGGGCCCTCCCTAGTGGCATTCGGGGACCATGCACCTTACCCAAGACCACACAGGTGACAGGGCATGCAACTGCATCCGCCATATACACTTGAGGTAGCCTCCGCTAGCCCTTCCTGGGAGACACAATGAGATTTCAACCTCCCAGCCCCTGGTTTCACAAATCAGTACTTCAACTCACAGAGTTGTGCCAACATTTAAGCCATTCCCCCCACATTGGGTCTCAAACAAGATTCCTTTGTTTCCCCCATTTCCGCCCCCCATCTGAACTTCACTGTAAACCTTTGAAAGCAGTTCTGAAAACTAAGAAGAACACAGAAGAATGTGTTAGTATTAATATTTAAATCCATTCCTCAAATTCTGAGGTTTAGTACTGAAAAAACCAAAAGCTGCATTCAGACTAGACGAGAGTCCTCTTTCCCCCAATGCTGTTGTAAATATTCAAAACCTTGAGGTTGTCTTATTTTTTTCATAGAAAAATCATCCTTGATTTTATAACATAGGAACTTCTGTTTGCACATCATTTTCCTTAATAATGTACCTCCCCTTAGAAGGCATGGGGTGTACCTGTTGAAAGAAGGCAGTTCACCCTCAAGTTTCTTGCCTCTTTGCGCATGTAACTTCTTATCTGATATTTTGCTGGAGCACAAAAATAACTTTCCATTGCCCTCTGGTATCAGGACAATAAAACCAAAAGCTGGTATATATTAACTCGAGTTGGAGTCCTGCCAGGAAAGTGTCTCGACCCCATATGGAATCCAGATTGGAGTGGAATTGAATTAAATGACTAGGAGTTGGTTAAAGTTAAACTTTGAAAGCAAGTTAGCGACAGAAGATCAAAGTTTAAGGAAGCCTTTAAAAATAACCTAAACAATGCTTTATGAGTTGTTTCTAAAAGAAGATATAGGTGTGAGAAGGCAGCGATTTTGGCTCATTTCAGCTTTTCTTTCCCATTTAATCTTAAACAATTTATTGCAACATCTGGAAATCTGGAACTGCGAAGTCAAGACTAAAAACCCAAACCCTTCTGACCCACACCAAAAACTGAACAGAAACTATACAAAAGAAACACTTCAGATATGCCTTGATATGATTCACACACTAAACAGAAATGAACCCTCTTTCTTTCCTGGGATAAATATGGAGGCTGGTTTGAGTGCTACAACTCAAGACCATAAAAACAATCACAGAGTCCAAAGCTGACTGCTGCAGTTACTTCTGACTGCATAAGCTCACTCTAGATACACAAGGGATGTAAATTCTGGGGCCTAGTAATCCACATTCTGGAAATAGGCATGGTTATTTGGATTCCCATGTATCACATGTTTAATGCTAAACTTTTAAGAGGGAAGGGGAGAAAACACGCCATCTTCAGTTCTGCAGCTGGGCTCAGTGATTCCAGAAAGCATGTACTTTTGAACTAGTTTCCAGGTATGAGTGGAAGGGATGAGCTTTTTGAACAACGCAACTGCACAGCTGTCAACTCAGAAATAACCCTCCGAGTTCAAAGGAGTAGTTTTTTACAAGTATTGTTAAGCTGCAGCCTCAGAGGACCTCTTTTACTCATGTTCTACCCACATCATAGATATAGAACTACAGAGCAGGGACCACACCTTGAGAAATCCAGCGAGGCATGGAGTTTGTTTACTTCTCATTTAAAAAGCTTAGATTGCCAGGTTATCTTTACTACCAATTTTCTGTGAACTGTCACATTCATCCTGAAGGTGAGACCTGGTGGTAAAGTACAGTGATGCTCAGCTCAGGGTAAGCCACAAGTGTGTGGAGGGAAACATATGTGTGAGCAGGTTTCATCCGGAAAGCCACTGAAAATATTCAGCATGGTGATGATCCTGTACTAAGTTCACAAGGGGGGGGGGCATCCTACCCTAGGACAGAAGTAGAAGATGTACTGTTTCTGTCCTAGGTGCATTTTTACTCTGAAACAAATTATGGCAGGTTCTTTCCCTTTGGCTTACAAATGGAGATGAGCGCTAGCCCCTAGAGTTGGAAACAGATGGACTTAAAGTCAGAAGTTTCAGAGAGGGTAACCGTGTTAGTCCTGTCAAGAATTGCAGGCAAAAACCAAAGAAAAACAAAACAAAACAACAGACACAAAACATGTGGCATCTTAAAGACTAACTTTCATATTTTAATGTAACGTTTCGCGGACACGTCCGCTTCTTCAGGCATATAGCGGCAGAATGAGGTGTGTAATATGTCATGAGATATACATTTCATACCAGATGTTCATTGGTGGTTAGGTGAGGGGTAAGAGGAGGGAGAGATGATTAGTTGTAGAAGTAGTGGGAGGATTTGGCCAGAGGTCATAAATACGTTAAGCATTGTTAATAGGTCTGTGGAGGAGGGAGAGATGATTTGTTGTACAAATGGTGGGAATGAAGATTTGGCTGGGGGTCATAGATATGTAAAGAATTGCTAGTGGTTCTGTGGCCAGGGTCTGTAGAAATGTAAAGTCAGAGGGAACTTTTACCTTTTTAAGAAAATAAGATACCCAGTGATGTTGTTGGCAGAATGATGGACTAGGGACTCAGGAGGCCTAGTGTTGAATCCCCTGCTCAGCCATGCAAAACCATTCCTTGGACATCTCACTTAGCTCAAAAGCTTCATTAGGGTAGCTATAAATCAGTTCTAACTTGACAGCATATAAGGTACAGTATGCATCTTTTCAAACTCAGAATGTTGTTCTTCAACTCCCTATCTAATTGTGACTTTTATTTGAATAACATCCAGACAGTCTTTCAACACCGAGCTTGTATTATGCATGACAATCACCTATTCCAGATAAGAGGGCGCTTTTCCTGCCCATCCACTGCTTACCTTTACTTCTCCCCTTGCTAAACTGGTTTTGCCCTAAAAAGCAAATGACCAATACAGGCCAGTGTGGATTTTTTTTTGGGGGGGGGGAATCAGTGGTTTTTAAAAATCAAGTTGATTTTAATCACAATTTAAATAAAAAATCATTTTTACTTTTATATTGTTTTTTTTAAAAATTCAATATTATTTTGGGATCTAAATTGTGATTTAAATCAAAACCACCCCAGTATGGGCCTTAAAGCAAGAGCCCTCTGGAAAAGGATGACGACCAGAAGGAGTTGGAGGAAAACCAGGAAGGGTCACCTCCCCAACCACTCAATCTTGGTTCAATCCCACATGGCTACCAGCATCGGCCTGCAAACAGGTAGGTCCACCCTAAGGAAAAGGTCCCCCAAGAGGGATAAAAGCTGTCATCTTACTCCAGAGCATCCTGTATTGAAGCAACCCTTGTGAATTTGATACACAGAGCAAAGCTGAACAACTCCGGGCACATTTCACAAAGGCAGCTAAGGAGAAGGGATAGTAGGACTACAGCCTTCATTTTCAATTTTCTTCTCAACAGAACGATGAGGGAACGGCCTGGGCTCTTAATCGGAGCTCTGCAAGCTCCTTATGAAGTAGGGGAAACATTAACAGAAGGGTTACTCTTTCTGTCCCAGGTTACAGGGCCGGGCCGTTTCCTTTCAAGCACTAATGCAGATATCTTATGCATGATGTAAAATCCCAGATGCCCCCCCCTCTCCAGACGCAAACGCTTGGCTGCACAGCCCAATAGGATCTCATCTTCTCAAAAGAAATATCCCTTCCCCAAATAGCTGTACAAACATAAGCAGACAACATAACCCAAGCTTGTCAAGAAACAACACTTCGGGGATTAGATCAATAGCCAGTACTAGCTGGCTCGAAAATCAATGGAGCTTCTTAATTCAGGATACATCCCCCCCCCTCCTCCCCTGCTACTAATCTGCATTACATTATTCTGAATACTGGCAGAACCAGTTTTTTTTTTTAAAAGGCATGCATTCGTGTAGGATTAGCAAAAGCAAGCAAGCATTCATTTATTATTTTTTAATAACCTGTTTGGCTTCTATCTCTGAATGGGATGCATCAGTTTCGGCAAGCGGGACCTCTCTTTTCTCCAGTTGCTGCTTTGGGGCGTAACCTGGCTTTGGCTCTCAAAATACAGTGCTCTCTCTCCCCACCCCACCTCTTTCTCCCTCCTCCCTCTCTCTTTTTGTCAAAAAAAAAAAAAGAAAAGAAAAGAAAAAAGAAAAAAACACCCCCACCCCCCAAAAGGGCCATTATGTGTCTTTTGGCAGGCAAAACTCTATAAAGCAGGTTCCAGGGGCCTGTGCAAGCTTTTAAAAAAAAACCTAGAGCAAGTGACTCTTTGCTCACACATCCTTCCGCCCTTTCCTCGCTTGCCAACAACGTTTAGGCCCCAAAGAACACGCTGTGGTGGGGGAAGCAAACAATAAAACAAGATCCAGCGGAATGTTTACTTGGCATTGCGGGGGGGGGGGAGGGCAAAGCTTGCCTCTTGGGGTAAGGAAATAAATCTATTTCATTAACTCACATAATAGTAAGGGCAGTCGTGATGCTAAGTTTCACTGTACCCCAACTTTCACCTGCCCTTAGCACACACACACACCCATTTTCCTCCCTTAAGAATCTGATTTACAGGTTACACTGTTCTCTTAGAGCTGCCTAGGTGCCCTAAGCCGATCTCGCCTGATTTCGGAAGCATAAGCAGGGTCAACCCTGGTTAGTACTTGGATGGGAGACCACCAGGGAACACTAGGTGCTGTAGGCTTCTGGGAACTGGCAAACCACTCCAGTATTCCTGCCAAGAAAACTCCATGGACATAGAGTCATGACACAAAACACACAGGGGGGGGGGAGAGAGAGAGAGTTATCTTAGCTGTGGCTAAGGTACTGGAGTCAGGCTTAACCTCTATATCCTTCTGCTACTCCCTTCTCATATGAGGGTTACCTGTGGAGACGCCTTATATTGCTGCCAAAAATAACAAGTCAATGTTGAAAAGGTTAAATCATCTGACTCTTAGCCATAAATATCACCAGCCACTTTTCCTATACACCTGAGCTTCCAGAAAGTTTTAAAAAAAGCTCTAAGGAAAGAAAGAGGTAAGGGTTTGATGTGCCTAAACATGGCTTGCTGAAAAGCTACCGGGGGAAACGACAAAGAGGGGTTAAAGGGCTTTTGTACCTGTTGATAAAGGGCCTGCTGAGAATCATGACCCAGACACTCTTAACTGGAATAATGGGATTGACTGTTCACATTGTGGAGACAGCCTAGTTCAGTGTTGGTGAACCCATGGCATGGGTGCCAAAGGTGGCACTTGGAGCCCTTTCTGTGGGCACCCGACATCACCCCTTCACAGCCACCTGTATTCAGGTTAAATTGCCATATTGGCACTTGGCAAAAATTAGTGGGTTCTGAATTGCAGTTTGGGCACTCAGTCTCTAAAAGGTTTGCCATCACTGGCCTAGTGGATAAAAGGAATGAGACTTCCTATATCTTACTGAAGCCCAGCTGGTGAAGCAATGATGTAGAAGAGAAGCAAGTGGATGTTTATCATGAAACAAATGATGCAAAAAAATGACAAAGATGATCACAATTTCAAAGAAGACAGGACAGGAAGGGAGGGAGGGAGGGAGGGATGTGCCAACCCAGCTGTTCCAAATTCAGAGGAACTGGGAGAGATTATTATTTATGCAAGGATACTTTGAGACAGGGAAATGCCACAAAAAGAAGATTATATAATTCCAGAATAAAAGAAGAGGGGAAATGGCACTGGCTCTTTTTCTACGTAACACTCATAACACCACCTAGTTCAATGCTTCCATAATCTTAGGTCAACTGTGGACCTCCCCCATTTTTAGCCAGTAACCACTCTAGAAGCACGTTTGCCCTGTGTTCTGTCTTACATTAGAGTACGCCACGCATTCCTGCTAAAATTCTGACTCTCTGGCAACGTTTCTCTCTCTTTATGCATTTAGCCTAATAATCCAATGGCATGCCCTGAATGCAAACAGAACAAGAACCTGCTCCAACTATAATCATATGCAGATTATGCTGATTTTATGGCTGATACACATCCTCATCCATAAAGGATAATTCATTCCATTCCCCCATCCCATATGCTCCATTATCAGGACAGGAAAAATGTTTTTTCCATGGGCTACACCCCTCAAGCATAAGAAAGCAACCTGTGGGAATACCTCGGGATTGTTCCCATTTCACTTGGGCGGTTCTATGTGAACGAACGCATTGGTAAACATTTCCATTCCAATCAGGTACTGGACATTAAAATATAGGAAACCCATAAACCAGCAGAACCTGCCTTGTAAAGAAGCTGATCCCATCAAGATAGAATAAACGTTTGTTAAAGTTTGACTTGCCTAAATACAGAATAAGCCCTGAAGGTAACAGGGGCTTATATTTCTGAATTCCAGTAAATTAAGTTTGCAGATCTTGGCCTGGACACAGAGAAGCAGTTCCACAGTGAAAACCTAGAGCTTGGCGTTTTAAAACACTTTGAATCGATGGAGCAAACTCTCAGGGAGTAAAGTGCTTTTCAACATGAGTAAGAGGATTGGAATCTCTGCTGAACAGCTGCACAGAAAGATTATTCTTGCTTGGAGAGGGACCCCCAACTTTTCTTTCTTTCATTAAAAACAGTTCTTGAGGTAGGAGAGTGTGCGCGCGCACGCATGTGTGTATGTGTATGTGCATCAGTGTGCAACCATTGCATTCAAGTAAGCCTTCGCCCTCAGATGTCCTAAAATTATTTGATAAAACTCCTGTTGAAAAATTTATGAAACCATAAAGTGGGATCTGTGTGGTGGGGAGGGGAGGAGGAGGAAAGGGCTCTTTAAAAAAAAACTTTTTTTTAAAAAAAAAGAAACAGCCCTGGAAAAGCAGCTTCCATGGCTTTGAACATCTTAAAGGAGCTTTGCTGTCTGTGCTGTACAGTCCCAGACACTGTACACTTGGGGGGGGGCGAAAATAACCTGTGCACCTCATGTGCTTGGCAATCTCATATTAAATCTCCTCCCCTGTAGCAATTTGTATAAAGCATCCCATACCTTGAATCACCATTTTGCCCTTTAACCACCTTAACTGCATGTCAACAGATAATGGAGGTAGGGAAATGCACATCACACAAACAAGGCCATAGGCAGTAAATTGTGGAAGAGGCCTGAGGAACCCTCTGGCCCACCAGGTGAACACCCCTTTCCATCAGCCTTAGCTGAGCCTGCCTTAACTAGGGGAGAGATGAGAGCAATGCCATTTAATTTGAGGGGCAAATCTCCTTCTGCACAACTGTACAGTAGAACCTTGACTTGCGTCCAGCTTGACTTGCGTCATATTTGACTTGCGCCGCAGGCTCCGAGTTACGTCTCGGAGCCCCAGCATACGGCCCCGGAATTGGGCGGCAAGGCTACATTTCTATGCTTATCCGTTCCGGAGGTCCGGGGGAAAAAAGGCCAAAAAAAAAAAAAAGCCTTTCCCCCCTGAAACCTCTTTACAAATTGCACTTTCACCTCCTCGCCCACCCCAATCCTCCCCAGGGCCCGACCTCCCCTCCGTTGCCACCGCACATGAGTGGCGGGCACACCCAGTTGAAGCCGCGCACCTCTGGTGCTTCCTCTGCCCGCCCCCCTCTCTTCATTTGCCGGTGCCTGCAGGCGCCAAGCACCCGGGAGGCGGGCAAGCCGGGAGAAGCCGCTAGCACGGCCTTCCCCTCACCCCCGGCTCTCTTCCGAAGCCAGCGCCACTGGCGCTGAAGACCCAGGAGGCGGGCAAGCCGGGGGAAGCCCCGCACCACTCATGCAGGCTCCTCCCCCTGGTTCCCACTTTTTTTTTATTTGCCAGCGCTGCCGGCGCAAAGCACCCAGGAGGCAGGCGAGCCGGGAGAAGCCCCACACCACTCATGCGGGCTTCCCCCCAGCCCTTCCCTCCTGGCCCCAACCTCCCAGGCTCGCTGCCGCTCTTTGCCCAGGTGCGCAGGGCTCCCCTCTCCCACTCCACTCCCTCCCAGCCCCAACCTCCCAGGCTCGCCGCCACTCTTCGCCCGGGCGTGTGGGGCTCCCCTCTCCCATCCCCTTCCCTCCCACTGGCAACGGTGAGTCCTTGATGCCGGGCAGCTGCAAGGGGGCCGGTGGGGAAGGGCAGGGGGCACCGCCGCCGCCACAGAGGGCCCCTGGGAGGGGCGGCCTCAGGAATCCCGCAGAGCCCCCCACCTCCTCCGCCCCCTCCGCCTGCTGCTGCTTCTGCTGAGGGTGTCCCAGCACGTGCAGAGGGCAGTTTGTTGCCGAAGGGAAGGCGGGAGGGGGTCTTGGGGTCTGTGCCCCCCTCTTCAAGCAGGCAGGGAAACTGGGCTGCGTAGAGGAGCCCCCCTCACCACCCCCAGCCCACTTGGTGAGGGAAGTGTGTGTGTGTGTGTGTGTGTGTGTGTGTGTTCTGAATTGGGGGGGGGTCTTCCTGTCTCCTTGCAAACCTTGAAGGGAGAGGAGGCCAGGGACTTAGAAAGGGTGTGTGGGGCTTTCATACACCCTCAAGGCTGGCTGTGGCAGGACAATGGGTGCGTGGGTGGGTTCATGTTGGAGGCGGTGGGGAGGGGGTAAACCCACAATGCTGTCTTGTTTCTTTTATAGTACAGCATGGATTATTGCTGTCTGGTAGACAGTCAAATTGCTGTTTTCGGGGGTCTTTTTCATCGTCTGGAATGGATTAATCCACTTTCCCATTACTTTCTATGGGAAAAGTATGTTTGACTTAAGTCATGTTTGACTTAAGTCTACACCTCCGAAACGGATTAATGACGTAAGTCAAGGTTCCACTGTATTACCCTCAGAATAAACCTGGGGCTATCAGTTTTGGTGAGAGACCCTGGCCTTTTTAAAAACATGCAGTTATGCCGGTGGATTCTGTCAGCTACATGGAAACCTGGATAATCCGAGAAGGGACAGGCTTTACCTCTTACGATGGACGGATGGACAGAAGGATGGGCAGACAGCAGGCAGGCAATTGCTTTCCAAGCTATTTATCTAGTGCAGTGTTGACGAACTTATGGCACAGGTGCCAAAGGTGGTACATGGGGCCCTTTCTGTGGGCACTTGGCATGGCCCCTTCACAGCCACCTGTATTCAGGTTAAATTGCTGTATGGGCACTTTGCGAAAAATGAGTGGGTTTTGCATCACAGCTTGGGCACTCGGTCTCTAAAAGGTTCACCATCACTGCTCTAGTGAAACTGCTTGTCGTTTCACAATCATGGAAGAGGGTAACAATAAAAGCTGAAAGCTGACATACTTCTTGCCACACAGGGAGCTAGAGCAGTGGTTCTCAACCTGTGGGTCCCCAGATCTTCCTGGACTGCAACTCCCAGAAGCCTCCACCACTTGCTGTGCTGGAAGGCGTTTCTGGGAGTTGCAGTCCAGGAACATCTGGGGACCCACAGGTTGAGAACCACTGAGCTAGAGCTTCTGACCACAAATGGCACCAGCACTTCCTAATCACCCAACTCTAACCTTTGGTCAGCAGGGATCTTTGGCCACAGCAGTGGACAACATCCATATGCTGACGTTCTCTACCCAACATCCTGTCATTGCCTAACAACAGAATGCTCAGCCTTGTTCTTGGAGAAAAATGTACCATACCAAACAAAGCTGCATTTTCATGGGAGATAAGCCCATTCCTGAGCCTGCTAGTCACAAGCACCAGGATTAATCACCTGCTGCCAAGAGAACAAGTCCATCCTAGAAGGGTAGCTAGGTTGCATGACTTCTGGGGGTGTTCACTTATACCTACTACCTTTGTGATAATTCCCTTTCTAATCCTCACCAGAAAAGAGAGAGAAAATGTGGACCCATTGTACTTCAGCCCTAGTGGGTTAAGAGTTAAGGGAGTCAACGGCTGAGCAAAATAGAAGTATGCAGCACAGGGTCCATTCACTGCTCCAGTGAGCTTGCTTGAGAATGCTAGTTCCCAAGGGATTATTTGCCAAGCCCCAGATTGAGCAGAAAGGAGGGTGTGTAAACTAATACAATGTTGGATCTATTAATTAAAATCCTGGCACTTTGTCAAACACTAGCTGCTTATGTGCACTCTGATATGTCATGATGTGGGGGGGGGCACACAGTGGGTCATTAAACTGTTAATGAAATGACTGGTGAGCTTTGATCCCAGCTGGTGTAGGAAAGGAGCTGAAGAAATTATGGTATGGACAGGGATCAATCATATCATCAGGAATATATACAGGCAGGAAAAAATTAGTTCAATGAATGCAATGCTCTCTAAAATATAATCCCAAGGCTTTATAGCACAGTGGTCCTCTATATATTGTTAAACTGATAGACAACAATTCCCAGTATCCCTGGCCATGCTGCCTAGGACTGATGGGAACCATAGTATTAAAAACATCTGGAGAGGTGCAGCTGTCCGCTCCTGCTTCATAGCTGCTTTTTAAAACCTTACAAAAAGGTGCTAGTTTTGAACTAATGAAAAGAGCTATAAGGGTTGTAATCCTTCAAACCTTTTGGGATAATGTCCCATTAGACATAACAATCCTTAGAGCATCACACATAGTATTAGGCTGGTAATGTAGGCTCTGGATCTAGTTCATCAGGACTCAGAGATCCAGGATTTACTCAAACATGCACTCTTCCTCCCACTGCCACAACATACTGATGCACCAATAAAGAACTACCCACAGGTCTGCAGAACTGAGCTACATCTTGGACTTAAGATCTTAAAAATGGCTACAGGTTTACAAATAAAGGGAGATGGTTGGGAGTAGAGATGGGCATTTCATTTTGCAAGGGGTCTGGTTCCGAAATTAAACATGGCAGTGTTTGGAACCGGGACCCACCCTCTGGAATGAAATCAACCACTGACTTACCTTTCTTTGGGTCGTGCCAGGCAGAACTCCAGCCAGGAAGCAGCCTCCGATACGTCATTTTTCCTTCTCCCTAGGGCTGGCAAATCAGGAGCTGTGCAAGGACATGCATCATCCCACCTCCCTGTCTGATTGGCCAGTGCCAGGGAGAAGGAAAGATGATGTGTCAGAGACTACTTCCTTGTTGGAGCTTTGCCCTGTGAGACCCAAAGGAAGGCAAGTCAGTGGTTGATTTCGTTCTGGAGGGTGGTACTGGGTCACGGTTCTGAACAGCAGCTATGCTGCCATGCTTCATTTTGGCACTGGACCCCTTCCAAAATGAAACACCCATCTCTAGTTGAGAGATTACTTAGTTTACGCTATGACCCCAGGTGCCTGAAATGCTGGATAGCTCAGTGGTTTAGCCATGTCCAGGTCAATATTTTACCAATTTAGGCTTATCACCCAGATTTTCCCATACCTTGATGGGCCCTCCCTGAGGACGGACTTGCAGGCGGTGGTCATCTCAAGGATAGCTTACTACAGCGCTCTCTACATGGGGCTTCCCTTGACCCTTATTGGGCGATTGCAGCGGGTGTAGAATGCAGCAGCCAGATTGGTGATTGGTGCAGGGAGGTTTGACTGCATCACCCCAATTCTGGCTCGACAGCACTGGTTGCCTGTTGCATCCTAAATAAGGTTTAAGGTATTGGTATTGGTTCACAAAACCCTTCATGGCTTGGGGCCTCATATCTGGCAGAGCGGATCTCCCTAAGATCAGAACTGGCTCAGCCCACCAGAGCATTGCTGGCACTCTCGTTACGGGTGGCCAACCCTAGGGAAGCCCATAAGGTTTCCACTTAACAATCGGGCTTTCTCAGTGGCCAGACCAGCTTTGTGGGATAAACTGCCTACAGAGATTCGCCAAGCAGAGTTCCTACCATTATTTTAAAAAGCCTTGAAAACCTGGCTCTTCAAATATGCATTCGGCGATTGGTAGTTGCTTATTGTTGTTGTTCCCTTGGTTCTTTGTTGTCCCCCCCCCCTGCCTTTGTGCCTCTTGCCGGGCCATTGCTGGTTCATTTTGCATTGTTATTGTTGTGGCTGTTTTATTATTTCTCCCTATGCTTTGTTTCCTGGTTTTAATTGATGCCTACTCATTTGTTTGGATTTTATTAAGTGCCCAGAGTTCCTGAGGGAAAGTCAGTGCACTCTAAAAATGCAAACAAGTAAATAATAATTATTTAGGTACTGTATCTGATTGCAGAGCCAAGAGTTGGGCATTCAAACCAACCCCCCTCAACTGTGCCTCCTTAACAAGGATTGGACCTGATGATCTACAGAGTAACTTCCAGCTCTGCACTTCTAAGATGATGATGTTGATGTTGATGATGATGATGAAGAAGAAGAAGAAGAAGAAGAAGAAGAAGAAGAAGAAGAAGAAGA
>JAHTLZ010000010.1:28587631-28607777 GCA_023846285.1 Phrynocephalus versicolor | reverse complement strand
GAAGAAGAAGAAGAAGAAGAAGAAGAAGAAGAAGAAGAAGAAGAAGAAGAAGAAGAAGAAGAAGAATTTAGATCCAACACTTAGAACAGCCAATGCTTATGAAAAATCATTTTGTGTGCCTATTCAAACTCCTCGGACTTCCCTGAAATTCTAGTTTCACCAGCAGTTACACTGCTATCTTATGTCCAACTTATCTGGAAATACGTCCCACTGAACTCAAGTGAGACTTGAGTCTGAGTAAACTGAAGATTAACTACAAGTGAATTGTAACGGGGTCTTTGTAGAACAATTTGGTATCACAGGATACCTAATGTTAAAACAGCACAGGCAAAGCAAGAATACATCTTTGAAAGCATACCATCTATCTAACACACAGTTGTAATGGCAAATGCGCCACCTATCAACTGCCGGTAAGAACTGCAGCTGTTGTAGCAGCTGAAGTAGATCAAAACTCTGCAGCACAAGCGAGGTCATCCACGCAAGCAGATGTCCATAATCATAACGCTTGGGACAGACAGACAGCCGGACGGCCTTACTTTGCACAGCGGAAAATATCAACCTCCACAAGGCAAGAGAAAAAGAATTCTCGACACAGAGATGGGGAAAGGACTTGTTGAAAAGCTGATTCCCACAAAAATTTGTACCAAACCTACTTTGCGATACAGAGGATGAATAAGTGCCTCTGCAAAGGGCTCATAACCCGCAGATAATGTTTCATGGAAATCAAGAGACAGCAACTGACTCAACACGAACTCAATAGCATGGATTTCTCTCCAATTTGTTTCTCTACTGAGGCTTAGAGATAGGTGCCTTTTGGACTACAACCTCCACAATCCCCTATCATTAACACGAGGAAGCAGTCCAAAGAGGCATGAATTTTTGCTGCTGCTGTTTGTTTAATGGGACCTTTTTCAAAAAGCACTGGTATCTACCTGTTCCCCAAGATTCCCCACTAGCTACAAAAAGCACAGGCGTCTTTTACCACTCATGCTTGAGAGGGGTTCTTTATGTCGTTGTCCTCCTCTTTTGAGGGAGACGGGGATATTTTTAAAAGCATTTTGAGATGTGTTTGTATGTGAGGTGGATCAACAGAGGCAATCTTAATCCCACAGCATGCCAAGTATATCCTATCTCTGCTCCATCATCACTGTGGCAAGATTATCCGATGAAGAACAACTCTTGCCCGGCAAGTAGGTAATTCTTCCTTCCTAACTGTAGGTAATTAGGTCAATGAAAAGATAGGGAGTGTAAGAACAAAGCCAAGGACTATGAGGCAGAGAGTTGCTGCTCAACCAACAATAAAACAGGTTGAGCTGCTTGCTGTTCAACCACTGTGCATGCCAAGCAAAAGGAATGTACAACTCTATCATTCAAAATCATGCCATTTAACCTGTGGAATAGAAACCTATAAATGATCAGCTGTGACGCAGCCCTGATTTTCCAGCGTACAATCCTTCACTTTAATTATCTATGTCACACACACACACACACACACACACATACACACACACACACACACACACCACTACCACCACCATCTCATACAGGGTCCACTTCAGAATCTATGTCTTGATAGTTGATTGGGACGGGGGTCGGGGGAGAAGGAGCCCAACAATGAGCAATGATTTTGGTTTTTTTAATCAAGGGAAAAAATCTGTAGGAAATAACCAGGTGGTTAACTTCTGAACAAGCCAAACCAGACACGCTGACCTGGTAGGAGGCCAGTGAATCTCTGTTTATTTTTAAAGTTTCCTGCACTTCCCAAAACAAACTTGTTTTCGCTACCGCCACACTTCTGAAAGTGCTGCTTGCTTTGCGAGAAGCAATCTGTGACGCTGCCTGCCAAGTATGACTAAGCCTGCCTTTCCAGGCTAAACTGCAGAGCCGAAAAGCTGGCTAATCGACAGCAGACCCCCCTGCCCCCCCGGGAGCCCTTCTCACACAAGCACAAGGCGACTACCTCGCGGCCACTCACCAGAAATTGTGTGCAAATCAGATTCTGTCCCCTTGTTGATGAGTTCGTATTGGAAGCCCGTAATCTTCCGGCTAATGTCCAGCTGAGGGGTCGCCTCGACAAAGAGCCCGCCCTCGTCGTAGCGGAAGCAATGTGTTCTGGTGGGGCTGTGATCTCCATCACGAACCAGCAGTTTCAGTTCTCCAGTTTTTTCCAAATAAATATTTGCTCCTGCAGAGTCCTTGAAAGGCTTTATGCAAACAGTCCAATGTTTGGAAGAGGAAGATGCAACGTTGGGCCGCAGATTGATGATCAGCGCTCCCGTCGGATACATCCACTCTATGGATCCTTCGGAGCAGCGGAGGTAGACCTGTTCCACATCTTTTTTGTGAGACTCGTGCGTTAATCCGCTGGTGGTGGGGGGGGGCGGGGTAAAAACAGAAGAAGAAGAAGATGACGTGTTATACAAAAATGCTTTTCATAAGACTATTCTATCTATTTCACACACAAAAGTACTGTCAACACTGCAGGGACTTCTATGAAGGTTCTGGAAAACAGAATAAAGCGTTTCTTGAGACAGAGAGTTAAGAATTTTGAAAGGCTTTCAGTTAAATTGAAAAGTGATGGTTCTCCTCCCCAACAGTACAACAGTACTGATAGGGCGGTGAGCTTCAGATAGCTTACTGTTACCAAGACAGGTTAAGAGAGAAGGCTGGAACCACTCAGGCCATGTATGGAGTGGAAGAAGCATTCAGTTTCAAGTCTCCTCCTACACTACAATCACCCCTCCACGCTCAGCACCACCATCCAGGTATGTTTGCAGGCAAGATTGCCAATGCTGGCCCTCTTTGCAGTGGTCATCATGCTGCCACTTTTTAGGATCCCTCACTTTTGCAGACCCTGAGCTGAGAGTGATGGGCATCCTATCCCACGTCTGGAGAGCCACACTAGCCAATTCCGTGGACGGCCACTTTTGTATAATGTTGTAGGAAAGGCAAAGCCTGATTCCAAACAAAAGTCACATTAAACCAACAAAGTTGCATGCACTCTGTAGCACTGCAGGGATGACACATATTATTCTCAACATCAATAATCATTTAATATAGCTGTGGGAGAAATTACTGGTTTGGAGCAAGGGGGAAAGGAGACAGAATAAAAAACACACAAGTCAACATAAGGTTTCCATTGGATGAAGGAGTGGCTGTCATTGGGAATGTCGATATGACACACTGTTCAAAGGTTACCAGAGGAAGAGCAAAGAAACTCAAATTTTAATCATCATTGTCATAATACTGTCGGCAAGCAAATGCTGCTGAATAATCCTGAAAGCCACATCAAGAGCAGAGGCTTGTGGGAGAAGAAGCTGGTTCTTGACCTCTGGGCTTTTGTCTTCTAGTACAAGGAAACACTTGCCATAGCTGAAAAATGCAGCCTTCAATGGAATATTCAGTACAGACTATGCTATCTCTGTATGCACATACCATGCTGATATCGGGTTACGCATAGGACAGTGTCCGTTTGCAAAATGCCAGTGAGATTTGTTGACAAGCGTAATAAACTCAGAAACAATGTAAAACTTATTTTTAAAATAAGCCAACAACTGACCTTAAGAAGGCACAGTTATAACACTGGAAGGGAAAGTGACGGGCCACCTCACAGGGCTGAAGGGGCACTGGACCAGATTAAAAACATCCATTCTTGCCTTGAACCATTGTGTTTCCAATTGCTCCAAGTGAGTGCAAACCGACCCTGACACATGCTCAGGAGCACTTCTGCCACCTGCATGCATTCCTGGACTAAATTCTACATCAGGGGAGTGTGTGTATTTGGGGGGGGGGGGGCAAGGTCTTTTAACCAGCAGAGTTCCAGAGTGAGTGTGCACTACATTAACTAAGTTCCATCAAGGTGTGACATTTCTGAACTAGCACCTGAGCAAAACAATAGAACAAAAGGCCAGTTGTAAAGTGCTTTGAAACTATCCCAGTTTTAATATGTGTTTGCTCTTTATCGAGATTAAAATCATCTCAAAAGGAAAGTCATTGGAAAAGAGAATGAAAGTTTAGCCGTCAAGTCGTTGCAGTAAATGACCTCGACATGGGAACAACGGCTTCATGCATGAGACGAGACCTGTGAGCTGTGCATGTCCTGAACGCAAAGTGGGTCCTGGCTGTTGACATTTTTACTGAAGACAATGGTATCCTGCAAGCCATAAAATATTTTAAGCAGCCAGAAGCGAGTTGTCTAAATGCTGATACTCACATCTGCCTTGCAACTTATTAGGGGTAAGTAAGACAGCTCAACTGTGGGAGGAACTAAATATTGGAATAGTCCCAAGAAGACTGAGAGGAAAACCCATACTCCTGGTTACCCTAACATGATTATCAGTAAAATACGAAGAAATCTGTTGAACTGAAGGTGGAATGAGCTCCTGGCCCGGTTGCCCAACATCCATTACAACCATCAAGTTACCCCACAGTTCATACGGGGCAATGGAAAACCTTGGGCTGGAGCTCTTGGTATTCCTGACCCTTGGTTCTGTTGACCAGGACTTATGGGAGCTGCAGTCCAACATCAAGACGACAGGTTCTTCATCCCTCTGTTAGAAAGACTGGCTGGTGGTGGGAGTTGGGTTGCCTTTAACCCTGTAAGAAATAGGCCTAGCATTTACACCTCTATGCACCAATGGCAAACTTCTTGTACATATTCTGACCTCGGCCCTTCCACCATAAGAGCTGACCGCCTTTGATCCGACTGCACCGTCTGCACCTGCAACATTTGTGCAACACCCCTGCCCACATGTTGCAAGTTGTAAATTAATGTCTCACAGAGGCCTGAGTGGTAGGAGCACTAGCTCTTCAGATAGCACAGTCATAAAGTAACTTATTTTTCCAATGCAATTAATTATACAGCAATGGATGGAACAGAAAAATGAGCAGCTTAACAATTTAGATCTGGGGAAATAAATTTTTTAAAGCAAAAACAAACACAATAACATGCTAAAGCTGCCTATATCTAAGCAAACATAGGTCAGTAGGGATATCTCAGTGGTTTCGGTCTCTGGCTGCAGAGCTGAAGATTCTGAGTTCGTTTACCCATTGTGCCTCCCTGGCAGGGCCTGGACTCAATGATCCACAAGGTCTCTTCCATCTCTGCAGTATTCTGAGATGTTATGAGGCCCAACATATAAACTTGGCATCCTACCACTGTTCAATTACAGGCGGTTCTGAGATATTTTATTAATAGTGCTTAAAAGGAACCTGCCAAGCAATTCCCTGCATGGAAACTAGCCTCTAACAAAGACAGATAAGTAGGACACACGCAGGTCATGCGTGGCCTGTAAACACTTTCCTTCAAGTCAATACCCTGATCCTCAACCCCCCCCCCCGAGATTCTCAGCTGCCCCAATTTCTGGCTTCAAAATCCACTGCTTCTTAAGACTACTGTATCCGCACTTAGTACATTCATACCTGGCTTTCAAGGACACAGGAAAAAGAAGCATTTAATCTCCCAACAGCCCAGTTGCTGAGAGTGCCCAGCATTGCCCAGGGCTACCTGACTAGCTTCAAAGCAGAGAGAGGCTCTGAACCTTGTCTTTCCACCCCCAAACCTATCCCTCTAGCAAAGCACAGCAATCCTCCATTAAATAAGCTGAGAGATGCAAAGATGGAGTGGCTGCATTGTCGTGACACTTCGTCCAGGACAACTGGTGTCAATCTGCAACCTTATGAAGTCCACCTTTCAGCCTAAGGGCTGAATTTTGCCCCAGAGAGATTCCTAGGGGCTGCATTCCATTGGTGGGTAGAGCTGAAAGAAAAGGGGCAGAATATTAAAGTGTTTTAGCCTAAGGCTATTCCTGCCACTAATTCCTTACTAAGAAAGGAATTCCAGCTTTTTACATTGGGAAACTATGGTGTGGGAAAATATGCAGTGGTAGTGTCATGGCATGGGTAGTGGTGGTGGAAGGGCCATCTGGGAAACAGCCAAAGGACAAGTTGAAATACCAGGAGGACCAGAGCTAATCCCCAAGATCTAGCAAGGACTCCACCTCTGCTGTACCACCAGGGGCACATAGAGTAGCATATGTGATGGACCATTTTATTCTCAACTTATATTTATAAGAAGAAATGTGCTGAAGATCTCTCTTACTGCTCGACTCAGGAGCACATATAAAGGGATGGGACATTATAAACTGGCACCTCCCTCCCTTCCATGACTGATCCAATGACCACTGGGTGTCTGCTGTTGCCCAGAAGCCAGTATCCAGAGGCAGCATGCTTTTGACTCAACCAAAAACGGCTGGTACCTGCAGAGTCATCATCTTCCACAGATACCTTTTTTCCGGGACTGTGTTTATAACAACAACAACAAAAGAAACACCCCCACAGACTTTTCAGTCTTCTCCAAGGAGGCGGACTATGTGGCCCTCCAAGGCATTGCTGGACTGCAAATCTCATTCACCCCAGCTAGTCTAGCCATTGGCGACAGCTGCTCAGACCAGCAACATCTGGAGGGGGGCACCCAGATGTCCCCAACTTGCTTCTACACTGGGAATCTCAAGATTTCAGGCAGTGCTCCCACCCAACCGAACCCCCGAAGCAACCCAGGGTTAAACCTGGGACATATTGCACACAAGGCACCTACTCTGCACTGAGCTGCAGAGACACCTTAGACCTGAGCCACCTGTTTTGGTCAGTTCCACCTATTTTTTTTTTCAGAAGTCAGATGTTTTGGTATTGTGAAACTGTGCATGTCAGCAAGAATGCGTCATTTGCTGAAACTAAAATACTTGATGACAGAGGGGCAGGAGGGGAGGGAGACAGTTGGGTCACACTGCAACAGGGAAGTGAGTCATGTTACTCACAAACATCCCTTCTGGTTGGCATTCAGGGCCTTGACAAGCTCAGAAGAGAGACTTCATTCATCAGTCGGGTAATATATTAATGAGAGCAAACCGAGGGTAAAGGCTGAACAGCAGATACAAAGAAGGCAGCCCTTGGCTTGCATCTTGCCTTTGCCATGTATTCCTAAAATCACTTTAGGCAAGCCACTCCCACTCCCCATCTGCGCAGGGAATAACACTGCCTTCCCCTGAAGGTTGTTGTGAAGGCAAGATTTAGGAACAGGTGACCTCTAGGATTCACCAGTACCGTCTATACAGCTGTCCAATCTACAAGTGGAAAAAGCAACACAAATCCCTTTCATCCAGCCCAGTAAAAATGGCTGTGCTGCTAGCCCATGTGGCTAGCCTTTACAGTAGTGTCTGGCATTTTTAATAACTTAATATGAAATATTCTGAATACCTAAGAGCCAGGCGTGGGAAACACACAGCTTTTCGGATACTGTTAGACTATGGTTCCTATTACTCTTGGTCAGCACTGCCCATTGTGAGGGATGATGGGAGCTGAAGTTCAGCAATACAGTACCAGGAAGGCCGCATTCTCCGTGCCCAATTAATATACAAATGCCTAGCATTATTGCAATAGCTCATTTTGTCCAATACACAGCAAGGGTCCTGTCTGCAGGAAATGCAAGTTAATAATTCAGCTTATCCTCAGAAACAAAGAATTTAGAGGGCACACATCACCCCCACACAACTATAGAATCCTTAGGAATATTTATAACTACACTTGCATGTTGATTACTTTGCAAAGTTATATGTGTGCTTGGAAAGAGTGGAATTTTGATAGAGTGGTCATAAGAATCTCTCTTTACAGGATCACCAAACATATACTTTGGTAGCAAACTCTGGTCTTACTTCTTGCTATACATGTTCGGGATCATGGAGCAGGCAGTATGGTTTTTTTGCCTGCATGCCATATTCCCTCAGTTCTTTTATTAGCAAGCTATAAATAAAATCATAAATGGATTGAGTCTTGCTTTAGTTAGAAAGAGAAGCCTTCCAGTTATCAGTGCCATTCAATGAGTGTCACTATTTTCAGACATTATCTTTCTGGATAATGCAAATATTTTCTCTCACAGTGGGTGACAACTCTTGACACTTGAGATAACTCAGGACTACAGTATTTCAATCTTACCCTAAAGGAAGACGTCAAAACCACCTGATTTAAAAGAATCCCAAATCTACACAAGCCCTTCATTGGTAATCTATGTCCTAAGAATTCTCCCCAACCCCAGCTATAGATTGCAGAGGTGCTCTGTAGAAGTAGTGGTTTCCCATATGCATAAGAATCTCCCCCACCCCCACCCCCAGCCATGACCTCCAAAAGAGTCTGAAAACCATAAGGACACATTAAAATGATTACAGCAGATTAAAGTATGTGTGTGTGAGGAGGGCAAAAAGCTTGAGAAGCCAAGGAGTTCTAATGATTTCACAACCAGGATGACGATTAATATAGCTGCGGCAGCCAAGGAATTACTGGGCACCCGCTTGCCATCAGAGCAGTGCTGATTTAGATCTCAAGGCCACATCAGCGCTGTTGTGCCACAGGTGTAACAGAGACCAGACTGACTCCAGATCTGTATCTTTCCAGATCCGTATTGTACAAGAGCAGGTAAGCTGGGGGGGGGGGGGAGTCAGCGGAATGTTAACCACCTCCTCAAAACAAACCTCCCCCTCTCCACTCCATGTTATCATTTCCAAGGAACAGCCATCAACTGCACAAGGCACAAAATAATCAGGCTCCAAGCCTTGATTAGGATTTATGACTCCCACCCACCCTCTTTCCCACCAGAAAACAAAGCTGCAGCTCTCTCTGCCCCCTTTAAGATTAGGTAACCCAATCTGCTTCAACCCACCCACCAACCCAGCCAGCAATCATCTGGCCTTGCAAGGTAAACACGATTTAAAAAGGGGAGGAAGGGGTGATTTAAAGCAAAGCCAAACAAAAGAAGAAGATCAGATATAAAAGGGTGGGCTTCATCACACAGCCTTGGGTTTGCCCAAGCTGAGCAGCATTGTTAAGGGGAGGGCATCGTAGAGGTCATTAATTCTTGGGGTGGCCATGAATTTGGATGCTCCGGGAGGGCGCATAAGAACAAAAACAAGTAAAAAGTAGAATTTTTTTAAAAAGGCAAAGATCGTCCTACAACTACGATCCTGAGTCGACAGGGCTGGAGACTCTGGCCAGCTCTTCTCCAAAAAGGAGGGCTCCCAAGCCTGCGCCGTCAAAGCGAAATTCGTGGTGGCCGAGCGGCAGGAGGTCACCAAGCCCGGAGAGGCAAAAAAAAAAAAAGTGGGTTATTGTGGTGTTGGGTTGCACAGATGTGGAGGCTGCGGCCGCTTCTCGGAAGTGGACGCGCTCTACCTTTGTCTGCTCCGAGCCCACCCGCCCTCCTCCTCCGATGGCGATCCAACTCGCCCGTGGCTTTGGCAACAGCCTCGTCCTCAACAGCCCCGGAATGCTAATCCAAGCGTCTCCTCCTTCCTTTTCCCCATAAATCAGGATATACAATAAAGTGGGGTGGGGGAAAGAGAGAGTAGACCCCCCCCATCTCCATTTGCAGCAATCAAATCCATGTGTCGCTGAATGAAGAGGCAACCTAAGCCGGGAGCAGGCGCCTCCGCCTCCGCCTCCCCCTTCATTCCAGAAAGAAACTTAGCCCAGCCGAGTCGCTAGGACAGCAACGACCCCGCAAACGCGCAAACACACACACACACATACGTGGCGAGTTCTCGTCGACCCCAGGTCGCCACGCTTGGGATCGGCTTCGAGGGACGGGGCGACCTCCCTGCAAGCCGCCGGCGCTCCCCCCCCCCCGCCCCCCCCCCCGCCCCCCCGTCGTGTGGGGGGGGTTGTCGCTGGAAGGCGCAGGGAGCGAGCCTGCAGAAAAGCGGCGGTCGGCGAGCGCGGTTGCCGGAGAGCAAGAGCACGAAAAGTCGTGCAAGAGCAATTCCAGAAGGCAAGTCCCGTGCCTTTTCGGGGTTGGAGGGGGAGTACCCGAGAAAGGGCGATTTAAAGAGAGCGAGACCCTCGCATTCGATCTGGCGATCAGCATCGCTCCCTCTCCACCCCCCAAAAGAGGATCGGACATCGGATCGAGGACAATAAGGGGGGGTCCCGGGTCTCCAATCCGCGGGAGCGCACTCCAGGGGAGCGGATCCCAGGCGCGGGGATGTGCCCGGACAAAGACCGAAGCCCTGGCAACCTCGGCGGTGCGGAGGGAATGCCGCTGCTGCTGCTACCCTCGCCAGCCTCCTCTCGGGGCCACCCCAGCCCGCGCTTACCTCCCCTTCCAGCTGCACAGGTCGCTCGAATACTGTTGCGCCGTGCAGCCCCGCTCCAGGACCAGCAGCCCCAGCAGAAGCAGGAGCGAGGAAGGCGGCGGCGGCGGGAGCAGAAGCCCGGGCGCCGGGGCTCTCCGCATGGTCCTCGCCGGGCGGCTCGGGGACGGGTCCAGCGGCGGAGAAGGCAAGGCGGGAGAGCAGCGCCCGTCGCCGGCGTTACATGGCGAGGGGGACGCCGACCCGAGGCTCGCCGCTAAGCGCAGCGCCCGCCCATCCTCCTCGACTGCGGCCACTTGGCTCAGCAGCGCGCGATCTTCTCCCAGCCGGCGCTGGCTCGGCGTTGCAGAGGCTGAGCGGAGGAGGGCGGGGAGGGCCCTTCGCCTCCGAAACCACCACCCCTCCGCTGCCACCGGCTAAAACCTGGCCTGGAGTGCTCTCGGAGCGGACTCCCCTTCCTCTTAGCGCGCTCCGCGGCGCCTCGCCTGGCGGGCTCCAGGAGGAAGGCGCTGCTCCTTTCCAAAGCCGGAGAGCTGGCGTCGCCGGGCCCCATTTGTGGCGATGCGCCCTCGAGTCCCTTAACGTTGACAGAGCCGGGATGCATGAAGGGCCTCTCTCTGCACGGTTCCTGTCAGAAGCAGCCCTGACTCAGGTCTGGTGCAACAAAAGCCCAGGCTTCCTTCGCGAAGTCAGTACATCTCGTGTCTGGTCTTCCTCTTTTCTTACTGGCCTCAACGTGTCCTAGCAACATTTCGTTTCCATCGATTCTGCCCAAAGCAGGCAGAGAGGCAGGCCTCAGTGAGCCTGTTTTAGCTTCTAGGGAGAGTCGGGACTTGATTCGATTTAGCACCCACTTGTCTGTGAAGATTCTCAGTCATCCAGGTGAGTTTATCTGGAAGTTGAGTCATGGCAACTGGACTTCTTTTCTTGAGAGATGGAAAGCTAGTTGCCAGTCCTCCATTTTATAGTTCCCTTTGACCTCATGTCACCCTGGTCTGAAATAGGCTCATAAGATAGACAGGCCTGAATAGGCTGGTTAGGTAGATAATAGGCTCATTAGGTGGACAATGGCCCACCTTCACAACCTTCCCAACACCCATAAAGTATGGGTCATTAGCCATGGCCTTACTGGTGAAGGTGTGAAATGTTTTTCATTTGTCTGGGGACTGTTGAAATCACTGTCTGATAAGTCGCAGATAGACTGTGCACTTATTTGTCTTTTTTGGCACTCCGTGGTATGCATAAAGGTCACTTCCAGCCCTCTGAAGTGACTTGTGGTCCCTTTGATAACTTGGAAGCCTTCAGAGAGGTTGTTGGCTGTTGTACTGCATCTCCAGCTATTGGATGTCCACAGAGGGCCACTGCTAAATTTATTATTCACAGACATTCTGGGCTGTCACGGCACACATTGTGGACAGCATTAAAAAAAACTTTGCACTTCCCCCCTCCTGAAAAATTCCCATTGCCACTTTGGGACCCCACCATCCCTTAAGCCTGATGATGAGACCTACAGCCCAACAGCATCCTAGGGGGCTGCCAGGTAGTTGCCCCAGCTTGTCATGGCTTCCTGCTGATGTCGGCAAGGGTGGTATCTTCTGTGTATTTAAAGGCAGTAAGCGCAGTTTCTCCTGATGGTACAACAGCCTTTAATTTATCCTTTATCCTTCAGGAAAGTGTTGGTCTTCTAGATGGTGTTAGAGTCCACTTCTCATCAGCTCCAGTTCACCTGGCCAGTAAAAAGGAATTCAGGGGTTAGTAGTTCATCATCATCTGAAGTACATGTTTCCCAGGCCTGATTTATACCCTAATTAAACAAACAACAAACAACTTTAAAAGTAATAGCAAAATCATTACCAGTGATATATCTAGCTGATGTATGCAATTCTCTTATTGTATAGAGTTGCACAAAATTTATTTTTGCTGAAGGAAGCCGGGAAAAGTATGTAAATTATGTCACAACTGGTGGCTTACAAGTCTATGAGTTCAATGTTATGCACACTTATATGGCATACATAGCATTGAATGAGGGATTCATTTCAAAGCAAGCATGGGTTTAGTTGGGATACAGATGTGGGCAAAGTCATCATTGCTGCTGTGAACTTCAGATTGCTCAATGTCTTTTAGTGCCTGAGGCAAAAACAGAGATGCATCTCCCTTGTTTATGTTTGAAAGTCAACTGGACTAGTAGTCAGATTTTAGTTCAGTGCTAGTAATAGGGAGTCGCCTCTACTGCTCTGGAGGGCAGCAGGCTGGTTTGAGGGATACAGGTTAGGCTGTAGTATAGGGCATACAGGCCCTTCCTGCAAAGGAAGAGAGTTTACTCAAAGGTGGCCTGTAGTTGGAGGAAGGGGTAACTTCTCCAGATATGGTCGGGGGGAGGTCTGCCCTCCCACAATTCAGGCCACAATTCAGGTCTATACCACCACTGTCAGCAACAGCAGGCCAGTCCTCCTACAAACTTGCTATATATTTCCATTTTTTTCTTCAAATGATTTGATATGGTTGAGCACGCAGGGACTCAGCCTTGGGCTTGTAAAATTCAAGTGTTCAACATCCTGGGCCTTGGTGGTTGAATGTACCAGGTTTATCCCCCTACTGTCAGATGTTTTAAACCTCAAGTTCTTTCCAGTATGAATGTGAATCTGTTTGCAGTTTTTGGTATACACTGCTCTTAAAATGAATGGAAAGAAAATTCCTACTCAGAATGAATCATCATAATGAAGATTTTTCTGATCGTGCAGCCTTTTCTCCATGGGAACGGAATATAACAATCTGTGAATATATAATGATATGGTCCTATGTCAGAATTTGGGAAAGATCCTTTCTTGACATCCCCTACAATTCCCAGGATCTGTCAGTCTGCATGGTAAATGGCACGGGGCCATTTCTGTCTGGGTGACTGAGGGTGGACTCAGATGGCAAACAGCTCGCCATTTGGAGAGCTTCTGGCAGGATCTGGTGCAAGCTGTTTTCCAAGGATCCCACTTAACAACAGAGATCATAATCCACTCCAACCCTGCTTCATGCCAAAAGCTGGATCTGTTTGGTCCAGTGACAGGGCTACTCTGGGCCTGTTTCTGCTGTTGAGGTCTCTCAGGCTATGGCGCATTGCTGGCCTGCCTCCACCCCTTTCGACCCTTGCCCTGCCTGGCTAATTAAAGCTGCCAGAGGGACTATGGCCGAATGGGCTTCGGTCATCGCCACCGCCTCCTTCGGTGAGGGGGTTTTTCCCTCTCGTCTGAAGGAGACGGTGGTAAAGCCCATTCTTAAAAAACCTGGCCTGTGTCCGGACGATTTAGCGAACTATCGTCCTATCGCTAACGTCCCGTTTATGGGCAAGGTGATCGAGAGGGTGGTGGCGGTCCGGCTGCAGTCATACCTGGAGGATCGGCAGTGCCTCGACCCATGCCAGTCCGGGTTCAGGCCCCGCCAGGGTACCGAAACAGCTTTGGTCGCCCTGCAAGATGACCTTGTCCGGGCGGCCGACAGGGGTTGCTCTACCCTGTTGGTCCTCCTGGATCTGTCAGCGGCCTTTGATACCGTCGACCACGGTATCCTACTGGACCGGCTCTCTGAGGTCGGAATCGGAGGCACTGCTCGCAGTTGGCTCCGTTCCTTCCTGGAGGGCCGGCTCCAGTATGTTCAGCATGGGGGGGAGTTATCAGCCCCTTGGATTCTCCCTTGTGGGGTTCCACAGGGGTCGTCTCTGTCCCCCATGCTGTTTAACATCTATGTAAGGCCGTTGGCGGGGGTCATCAGGAGTTTTGGAGTCTGCTGTCATCAGTACGCTGATGACACGCAGCTCTATCTCTTCTTTTCCACCTCTGCAGAGGAAGCTGTGAGGATCCTTGACGAGTGCCTGGAGGCCGTACTGACTTGGACCGGGGCGAAAAGGCTTAAGCTCAACCCCGAGAAGATGGAGGTCATGTTCTTTGGGAGCTCGCCGTCTGGATACGGTGGCCCTCTCCCCTGCCTGGGGGGAGTTTCCCTCCAGCTCGCGGAGAGGGTGCAGAATCTGGGTGTGTTCCTGGACCCGGCGCTCACCATGGAGTCCCAGGTGGCGTCGGTGACCAGGTCCGCCTATTACCATCTCCGTCGGATCGCCCAGATCCGCCCGTACCTAGACGCGAACTCTCTGAGAACAGTGGTCCAAGCACTGGTGATCTCGAGGCTGGACTACTGTAACGCCCTCTACATGGGGTTGCCCTTGACTCTTCTCCGGCGCCTGCAGCGGGTACAGAATGCGGCGGCCAGGCTGGTGGCTGGTGTGCGTCGTTATGATCACATCACCCCAGTCCTGGCCCGCCTGCATTGGCTGCCCGTTGCAGCCCGGATTAGATTCAAGGTCCTGGTTTTAGTTTATAAAACCCTCCATGGCTTGGGACCGGACTACCTGGCAAAGCGTATCGCTCAGCAATCTACCTCGGCCCATCCCGTCCGGCAGGCGCGAGCACACTTGCTTCGGGTCGCCACTCCTCATGAAGCCCGGAAGACGAGAACTCGGACCCGGGCCTTCTCAGTGGTGGCCCCCAGCCTCTGGAATTCCATCCCCAGTGAAGTACGCTCTGCAGAGTCCCTGCTGGCCTTCCGGAATGCTTTAAAAACCTACCTTTTCCGGGAGGCCTTTGGCGATTCTTAATTGAGTTTTTTTCCCCCGCCATCGTTATGCGTTTGCATTATCCATTCGTTAGTTATTGAGGTGCAATAAGGTTTTAGCGTTTTAAGTTTATTGCTGTATTGCTTGTGTTTGTGTATCCATTGTAATTTTCGTGTGGCTATTTTAGCCTTTGTAAGCCGCTTAGAGTTCGCGAAGAAGATAAGCGGGGTATAAATGCAAAAATAAATAAATAAATAAATACTCTTTTTAGGACCACGCCAGAATGATTCCGGTAGGGAAGGGAGGGTCATTTTAAGGGAGATCGCTCCCAACAAAGCAACCATCTCCAGCAGGAACAGGCGTGATCTGTTCTTGCCAGCTGATCATACCCTGAAACACTTTTTAACTGCACTGAACCTGATAAAGACCCAACTATGAAATCCTAAAGAGGCAAAGTCAGAACATGTCACCTCACTGAATAAGAATTACTCCTAAGTAAGTTTCCACAAGTACCCAGGGTGGTGTAGTGCATAGAGTGATGGACTACGACTCTAGAGTGCAGGGTTCAAATCCCCACATAGCCATGGACACTCACTAGAGGCGTGGAACTGGTAAAACTGCTCCTTCAAAAAGGCTTTAACAACTTTGCTTTTTAAAGAGGCTTATGGTGACCTTATCTCTATTTAAATTTTTTGTGCCCACCACTTTTTGTTGAGGGTTTCCCCTCTTTTGCCCTTATTGCTGTCCTTCCACTGATGTTTTTATTGCTGTTTTTATCTGATGTTTTTTATCTGTAAACCACCCAGAGTCCCTCCAGGAAATGGTGCAGTATAAAAGTGCAATAAATAAATATGTTACTTTTATAGAGAACCCTGTTACGATTGTTGTATGTCAGTTCCAACTTGACAGCACATAACTAGTTTCTACGTTTCTGTAGGAATGAACTATTTGCAGACTCCATGTCTCTTTAACACAAAAGTAGCAGCATGCTTAAACCTTTGCTATGTAGCAATGTGGAACCTGCAAACTGCCCCAAAATGCTTAGAGTACTCTCTGGGCAGTTTACTATTTAATTATGCAGGCTACACATTGCACTCTTCCCCACCTGCAATCTGGGTGCTCAAGTTTAACAACCTCAGAAGGATGGAAGGTTGAGTGAACCCCAAGTTGACTACCTGAGCCCATTGATATAAAAAGCTGGTCTTGAGCAGAGTTTTTATTGCAATACTGCAGTTTAACCCTGCACCATGAAGCTTCTATGGCAGGCATGTCCAAACTTTGGCCCTCTTGATGTTTTGAACCACAACTCCCAGAATTCTAAGCTTAGATTGCCAATGACAAAGGACTGTGGGAGTTCTGGTCCAAAACATCTGGAGGGCCGAAGTCTGGACATGCCTGTTCTATGGTATAGTAAATAAGGGACAAGGAGACATCTCTGTAACTCTTGTGTGGTAGCAGAAGATGATTTCCATGAGTCTTTGGACAAACTGAGGTTCTGCAGCCTGAAATAACCTACAGATTTCTCTGTGCAATTAAAACATGACTTGAACTTAAGAGAAAGGTGATGCTGGCAGAATAGAGCAAGCTGGTAACAAAAGTATTTGTAGGAGCACCAGGTGTAGACAAACACACACACACAAAAGCCTGATTAGCCTAGATATGTTGTTTGAAGATATTTTGATAGACTGGAGCTTTTCCACCCTGTTATAGCTGAAGTGATTGTACATATTTATCTAGAAGCTGTCATGGCGCACAGATGAAAGATGAACATGATCAGATACGTGAACTCAGTGAGTCTTCCATGAGTCGCAAACACCATTTGTTTCAGTGGACTGCCTTTAGCCCCCTTGCTAAATATTGGGAGGAAAACATACAGTTGGACCCCCACATCCACTGATTCATTATCCACTGATTCAATTATCCACAGTTGGCGGAGGAAAAAATAAATAATTCAGCAGCCGCAAAGCAAGCTACTGTCAAAAAGAGCAGCTGTAAAGCAAACTACTGTTGCAAAACAGCAGCTGTAAAGCAAGTTACTATCACAAAACAGCAGTTTTGGGGATATTTTGATGTTTTTTCTCATCCTCGGTTTTCATTATCTACAGGAAGGCTTGTAATCCCCAGCAGATTCTGGGGTCCTACTGTACTCCCAAAGTGCTCAGAAGTATTTGTATATTGTTGTTACTCAGTATCTCTTTCTTCAAAAGACGAGCCCAGCATTTGATGGAAGAGGGTTCCTAAATTGATGGGCTTAAAGGAGGAAGGGTAAGATTCCAAGGGAAGAGGTGGAGAAATAGCAGGGACACTTCTCCCAACAGGTAAGCCAACATCTGAATTCCAGCAAAACATTACATGTAAGTACATTCGAAACCAGAAGCATCACTTTAGCTGGTTATTTCCTAACCTACTTTTTAGGTTTAGCAGGTAAAATTGTCTTATTTATTTATTTATTTATTTATTTATTTATTTATTTATTTATTTGATTTATATACCTCCCATCTGGCAGAAAGCCACTCTGGGTGATTTACAACATAAAACAAACTGATTACAAAAATACAGATACAAAAATATAATAAAAAACAAAAATATTACAAATGAAAACATAACTAAAACAACATCATTCATAAAAATCAAAGGTAAATGAGATAAGCTAATTGCGGACGAGATTAGATTATTAAATCAATAAGGCCACATAACAGTTAATAACCAGGAAAAGCAGATTGAAATAACCAAGTCTTCAATGTTTTCTTGAAGATCAGCAATGAGGGGGCCAGGCAGATCTCCGAGGGGTTGTTTGTTCCAGAGTCTAGGAACTACCACCAAGAAGGCTCAGTTCCTTGTTACTGACTTGCGGGCCTCCCTCGGTGTTGGCGTCCTCAGATGACCTGCCTGCAATGAATGAGTGACATGGGCAGAACTCTGGGGTAGGAGCCGCTCTGACAAATAAGAAGGTCCCAGACCATTTAGGCCTTTACACGTCAACATTAAGACCTTGAAGTCAATGCAGTAACGGTTCGGCAGCCAGTTCAGTGCGGCCAGAGTCAGGGTTATATGATGGAATCTTTTAGTACCCTATACTAGTCTCTCCACAGTATTCTGCACCAGCTGGAGCCTCCGCATTAATTTCCAAGGCAGCCCTACGTAGAGACCACTACGGTAGTCTAATCTCAAGACCACCAGTGCATGGACCAACGTATTGAGAGCACTGGGGTCCCGGAAGGTGAGCAGCTGCACCTTAACCCTCGTGCAAGATAGAATACCCAAGTGGGCAAATAAAGGAGAGTGTTGGACCTCCCTCCACACCCACCAGAGATCTTGGTGACACAAGCCAGGTCCATCTTTTCATCCAGGATCAAATTCTGGATGATTTGGGTTTTATTTGTGGCAGACCTGGCATTTAAAACCACTTAGGATAGAGTGGAGGGCTGATTGGGGCCGGTTACCTTGCATCTGGCAGGAGGTAGCAGCATCAGAACAGGGCACAGCTTTCAAACATCTGAACCTCTCAAAGATCTCATAGGTGCTGCTCCTGTGGCATACCTACCATAGGCCGTGATCACTCGGATAGGCAGTGGTCACCCCATATTGTGGCTACTGCTTTCCCATGCTTCCGGAGATGTAAACATAAGACAAAGAAATAGTAACTAATAAGATAAGAAAATACAAGTTTAAAAGCCCGAAAATAAATTCTAATAGGCATAAAGATCCTGAATAAGAGAAGAAAAGAAAAAATAATAATTAATTACAACCAAAATTATATGGGAATAGGACCATGAGAGAAAGGCGGGACATAGGGCTTAAAGTAATTACTTAAACTTAACTTAGGGTCATAGACATCAAGCTATGTAAAATATAGCATTTAAAATTGGTGTTAAAAGATACAAACATAATTAAGATTTGACCCAACAATGAACCCCCAATTACTGGCACAGATGACAAAAGAAGATGATATAGATGATAAAGGTCTAAATATCATCATGTGGCTCACGACCCAATCCGGGAAGCCAGGTTGATGCAAACTACAACTCCTGGTTGCTGCAAGGATGGAACCCACAGTCAAGAGGTAAGCCAGATCTAGGAACCACAGGACATATTCTCCCAGGCATCAACAACGGCCACAAACAGAAGTCCAGTGGCAACCTCGTGGTGAAGTGGTTAAATGCCTGTACTGCAGGTAAAACTGTGCTTGTGACCTGGGGTTCAAGCCGGCTCATGGTTGACTCAGCCTTCCATCCTTCCGAGGTCGGTAAAATGAGTCCCCAGCTTGCTGGGGGTGGCTATGTGTAGTCTGTATAATTAAACTGTAAACCGCCCAGAGACTACTTGAAGTGGTATGGGGCGGTATATAAGGAGAATACTTTGCTTTGCTTTGCTTTGCATTGACCTCCCAGTGAGACTGCAACTCCGCAACAAAGGGGGCACACTCCAAGGAGCTACTCCAAGGAGCAACACGCCCATGGAAGCCCAGTTGGAAAGAGCGTAATGTCCGCGGGGGAGAACATCTACTATGTTCTTCTTTTAACACCATGAGCAACACGAGGCATCTCAGAAGCATTGCCTCCCATTCGTATGTTCCCATGCTATTACAGTGGTAGCTAAGAGACTGATATTAGCGCCCCTACGCTCATGACTGCAGTGGGGAAAACCCACTGTGTGGACCAATGCCTGTAGTCTAGTTTCCAGTACTGGTTTCCATCTATAAAGAGCCCTTTACAAGCCTGACGGCACCATAAATCCTTGTGAAAGGCACACTAGCATACTCTGGTTAAGGGGTTATGTTCCCACAGTGCTTGTGATGGAGGAAGTTTCAGCCTTACAACTCTATTACCATCCATTTGTGGATTTTTTTCCATGTCAATTTTGTTTTGCAAATTAGGGTTTTTGTTTGTTTGAAAAACTAAATCAGTTGATTGCAAAGTTCCAGTGTGGTTTACAGTAATTACATCAAATGATGATGCAGTAGCTGAAACATCTAATTACTGGGCTAGAACAATACTTAGTGGTTTCATTCTGAGATGAAATGTTGCAAAATTATTTAATTTCTTGGGCATGTATCATAATCTGATTTATATTCTCAGGATCTTAATTTTCCTTAAAGGGAGGTTTTATTCCCCACAACATTTTGATAAGTAAGGGGGAAGAGAACAGAAAGAAATAAGCTGGGCTTTCTTGTCTATCTTAAGAATATATCTGTAGCCATTTACCACCCTGTAGTCATTTCACCGTGGGATCATCAGAATCATCAAGTTATGTTATAGTCCCACATGTTAGACAAAGAGATACTACCTGAACAGGCTTCCTGAATTTTTTTATGTGACAGAAGCATTCATTGTCCATTTAAAACACACACACACACACACACACACACACACACACACACACACACACACACACACACACACACACACACACA
>JAHTLZ010000010.1:28558185-28587621 GCA_023846285.1 Phrynocephalus versicolor | reverse complement strand
AGAGAGAGAGAGAGAGAGAGAGAGAGAGAGAGAGAGAGAGAGAGGAGGGAGGGAGAGGATATGCATAAATAATAATAAAAAAGACACAGCAGTATCCTACAGAGGAGAAACTGTTACAGTAGCACATGGGAAGGGTTCCAGTTGGGTTGGTTGGTTTCTTGTCTTCAGTTTTCATTTTAGAGCAAAGTTCTCATCTGCATCTATGAGACATAATGGAATTGTTTGGCTGTTCTCTGCCAACTTACAGTAACACTGATAGTGCTTTCAAGGAACCACACCCACTGCAAGGAGGCTTCCACCACTACCTGTAGTCACTTGGTCAATTTCCAGCCCGCCAGGAAGAGGAAGGGTCTTCTCTATGAGTTATCACCTTGCAAAACATTTTGTCAACATCTTTAGGTTGTGCTTATTCAAGCACATGTATTATAACTGGAGAAACAGAGGTCAGAGATTTATCAAGTAGAATAGTATCTTTTACAGCCTAGCTACTGTATAGGATATTTCCCCCCTACACATTGTCATGCAACTTGGTCACAATGGGTTGTCAACCAGCTATTCTCAACCTTTTTTTTTTGTCACAGCCACAAACACAGTATGAAAGAAATACAGGCCAAATCAGGATTGTACTAGTCACACAACAAACCTTCTAAGTTGCTGTGTGAAGAACTGTTTCCAGTCTGTGGCCTCCTTCAAATGTGCCAAGTCCTTCGGTTGGGAGGTATCATGTGTCTCCCACTGACAATGTTATCATGTGTCTCCCATTGAAAATGCTGCCACGGAGGGCGGTGGAGTCTCCTTCTTTGGAGGTTTCTAAGCAGAGGTTGGACTGGATGGCACTTGAGGTCTCTTTCAACTCTATGATTCTGTTCTATGATTCTGTGAAAATGGCTGGTCCAAATGTTCATTTTGTGGGTCAGAATATAGCAGACCCATCATTACCTTGAACAAAGTTCTTGGTTCCTCCTGCAGATTACTACAAAGTAGGCCTTAACATGAATGCCAGCCTCTTTTTTATTGGTGTCCTTATCGGTTTTCCAACAACAATGATCTAGTTGTCATACCATTATTCTCATTGCCTACACAGCAACCTTGAAAGCCTGGAAAATGTTTAAATCTGCTTGGCACAGGAGCGATTGACCAGCATCCTGTTGCACAACTGTACACTATACACATGACATCATCAAGCACAGTTACTTGGTGGGAACTGAAGTTTTCCTATGTTACTCGCCTTAGGTTCTGAGGATCCCTGGGGATCTCTCTTATGTTGGGCAAAGCTTTGGGAGCTGTGCACGGCAGGGGTGGGGGGGGGGAGGAGGTACTTTTTGAAAAATGCCACCAGTGGCCATGGTGGTGGTACTGAATCCTTGGTGGTGACATTAAAGAGCCTCCCCATTCCTTTTTTAAAAGTGCTGCTCCCAAATCACCCTTTGTTTAACTAAATATCTTGCATTTACCATGCTTTGTTTTGCAATAGGTCACTAGAAAATAAACAAACCTAATTTGCAAATCAGATTGCTGTGGCCTGCACCTTTGAGGAAATCCCACTGAAAGGGAGAAAAAGTTGACTAAATTAATTTGTATGGAATATGCATTCCCTTTAACCGCTAGTCTGACCATATACTATGAGCAAGATCAACATGCTTATCCAAGATTAAGGATAGATATAGCTTTTGCATTAGTGAGCTAGCATTCAGCAGCAGTCTTTCAGGCTACTGGAACTATTACCAAATTCACTCAGACTCTGCAAGTGGGTGAGACACATTACGAGCATCTGCTTCCTATTTTCTACAGTTGGCTTCATCTTGCACCCTGCCAGGTGCTGAGATATAATTCCTAGATGTGCTCCCTATATCAAACTCTTCTAATGCAACAACATTAGCCTGAGAAAGACAGTGGGTTACCTCTGGGTAGACACAATGTTTAAAACATAATAAATGCTTTTGTTACTATCAAGATGCTGTTCAGCAGATCACTGTTATAAACATAATCTTTTTGGGAACATTTGTTCCTGGGACTACCTCACTATCTTTATTCAAGTAGTTAAACATACACACTTTTATGCAGTATATGACACCAAACCCCTAGGATGTTTTTGAAGGAATGGTGCATATAGATTGGATTATGTCTTCTTGCATTTAATTAGAATAGAGTGGAACTGTGGCAAAACTGAGAATGAACAGAACACGTCTTATTTCAGCCCCAGCATTTGCAGACAGAAAAAAAAATGATTTATGCTTTTATTCCTCAACACTAATCAGAGAACTAATCAGGTTGCAATCATTTAGGAGGATGAGATACCAAAAAAAAAAGCCACTTGACTTCATAGTATGAATACATAAAACTGTGTTGCTTATCTAAATTTCGGTTTTATTATTTGAGGTGGAGGAAGGGTTGCATTCATACTGTTTCCTGCTGAAATGTGTTATCTTTTCATTTTGAAATAAACTTCTCTTTTTGTTTTGAAATTTCCCCAGGAATTTCTTTTTGTGGAAAGATGGTTCTTAAAATGAAAGTGAACAATTGCATCGAATAAACATTAATTTCCTGTCTTCAAAACTGCCATTTATGCAACTGTTCAGGCAGATATTTATCTTTATGTACATTCTTTCAGCAGGCTTAGCTTTTCATTTGCTCCAGGACCCTCCAACTGGCGTGTGTGCCATGCAACCTGTGGTCTTCAGTGCCGGAGATCAGAAGCGCTGCAGATAAACAATGTCCTCCAATTTCAGATACTCAGCAAGGGGCAATAATACCAGCAGATCTAGGGCCAAAGCCAAAAGCAATTGTGTACTGTACCACCAAGTTACACTGACAACAGCATTTTCAAAAATACCAAATGTACATTTTCTTAGACATAGCAAAACCACGGGTAAGCTAAACAAAAGTGATACTTAACCATAACACACATTTGCAACAACTGGGGCAGTAGACTGTGCGTGGGATATATGCACATGTGTACACACGTGTGCATGCATGCACACACATGCGCATGTGCATGCACACACACACACACACACACACACACAAATTCTGAACACTTGCTAAGTTACCAGGAAGGAAAGAGAAATATTTTTGGAGGCTTGTGGCTTGTAAATTTTTCCAGCTGTTTTGATATTGCCAGGTGAGTTCTCAAGAGCATGTCTGGAGGGCCTAAGCCAAATGTAGAGAGTTGGGTCCCTCGGCTTGGCTGGCCAGAACCAATGAATAGAACTTCCCATTGCAGCCATCCCCTTGTTTCCAGGGATTCCATCACTTTTGAATTTGACACTCTGCTTTGGGCACCACTGCTAAGTAACAAGCAAGCATTTTAACAGTCTACAATGAATTGCCCTTTGGTACGTATAAAAGTGGTGGATCACTTTGTTAAAAGATGTCTTTCCTTTACATCCATTGGGATTTCCTTCACACAAGCTATCTACCCACTTTATTGGCTACTACTGTTCTTAAAAATGACAGAATCACACAACTGTAAAAAAATAAAATCAAGGGGGGATATGAATAATGATAACCCTTGCCCATATCTGATTAAATGAAACCTCCCAGCCCAGCCGAGGCAGTCTCTAATCAGCTAGAAATTGTCTTTGGGCGCTTTTACACGACCCCTAAAATCTGAGGCAAAGGGCTCCCAGATGCGGAGCTTAAAATTGTTTTCCCACCAGCTCCGGACTTTAAAAAAAATTAAGTATGACTATGCCCACCTAAACGCGTCCCAGCGCATTTTCCAAGTACCTGGTCTCCGAAGGTGAAAAAATTCTGATGCGGTTTGAAAAGCAGTGAGTGCCGGGCTGTCCTGCCTTCTGTTTGTTTGTTTTTTGCCCCCGCCCCTTTAAGAGACTGGGATGCTTCCTGCGGCAGCTCCAATGGCAGAGTGGAGGTGAGCCTGCATTTTTCTCTCCCTTTCTTTCTCCCTCCCCTCATGCAGACAGGAGCAAAGGAGTGCGGAGGGGTGGGAACGCAGCAACAGGAGCAAACCCCCAAGATCTCTGGTCTGAATTTAAGTTGCCAGCGGATCTTAGGGGTCGTGTAAAAGCCCACTTTCTCCTCTAGCTGCTCAGATCAACGGGCCATTTTAACTTGAAAGGCGTTATAGTCTTAGAAATTGTCATTTTGCCTGGTCTGGACAATTACTGCAAACATGCTCACTGTGTTATCTTTGCAGCACCAAATGATGTTACATGAGAAATATTATCCTACTGCACTCCACTAGTCCCTTCTCTCCAAGGCGATGAACTGCTGTTGCTCTTCAGCAAACAATCTTGGGTGACCATGCCGGCTTGAGCATTCTGAGAGCCAAAGCAAAGAACTGCAACTTTTGCAAACTCTCGATGATGCGCACAGCTGGTATACTGAACCATTACTGGGGCAAGACGAGAGACTGGATGAGAACCACTTTTTCCTAAACAAGTTCAAGATGCTGCTTTTACATGGCTAATCTGACTAAATGTGTTCACCCTCTTCTGGAGAGGGCTGCATGTTTTCTAAAGCTAGAGAAAGAAAACTGATGGTTTTGGATTTTGAGATGTTGTTGAATTTGAAATCCTATCATGCTTGACAAGTTTAATGGAATTTGCAGTCCAATTAAAGCTGGAATTGAGGCTCACTGCTACCTTAGCTTCCCAGTGTGGTGTAGTGGGTTAGGGAGATGAACTAGGACTCTGGAGAGCCAGGTTTGAATCCCCATTCAACCATGGGGAAGCTCACTGGTGGTGTGGAACTAGTAAAATCGCTCCTGAAATATCCCACTTGACTTCTTCTTCTTCAAGTGCCATGATCCAAAGCTATTCTAGATGCCCTCAGGACATCCGATCTTGCCTGATTTCGGAAGCTAACCAAGGTCAGCCCTGGTTAGTACTTGGATGGGAGACCACCAGGGAATACCAGATGCTGTAGGCACCTGGAGTAGGAACTGGCAAACCACTCCAGTATTCCTGCCAAGAAAAATCCATGTGCATGGGGTCACATAGAGTCGGTCAGGACTGTAACAACAACAACAACAACAACAGCAGCAGCAGCAGCAGCAGCAGCAGCAGCAGCAACAACAACAACAACAACAACAACAACAACAACAACAACAACAACAACAACTCTAAATAGAGAAGCTGTGCTCACTGCAAACCATTGGCTTAAATTCTTAAGCCAGAATGTTCTTCTACACCCCTGGCCATGCTTCCCATCTCTTCTTTTTGAAGAATAACCTGCAGCAAATGGTATTTGTTATTGTGCATTATGTGACTGAAATATTATCATTTTCTCTTTATGCTATTGAGAATTTCTAGCTTTTTATTCATGCACTGTGTGTAATACATCCACATTAATGACTCTGGCTGTCCAAGGTATCTTCAGAATTTGTCTGTACATCCACATCTCAAATGCTTCCAGCCTCTTCACTTCTCTTGAAAGCCCTATTAGGGTTGCTATACACACATACACTCTGCCCTAAAGGGTCCTGAAGCTTCCATGGTGAGGAACTGAATGGTTTCCATGGAAAAATAATGAATTAACACACACATATATCGGATACAACCACTTTTAAAAACTGTTGAAAGAAAAAAAAGGTGCCAAGGAGAGTAACTGCTATATCTTGTTTTTTCCCCTTTCATTTTTATTTTGGTTTGGTTAAAGTGAAAGCTTCCTTCCTTCTTCATTCCTTGATCAGCAGGATGGAAAGAGGAAAAATAGAATCATTATCTTTAGACCACAAGCTTTTCACAATTTGCAGTGGTTACAGGAGAGTTTGCAAGTACTTCACCCATGACAGAACTCGCGTGAGCTGAAACCACTAAAATGGCAACTTTGGAAGGAAAATCCATTGTGTAATGTAAAGATGGGCATCCAGTATTCAATGTCATAATGAAAGCCTGTTGTTCGCCATGGGAGGCATCTTTGCCTGCAAGGCAACCCCAGGCTTCATCTGTAGAAATAAAAAATGTTGCGTATTTCTATTTTTCTAAGTATCGTCAAGTCTTGTTTCCTTCTTCCCAATGTGCACTGCTATAAAGGGAGTTCAGTAATATTAGGTTTCCGTCCAACTTTCTGAGCTTTTGTGCTGGAGACTTTACATTGTGCAGACTTTCAACTGTTGCATTCCTTTCCTTTGTGATGGCTTGTTGCCCTTTACTGCTTTTCTATAATTTTTAGTTCTGGGAAAGGAGCTAACCTTTTCAAGTTCGAACTACCCTCACCCTTTTCCAGAAGAACTGCCCTGAGCATTTGTGAAAGGGCATCCGTACATGACCAAAAGCAGTCATCATGTGTTGGGCTACAGATCCCATCATCTCTGGGTAATATTGGCTGGGGCGATGGGAGTTGCACTCCAGAAGAGATGACATGAAAGTTATTATTATTATTATTATTATTATTATTATTATTATTATTATTATTATTATTATTATTATTATTATTATTATTATTTTGGACTACAACTTCAAAATCTCCAAGCAGAGTGGGGCAGCTAGGGCTTGAGTCCAAGATGGCAACATCTAGAAGTGATGACACTCAGCACTCTTTATGTCCCTTCTCCTTGTTGAAAGCAGAAACTTTATTTTTATTTTGGCAGGTGTCCTATTGGGTCTCTTTTTTTAATTGGTGGGGGCTCATATGCATCTTTCAGTTAGAATGGGTGACAGACTGTGCAGTTTGGCCATAGTGCCCTAGTGTCTAGGTACAGCATTGCCCACAAGCCAGCAAGATCAGTGATCAGGCTTATGAGAATTGTTGATTCTACAATCTGAAGAGTAGCAGACACCACTTCTCTATTTGAGATACATTGATGACATTTTTCTGATCTGGACCCATGGAGAGGAATCTTAAAAAAAATTCCATCAGGACTTCCATAGTTTTTACCCAAACATCAACCTCACCCTGGAACAATCCACACAGCAGGTGAATTTTCTAGCCACCACTGTAAAACTACAACATGGGCATCTTAGTACCACACTGTACCGAAAATCAATCGACCGGTATACCTATCTCCATTCTTCAAGCTTCAACATAAGAACATAAGAACATAAGAAGAGCCATGCTGGATCAGGCCAAAGGCCCATCTAGTCCAGCTTCCTGTATCTCACAGCGGCCCCACCAGATGTGTTTGGGAGCGCATGAGACTAGATATCTGTCTCCTGATACCACTCTCCTGCATCTGGCCCTTGAAGTACCCTGGTTTAAAGCCTGGAGACTACACATCTCCATCATGGTTTGTAACCTGTGATGGACTTTTCCTCCAGGAATCTGTCCAATCCCCTTTTGAAGGCATCCAGGTCAGATGCCATCACCACATTGTGTGGCAGGGAATTCCATAGACTTACAATGCGCTGGTGGTGGAGGGCGAGGAGGAGGAGGGCGGAGGAGGAGGAGGAGGACGCACAACAAAATTCATCATATACAGCCAAGCCCTAAGATACAACCGCATCTGCTCTGACGCATAAGATAGAGACTCCAAACTTAGGGATCTACAAAATGACTTCCTTAGACTACAGTACCCACCTCGCATGATTAAGGAACAAATCAACAAAGCAAGACGCATACCCAGAGATAACCTGCTACAACACAGATCCAAAGGGCCAAATGACAGAACGCCACTGGTTGTCACTTACAGTCCAGAAGTGAGGCCACTCACATGCATCTTAAATTATCTCCAGCCCATCCTTGACAAGAACACATCACTCTCCAAAGCTCTTGGTGGGAGACCCATACCTGCCTACAGACAACCTCCCAACCTCAAACAAATACTAACACACACAAAATTACAAAACAGCAACTCAAAGGGACTAAACCATGCTACAGACCCAGATGCTAACTGTGCCCACACATCTACTCTGGCAACACTTATTACAGGACCTAACAATGCCATATATAATATATACAGGGCAGCTTCACCTGCTCCTCAAACAATGTGATCGATGCCATCTTTTGGCAACAATGCCCATCTGCACTCTACATTGGACAAACAGACATTCTCTACGAAAATGCATCAGTGGACACAAGTTTGACATAAGAAACCACAATACACAGAAACTTGTCTCGAACTATTTCAATCTATCAGGACACTCCTTAAAAGATTTGAAGGTCACCGTTTTGGAACAAATCAATAATACAAAGAGAAACAGCTGAGATAAAATTTATATGCATGATGGACACATACAAGAATGGATTGAACATAAGTCAAAGTTTCTTGAGTCACTATTAAATGTATTACTACTATATTGCCACTGTTTTTTTTTCATGGAGGTTTATCTCCCACCAAAAGCAGAAAAGACGCAAAAAATGCGTAGTAGAGCGGTTAGGAAGAGAGGACAACAACTGCTAATTAAAAGTCACGTGACCACCTGAAAAAAATCGCATGTAATTTAAATACGCAGGAAACGCAGGTCTGACCGCGGCCTACCTAAACTTTCCCATTCTCTCACCCCATCTCACCTTTCCCCTCTTCCCCCCTTCTGATCTGGTGTCTGGTTTTTTTTTGTCTCTTGAGGAATTTTTACCACAGAGCCATAAAGCAACACCAATCATATCAACAAACCCAACTTCCACTACAAGATCCAAGGCAAAAAACTGCCTTCAACTCCCTTTCTTCCCATCACCTCTAAGACCGACCAACACCCCCCCTCTTTCTCTTCCCTACCCACCCTTACCCAGCTCTGTCTCTATAGGAATTTACAACAGGGCTTGCATGCAAATACACCTACATAGAACAGCCAATGAATATTTGGTATGAAATGTATATGCCATTACATATTAAATTGCACACCTCATTCGGCTGCTTTATGTCTGAAGAAGTGGACCACAAAACGTTACATTAAAATATGAAAGTTAGTCTTTAAGGTGCCACATGTTTTTGTCTTGTGTTATAACTTGTGAAGGTTATACTGGGTAATGTAGAGACCCTAACCAGAAGTTTTCTGAAGTAGTAATAGCCCTTAAGAAGTAATGTTTCTGGGATGTGCTCTAAAACATTTAGAGGGCAATATCCTGCTTATGCACTTGTATGGATATTGAGGGGCCATGTTTCAGATTATATTTCAGTTCCCATCTTCCAAACAGTTGGAAGTAATGGCAACTGTTTCAGAAAAAAATGTGTCCTTTACATTATCCTGTTCTCTTACCAGGTAGTCCATCTTCCTTGGTGTGAAGAAGCAGCTGAGTGCAGCAGTGGGCAGAAAATGTGCCCAAGTGTTGAGAGAGAGACTCATGATGAGCTTATGAAAGCCGCTGAGGACTCAGATTTGATGTTGCCATGGAAGTGGAAGTGGTGTTTGTACACAGAGCATCTTTTGCTGAGTAAGTTGGCTGAAGAAACAAGAACCTTAAAAGGTGCACCCAGCATTCTATCAATAGAACGTATGATTTAATTTAACATTAAACTGTATGATTCATTCAAAGGTATTTACTAAGCAAGGCACCAGGAGTAGATCGAGAGTGGTAGTGCCATGCTACGTGGCCTATTCAATAATGCCCCATTGAGAGAGAGAGAGAGAGATTAAAGGATTCCTGAATGTATTTCAGAGGCAAGACTACAATCTGAAACAGCCATCAGTACATCAGATGAATATGGGAACTTCTATCCCAAGGTACCTGTTGCACAGAATGTAATTAACTTCTAATTGAATTGAGAAATTTAGATGTTGACGGAATATGGTTATGCGCTGTCTAATGCAAAAGTGTGGGCAGGGGTTCTGGAATATTGCTTATTAAAAGCAGCTTGTCATGCCTAATAACATAAGCCTTGAAATCATCAAGTTATTCTGCTATTTCAAGCCTCCAAGTGAGACATCATCTCAAAGTGGCTAAGAATAATTTTTAGGTGTTTACTTGTCGATCAGATAATATTTGTTATTTCTTTATTAAATATTAAAATATGTAGATGTTACCAACATCTGATGATATTAAATACCTGTGGAGGAAGATCATGCTGCAACTCTATGCACACAGTACTCTAGAAAGAATCACCATCAGATTGTGGGAGTGGATCCCCCCCACCCTTGTAAGCACCCTTCTTTATGTGGATTCTTCATAAAAAAAAACATAATGACAGGCTACCATCCCTCTCTCTGAGCCCATCTGGGAAACCTTTAGACCAGGGCTGGCAAATATGTTTAGCATCCTTCAAAGGATATTGGATTGCAACCCCAGTCAGCCCTTACTAGCATAATTAATGGTAAAGGATGATGAGGGCTGCAGTCTAGCCTTTTGAAGAGCTCCATTTGTAGGTAGCTTTTGAAGTACAGTCATACCTCGGATAACAAATGCTTCGGATAACAAATATTTTGGATAACAAACAGAAATTTTCAGGTATAGGGCTGCCTCAGATAACAAATGTTCCCTATGGGCTGCCTTGGATAACAAATGTTTCAAAATGCCTTGCAAAAAAGTGTACTCAGGATGCATTGCACCTCCCACAGTTCATGGAGGCGTGGGAGGAGTTAGAGCGTTTCTTAATGGTGTTTTGGAGCCACTCTGGACATTTTTTTGCTGATGAATTTGGACCTTTCAAGGTAGGGAGCTAGTTCTGGGGGTTTGTGTTCCAGCACTGCATGCCTTTAAAGTGCACTTTATAAAGAGGTCTGGGGGGGGCAGCTTTTTAGCCTTTTTTCGGACCTCTGGAATGGATTAATCGGCTTCCCATTCATTTCAATGGGAAACTATGTTTCGGATAACAAATTGTTTCGGATAACAAATTGCCTCTGGGAATGAATTAAATTTGTTATCAGAGGTACCACTGTAATTTTTTTTTTGTTTGGTTTCAAAAACTTCCAGTATGCCCACAGAAGTTATAAACTAGAAAAATAACTTCCCTAACTGTCTCTTGAGAAAAGGAAATATTTTAAAGCAGAAATTCCTAAGAAATTCACTTAATAAGACAACATCATTTAATTAGCAACCAACTGTTAATCATTGGGGGGGTTAATTGGCAAAGGCTTGGTTTTGATACAGGAGAAAGTGGGGCAGGAAGACAAGACAAAGAAACTGAATACAGGTTTTCAAATAAAAGCAAAGAGTCGACCAAGGTACTTGACATGTCTGACCACATCCAAGCACGTTTACTTGGAAACAAATGTCTACCTCTGCATGAATTCTACCAGCAGCCCTGTATTTTCCCCGCTGTACACACAATGGAAACCAATAGGCATTTTTTATTTGTTTCTTTAAAGCATTTTTATTCACTCAAGCCAGAAAAGGGGCTGACAGGGCAGCTTAAAGTAATAAGACAATCCCTTTCCACAGACTTAGGGAGCCAAAATAATAATAATAATGGGATGTCTTTGATCTGACTGGCAAAGGGAAGTTCCCCCTCACTGTTGCTGCCCCTTCATCCACCCTCAGTTCCTCTTTCTGTCTTAAATAGATGTCCTTCTCCCTTTGATGTGAACCTGGGGAGCTGCAGGGAAATACCAGCAGGTTCTGCTCTGTATCATGAAATCAAGTGAGTGCAGTGGGGCTTTTTAATGTTTCTGAAAAGAAAACAAAGAAAAAAAATAAAGTCATTATAACAACGCCATCACCACCAGCAGCAGCTGCTGCTGCTGAGTGTGTCCCAAAACCACCACCCATGTATGTGCCTAGGGATTCTGTGCTGCCACATCCTCCAGTGCCAAATCCACTGGCAACAAGATATTTGCATGCCATGCCATAGGGGTGCAACCAACTGAGCCATATATCATCAGAGGAGCCTGGTTCCAGTATAAGGCTGAAGAAGTGCTGAGATTGCTTTCATCACCACCAGGATGCCTTCTGCTACAAAAGTAAAAAACATCAGTTGTCTGGTTTATCTAAAAAGCCTTCAGGGACTGGAACTGCAGTCTGGCTCTCCCACTTTGTGAGAGAAATTGACAGGTGTGTACAGTAGTTTTCTCCTCTTCTTGAAGAGCTAGTACTTAGTGAGTGCTTTTTTTTTTTTGAGACTTATTTCTGACCCCTTCCCAGTTCTGTGATATTTCACAACTTGCTGCCACATTTCTCCAAGCCGAACCTCTTTGATTCCTTCTCTGTGATATCCTGAACTTGCTCTGTTGACCATGGTTTGCTCATTCATGGCTTGTTGGCTCAGCTGGGCATTAGGAAAACAAGCCTTTTGTCATGCCTTCTGAGCTTCTGAAATTGTGATACTGAAGCAGCACAAGGTTTACCCCCTCCTCTGTAGCTATCCTTCTACACCATTCCTTTCTCTTTCTGCAGTTCCTTAATAAAAGGCCAGTTATATACGGGAGTGTTAAAGCGGGGGCATGACTTCTTCAAACAGTCTTCTTTGTTTGTAGCTGTCTAAAGAGGGCTATTTTCCTTCCTCCTAAACCAAAGAACTTCAGGGAACAATATACAATCTAGGTTGCCAAGAATGTTGCTTTGGCATTTTCTCAGCTGGTCCATGGAAGGAAGAAACCTGTTGGTTTTGTACAGTTTTTTTAAGCCTTCAGCTTCTCTTTAGCAGTGCCCTGCATGGGTTTTGGAGGTACAGTATTTAACGAGTTATCCTTCGCTTTATTTATTTCTTTTGTTTCCAACACATGGAATTTTATCTTTTTAGGCCCACCAAGCAAGTGAGACAATAGCCAGTAATTGGTGAGATGCAAAGGTACTCCCCGCCCTTAAATGCATTTCATTCTCCAAATGAAGTATTGTTTGGCAAGCAGAAATACCATAGCAGCGTGCACAGAGGGTTTTTTTTTTACTTACATTTTAATAAACAGGTTTCTTAACATCTGTTCTGCATTTATTGTGTTCAAAAGGCAAACCAAAAACCCTGTGCTGATGAGAAAGTAACACTGAGTAAAACAAACAAAAAACAAACAAACAAAAAACTTTTCCTTGCTCCCCCTGCAAATAGCTATGTATAAGAAGCATACTAGGTGAGCAAGTTGTTTGAGTTTTATTATTTACAGCATTGCATGCTGATTGTTGCTTGAGTGACTGAAAGGGGCCATTCTGGGCTGGGGTGATTGTCTATCTAGAGAGCATTAACCCATTGTCCCTTATAGCTTTTGAAATTCAAAGGGAGCCCCACCTTTCTGCTGAGTGTTTTATCCTTCTCTTTCATTGGTTGGAAGCAGTTGTTTGTTGCTGCTGATCTGTTTGCCCAATTGCTAGTATGTGTATGTGTGTGGTAAAGAAAGCAGTAAAAAAAAAAGTCTGCACTTGCAAGAAACTGTAAGTAAATATTTTAATTTTTTTCAACTACAGATTTCTCCAAGTTAGTTATTGAGACTAAGTCCTGGTTAATAAGAAAGAGATGAACTCTGGGGAATTTGAAACTATTATCCTCAGTGGATCTCTGTACTTCTAGTGTGCAGCAAGAAGAGATTTCTACCAGAAATTCAAAACTCTGCAACACAAGTGTCATAACCTCTTTGTATTAAAAGATCCTATTACATGTGCTATTGAAAATGCATTTTGGTCTTTGAGCACCCGGCTTAATAATTTAAAAACACCTAGAGTTCCAGTGAATTGAAAGGAAGGTGAATGTTTAGGAGATTTCACACTCACTGCTTTAGCATTTCTGGACAGTGAAATATATACCATATAATACTGAATACATCAGCAGAACAGAGGATACTGCATTACCAATAGAAAATCTTAGCTAGCAGCTACTTATGTAGGCACAACCGAAGAAGATTAAAAACTTGAGCAAGAAAAGCCCTAGACAAATCCACAAGCAATTATACTTTTGGGGTTTTAGGATATTTCTGCCTGAGCAGAAAGCACTGATTGCCCTGCTGTTGCAGCTCCAGCTGCATTGGCTGCTGTTGGAGGGTAGCAACTGCATGAAAGAAGAAACACAGTGGAATGGTCCACCTGTAAAACCCAAAGCAGGGTGGGGGGTGGCACCTTTTTAAAATCACTAAAACATGATTTAACAGGTATGTTTTCATGTCTTGTGGGACTGGCCTGTAGAGTGTGGTGGTTGGAGGAAGAAGAAACAGAAGGTTGAAAAGCCTTCCTTGCTAGATGTTGAAACTGCAGAATCTCTAGTTAAGCTGGAAGTTAACTCCAGTTGCCATGACTCAACTTCCAGATAAACTCACCTGGATGACTGAGAATCTTCACAGACATCTAGTTAAGCTAAACATACACACCCCACACTTTTATTATTTCTACTGCCACCACCTGTTTCCGGGATACCTTTATTTATTTTAATAAGAGAGTGTGACACCAAGGTGTATATTTTCAAACTAAGACTTACAACGTTTATTGATTTACAATTGAATCTTCAGTGTTATTTACAGTATATAGTGATGACCGGTTAACTTATATGTGTTAATAAAATGTAGTTCGTAATATTTCTTATTTATTCACAGTTACTTTTGTCCCAGACCCTAACCAGCCTCAGGATCTCACTCCTGGCTGATGGTTAAATAACTCTCTTAGATCTTAACTGCCTTAGGATGCTCTGGCTTCTAGGACGCACTACTGGATTTTGCTTAGTTAACTGTACACTGTCCTTGATTGGAGCACACTGTCCCTGCTTGAACCCAAAGGAGATCAATCAAGAAAGATGTCAAACTCCACATTAGAAAGACTGATTACATTTAGTAGCATACTACACAAAACAAAAACAAAACCCCAGTCAGTTGACGCCAAATGGAAAGCAGAGGAAGTGTGCAGAGGAAGATGGACTCCTCAGGGTGATGCGGTTATTCTTGAGTGGTGGTAAATCTCTGTGTTCTGGTTCATGTACAAAATCTCAAAATGGATAATAACTTTTTAGACCATTAAAATATAAATAGGTGCACTCATTTACCAAGGCGCTTCTGTGTACTATTTGGATGACTTTCAGAGAGGCCGTGTTAGTCCTTTCAAGAACTGCAGACAAAAATCAAAGAAAAACAAATCAAAACAAAAGTCACAAAACATGTGGCACCTTAAAGAGTTAGGGCCTTTTTACACGACCCCTAAACTCCGCCGCAAATGGCTCCCAGCTCCAGAGCTTAAAATTGTTTACCCACCAGCTCTGGAGTTTACTGAAAATTAAGTGCGGCCACGCCCACCTAAGCGCATCCCAGCGCACTTTTCTTGTACCTGCTTTCCAAGGGTGAAAAATCTTAATGCGGATATGCCGGGCTCTCCTCGCTTCTTTTTGTTGTTGTTTTTTGCCTCCCACCCCTTTAAGAGAAGGAACCAGGAAGTCACGGGGCTCCCTGCAGTTTCCACCGGCACCGGGGAGGTAAGTCTTTATTCTTTTGTCCCTTTTTTCTCCCTCCCCTCACGCAGACAGCAGCCAGGACGCGCGGAGGGGTGGGAACGCCCGAAGAGCGACAAACCCCTAAGATCTCTGGTCCGAATTAAAGTGACCAGCGGATCTTAGGGGTCGTGTAAAAGCGCCCTAACTTTCATATTTTAGTGTAACATTCTGTGGACACGTCCACTTCTTCAGACATATAGCGGCAGAATGAGGTGTGTAATATAATATGTGATGAGATATACATTCATATCAGATGTTCATTGGTAGATATGGGAAAGGGGAAGAGGAGGGAGAGATTATTAGTTGTAGAAGTGTTGGAAGATTTTGGCCAGGGGTCGTAGATATGTTAAGCATTGTTAATGGGTCTGTGGAGGAGGGAGAGATGATTAGTTGTTCAATTAGTTGGATGAAGTTTCACAAAGCTAAGACATTTTGATCCCTGAAAAATGGCAATGATTAAACAGAACAGAATGTTTACCTGTATTTTTTCTAAAGAGATACTGTATATAACACTAATTACCATAGAATCAGGGTTGAAAGGAACCAGAAAGTATTTTTCCACTCCTTTTAAATCACCTCCACAATGGAGACAAGGAGGTCACTGAAAGGTTGACAGACACCAGTTGTTCCTTTTCATGGTTCCCATAAGAACAGTTACAAAATTATCCCCATACCTGAGGTTATAAAATCACTTGATTGTGTTACTATAGTAGTGTGATTCCACTGTGTTAGTGGTCTAACACTTTTAGATTTCTGGCTTGCAGTCTGCAGCAATTTTTATTTGTTTATTCATAGTGATCAGAGCTGGGTTTTTAAATTGTCAATGCATACCAGAAATGTACATATAGATTATGTGTGTGTGTGTGTGTTGTGTCGTTACAGTCGTGACTGACTCTTCGTGACTCCATATCCATGGAGTTTTCTTGGCAGGAATACTGGAGTGGTTTGCCAGTTCCTACTCCAGGTGCCTGCAGCACCTATATCACAACACAAAAAGGAATCCTGCTTTGACAGTACAACTGCATTAAGACCCCACCCCTTTTATATTAGGATTTAAACAATGCTCACATTAATAAGCTTCATATAACTTACATTTTTTTTAAAAAAGCAGTCAGTTGTTTTATACAGCTGTGTAATCCCTTCTGAGAGCCTGTGGTACAGGGTGGACTATAAGTGTTTTAAATAAATAAATAAGTTGATTCTGTGATATATTTTGCACAGCTATCTTTTTGTATCTATTCTATTATTGAAAGCTGCTCCATGCAAAAGCAGGATCTCAATGTAAAAGGTTAAATACTTGAACTAAAATGAATATTAGTGGAACTTGGAGCATAGCAAATGCCTAACAGTTACACTACAGAATTATGATTGGGGCAGACAATAGGAGTTCATACCTGCATGGTGGCTTTAGCTCTCCCAAGTGGGACCTCGGGCCAGGTGAGTCTCACTAATAAAACTATAGCCATCCATTCATTCACAAATGCTCCACTGGAATTGCTTCTCTCTCTCCTTTCCTTGTAATTCATACAGTTAGAATGCACGGCTCAGCAGCACCTGTGGCACTTCAGATACTGTTGCATGACAGTTCAAACCAAACCCTGGCAATATGGGGAGCTGGTGTTTAGACTTTGGAGAGGCAGAAAGCCTCTCATGGAGTAGAGAATAACAGAGCACTGTCTGTCCATTTGCCGATTGCCAGTAGTTTTTCTTTTCATTTCCCCTCCTGCAGATTCTATTGGTTTGTACTTGACTCACAGAGGCTGTTTCAGAAGTTCTTAAACTTGGGGCCCCATGGTGTCCTTAGCCTACAAGTCCTGGAAGACATGGCCATTGGTTGAGTTACCGAGGGTGTTCAAGAGCTGTATTCCAAGATAATTTTTGACTCCCATGTTTTGGAACTTTTGGGCTATCTCCAATTCCACTCATGCATACTGTTTTTCCAACATTTGATCTCAAGATTGTGGGTTGCTTTTGCTGCATTAGCAATTAAAATTAGGAATGAGTTTGAATGACTGAGGAACTACTGTGTATGAGAGCTAGCATGGTTGTTAGACAAAGAGAAGTCATAATAGTCCCTCTTTTGTGAAGAATAGTATATGGATTATTCTCTTTTTAGGCAAAGGGAGATCAGATGTTACTGATTCATTCAATCACTGCCTCTCATAATCCTCATAGTGCTTAATTAGTGCCAAGTCCAGTGAGATGATCTATTTGTGGGTCTGACTCTTTGAAGTCTCTTCATAATTTATCTTCCTTCCTGCCTGTATAATATATAAAGATGTGTGTGCAATACATCTGGAGCTGGTGAACTTCTACTGTAATTTCTTTCCAGTTGTGTGTACATTCCTTTGTCAGATTATGATTTATTTCTATAAGCACTTTCCCAGTTTAAGATGTCAGATGTTTCCTGTACTTATATGCTAAAATGTTTAACCTCTGAAATGTAGTGTAAAAGCAGACTCTTGAAGCGGCAGTGCTGAGCCACACAGATGCCCTACTGGAGTTATTCTATCCTCGCAGTTTGTGCAAGAGAAGGATCGATTACTAAACTATTTGCCTATATTTCACCTCACAACTCAGTTTTGAAAGGCATGCAAGAAATTCTGAGCATCTGAGATTGTATAAGAATCACTTGGTTTTTATTAGCAGGGAAATCATTGCTGTGGATGGAGTTCCAGAAGCATACAAACTCTAGGAGTTCACATGAGGCCTTTTCAAATGGCCATAATTCAAGGTATTGGCATGTCTTACTCCAATCCTGATTAATGTGGCAAGGGCCATACAAACAACTCTATAACCAGTACAATGCCAAGTGTACTGTTGATGATAACATACCCATAAGCGATATTAATGGTCAAAGAAACCATATCTCGTTTCCATTGCTAAAGTATTATGGCTGTTACATACAGTTCATTTAAGACCAGGTTGACCTTTCCTGTTCTTTTCAGAGATTATGTTTAATGTTAGCATTCCTCTTGTTATCAGCTGTGCTACAATGCAGTTCACAATGACCTTCAAAGTGGAAGAATGAGGAATGAAACTCTTTCGGTGCAAGCAGCATAATTTGTCATCATCAGCAACAGTGACACAAAAATCAAGGACAAGCTCTAAAACTGAACTAGATTCAAATAATGAAAACATCTGAACACATTTAAAATGCCAGAAATTGAGTACAATTCAACAGTGGCCTTGTTTGCTTTGTGCCCCACCTCCACCCCCAACTAAAAAAATTCAGAGTTATAGTAGAAAGCCAACTGCAGTTCCTCCCCCACCTACTCTTGCAATCCTTGACAAGAGCAATTTATATTGAATTTGATAGTGATTGATTATTGAGCACTGGATTTTATTGTCAAGTACTTGGTTGTTTCTACTGGATTTTATTATGATGCATTGTACATTGTGACTACCCTGGACAATTTTATTGTGAACTCCAGGATGAAAATCTATAAACAGGTAAAGAAATAAAAGTACAGTACACTATGTCACTCTAGTTGCCTTCTAATGACAACTTTATAGTTAAAGGCTACAATTCTATTGCTTACTGTAATCACTCTATTTATTTATTTATGCATTTATTTATTTATTTATAAGTATTTTTACCCCACGTTTCTCCTCGGGAAGGACATAGGGCGGCTTATAGCAGTGATGGTGAACCTTTTAGAGACCGAGTGCCCAAACTGCGATTCAAAACCCACTATTTTTTTTTTTGCAAAGTGCCAATAACAGCAATTCAACCTGAATACAGGTGGCTGTGAAGGGGTCATGTCAGGTGCCCACAGAAAGGGCTCTGAGTGCCACCTTTGGCACCCGTGCCATAGGTTCGCCAACACTGGCTTAAAGTAATGAGGGACAATGTACAGCACAGTATAATTAAGACATATTCAAGTTTGAGAACAGGGAATTGAAGGGTTTCTCACAGCATTAAAAGGTAACATTAAAGCTAAAAGAGAATGTGAGCAGTTAAAGAAAAGAATATGAATTCCATATAATCATGTACGGTAGGCCCACTGATTAGGTGGGAACTTGGCGAGTCAAACTCTCCATCAGTTCCAGTAGTTCAAATTGCCTGGCTAAATTCTTACTCCAGTAAGTTATTCAGCACATTAAATTGCAGAGTAGGCATGCTTGAATCAATGGAACTGATAGAGAAGGTGGCTCACGGTTTCCCCACAAATTCAGTGAGCTTGCTCTAGTGCAGATTACTTTTGATAGTGTATCAAGTGACTCTTGGGCTGGCTTTTCAAATGATACTTTACCAACTTCTGCGTACAAATGCAAATCTCCTCTGCTCCCACTCCATCTAGATCAGTGAGTCCCAGTCATGGGCCCGCAAATCTTCTTGAACTAAAAGTCTCAGAAGCCTTCGCCAATAGCTGTGCTGGCCAGGATTTCTGGGAGTTGTAGTCCAAGAATATCTGGGGACCCAAGGTTGCTCTAGATGCTATAGAGATGAACAATGTGCAACCCTTATAAGACTCCAAGTGCAAAACACTGGACTAATAGGACTGCCAGGTCAGCAGTACCTTGTTCTTAGGTTTAAAGATGAATACCTGAGACCAGGTGGACAGTTATGATGTGACACAGGTGGTGCAGACCAAGGGTTGAGAGTGGGACTGGAGCTGCTTCTGAGCAAGCTACTTGTGGAAATGCACAATCAGCGTAAATGGAGTCAGAATCCCCTTGAAGACGAGCGTATCAGGCATTATGCCTGGGCACAGGGGTTCAAAGTCAGGCAAGCTGCAAAATGTGTTCATCTGTCCCAAAACTAGTAACAGTTGTTACTGTGCCGTTTGGCCTTATCAACAGCACATATGATACATGGAAGTTTTACAAGCCCAGCGTTGCTTTTGCAGCTGCCAGAGGACGTGCAACAAGAAGACTCAGCAAACGTGGCACAGGTAATCTACCTTTGCCTTGAACCAAATAGCTCAATGGTGTGAGGTGCATGTAGCCACTGGATCCTCTCCAAGACCCCGTACTCCCTCTCCTACCAACTTCCTGAGACTTCAGGTATCATCCTGAGACTTGACAACATCAGCCACCAGGACGGCACCTAACACTAGACAGCTGAATTAGCATTTTGCAACATCTCACTGACATGGTTCCACCCACTGGAAGCTTGTAATTGGGTGATAACCTTAACTTTTTCTGCCCACAAGCTCTTGTACTCTTCCCTGAATGATCACATAAACATTCTAAGTACTTAATTGAAGTACAAACCCCAAATTTATTTAGGATGGAGTGGGCTTTGGTCCAGATTGTTGCTGTATATAAACAAACAAACAAAGCAAGCCATGGCATTGAAAGTGGCATCACACTGCTATACTAGTGTACTGGGGACACACTTCAAATCTGCTTTCAACCATTTTTACACAAATGACTTTTTATTTTCAGGATCACTGTTTAGTTGGACTGAGTTCACTGGGAGTACTCCATAAAACTCCACAGTTACCTTACTGAGAGGCCACTGCTGGGTGAAATGAAAAGCTTCCATGACCTTCCAGAAAAAAAAAAGACGAGTATGCACTGTGTGTGTAAATGTGTGTATGTATACCTGTGCATAGGTGTGGTGTCCCAAAGCCAACTATGCATTCAAACTTTGTTGCTAAAAACATTAGGCACTCCTTGGTGATCACCAGCAATAGCTTCACATACTTGAATCACACATGTGCAGGGATGTGGGGCTGCACCATAAATGGCAGCTTCCTGAATCACGCGTGGCTTTCATAAGGTATGTGCATGATCTCCCACATATTCAAATTAGGGATGCTCACTAGCTCCAAATTTCAAATTCAGAATTATAGCCCTTTGAATTTTGGAATTTTAAAAATTCAAAATTTCCAGATACCCAGAACTCCATTACAGTCAATATAAATACTATATGGTAATTATTTCTTCCTTTAAAAATAATAACACACACAAAGGCAAGACAGTCTGACACCTTCCCAGTGATTGTGTGAAATCGAAAGTATTCACTCCAACAGCCTGCAGTGCCTATTGGATATTAGGAAATGACTCTAATGGGCATATTGAAGTGGTATGGGGCGGTATATAAGCAGAAAACTTTCCTTTTGATTGAACCCTCAAGAGTGAGAATGCCAGTAAAAAATGCCAGTAGTATTTGGAAAGCAGAGCACAGGTTGCACTGGGGAGTGGCCCAACACCTGGGTAGCACTGACAGGCTGACTGGAGTGCCAGATAGTCTGTGGGGGGCGGATGAGAATTGTGCCAAAAGCATGAGGCACAGCACAGGTGAATGAGCACAATCTGGGAGTAGCAATTGAAAGAAAGAAAGAGGCAGAAAGTGGGGGCAGTAGACTGAAGCATGGCATACCTAGTACTGTGAGCAGAATGTGCCATTCTCCCTTACTTAAAGGGGACGTCAGGGAAACACAGCAATGGTAGGGTGGCATGAAGGAACATGTTTTTCCCCCTACAAATCCAGGTCCCAGGTCTAATCCATCTGGATTAGGTGGTGCAGTGGCAATCCCATTTTTAAAAATCTTTCCTTTGCTGCAACACTCACTACCCTAGACACTGCAGAGAAAGTGCCCTTACAGTATTCTGACACACTCAATTATATTAAGTTTGCATGTGTCTTTCTTATCCTGCAAAGCACACCAAACTATGAGGTTGAGGGTGTGGGCCATACACTACACCCCTTCATCTTCCCATTGTGCTGCCACAATGTTCGGCCCATTGTCTGTGACAAACAGACATTGACTTTCTGCAGCTAGACTCCTGCACTGCAGCTTGTTCCTCTGTGCCTCTGGAGAGTGTTGAGCTCTTTGGTTGCCCTCCATCACAGCTACATTCAACCAAGCTCACATTTTGTGTTGTCCTATGCCGAATGCTGCAACCTCCTACCCGTGTCCTGTTAGGGAGGAGATAGGCATATTTCACACCCTGACTGCTGCAAATTTCACTTGTAAAATATGCCACCTCTGCTCTGGCCAACTCCTGCTGTACCACTTACCTGAAATCCCAGTATGAATCTGGTGCCATCCTGACACACACACGCACATGCGCGCGCACACACACATGCGCACAGACACTGTACTGCTGCCAGCTGTTATTTCACAGTGTCAGTACTAAAAAGGCAACTCATAATTGTAGTTTTAGGTGGTCTTTTTCCTTCTCCTCTCCCACTCGTGCCTACAATGATGATGATGATGATGATGATCTTAGAACTTCAGAGCAAGAAGGGACCCTGTGGATCTAGTCTAGACCTGTCAAGGAGGCACAGTGGGGAACTGAACTCCCATCTTCTGGATCTGCAGCCATATATGTAAACCACTGAGCCATGCAATATTCTTCTGCTATAGCCATGTTTCATACAGCCTGCAGAAGCTACCCAAGGAACAGTACAGTGGTACCTTGTATAAAGGAATTAATTAGCTCCCAATGAAATTCTGTTAAGCACATTTTCCTTTGTACAAATTTCCCATAGGAATGCATTGAAAACAGAGTACAGTAATCCCTAATTGCGATCATTTTTATGTTGTACGGATTTGCCAATAGGCGATTCTCTTAAGCAAATTTCCCCTATCTCCGGAATTTTTTATGTGGTACAGATTTTATGTTATACAAACCATTTGTTATACGACAGTCCACTGTATCTTATTCTCCTACAGCAGAACGCAAACTCTGTCCAGTGAAAATCATACATGCACACACACAAACACAACATCTAGTAACTTAATGTATGTCTATAACAAAACCTTATTTTCCTGCATGGTATACCCTAATCAGAAGACACTGAGTTTTCTGCCATTGCTACTTCCAGAGTGTCTTCAGATTTAATTTCTCAAGAAATCAGGATGCCTGCGAAATAGGTTTAACTTGTGCTTCTTCCTTTAGCTAGCAGTCTTTTGCTTTCTAAATTATAGGAGTACATGGGGCTCCAAATATTAGGAATTATTACTACAGATATTTGGAACTACAGTATGGTATTTTGATATATACCTAACTATTCAAATGCAGCATTATTATGTGAATTCTGAATATCTCCAAACCTGAAGGCACTCCCTTAATTGTCTGTTTATTGAGAAGTCAAATGTGAAACAATTCTCCGGTTACAGAATGGCCTAATTAATTGTTTAGACTTCTAAACTTTGACTTGTTTTCCATTATTTTCTAGAGTGGGATGTTTGACGCATCAGATTAAGGAGAATGTTCATATTACATATAAATATATTTATATAATCTATTCAAACAAATACTTATATTCATAAATGGCTATATTTATAATATGAATATTTCTTAACTTTTTACTTTCATTTCACCATATCAGGCAAGCCATGTGTGCTTTTTAGCTGATCACTTTGTTCAAAACATAGCAGTCATGGCAGTACATCACCCCTAAAGTTCCCACATAACAGTTTGACTGGGGTTTTGAGAAACAAGAGACAAACTGTCCCACTGGAATTCTGGTCTTTTTTATGTGTATCTTAAACAGCTCTCACTTAATTGTATCACAAATTATTTTCCAATAACCCCAGAATAATTTCATTGGAGGGTGCCATGCAGCATGATGATGGGGGAGGAGGAGGGCATTTGCTTCTGTCAAAAGCTCCCTTGGGCTCAAGAAACAGGCTTCCTGGTTCTTTGGAATCCAGCCAGTGTCTTTTTATGGTTAACTCTCACATACAATTCAGCAACTTTAGAATAAAGGATTAAAACATTGTGGCTGGAAATAGATTTACTTCTGCTGAAAGTAATAGGACTTATGAGTAATGTGCAAGATTACAACCCTATAATTATGGCTTCCAACACTGCAAATAAAAAAGTTATAAAAAAAAACAAATGTCAATTTTACTTTCTGATAACCAGTGTGAGAAAACACATGCATGTACACCCACATTACGACAGGATGTAAATACGCTTAACTGAACTCCTAACAGAAAAGAAGTGGAAAAGCAATTAGCCAGATAAAGTTACTAGGCATAGACTGCACTACCCAACATTGTGTGTGTGCTGATGAATAGATACTTCAAGATATCTTTAATCCACATAGTGGTACACTTCAATGATGATTTAATAAAACAAAGTTTTTTATTATGCATTTGCGCAAGCACTTATATGTGCCTGTAAGCCTCGCGACTGGACGTACCAAGGATCATAAATCTTGTTCTTAAAATCCACAGCAAGGTACAAACTGGCAAACACATATCTGTGTAGGTTTTGAAATTACAAACCGTGTGGCACACGGTTTGCAGAAGACAATTTACAGCAGTTTCACACTAAGGCTTGATATTTTTAGAGTTGTAAGCCGCCCAGAGACCTTTGGGTAGTGGGCGGCATATAAGTTGAATAAATAAATAAATAATAAATAAATAAAACTGCAGACTAATACAGAGAAACTGGTCTGTGTGTGGAAAAATAAAAGATCACTGATAAACATTATTTGTCCAGAGTATTTATTTGTTTGTTTGTTTGTTTGTTTCATTTCTATACTGCCCATCTTCCAGCAGGAACTCTGGGCGGTTTACAACAAGTTAAAAACAACAATATAAGCAAAAAAAAAAAAAAAAAAAAGAGGGGGAAAACCCTCAGCAAGCGGGAGAAAAAACAACAACAGATAAGATCAAAATTAAATAAATTAAATTAAAGGTCGCCATATGCCTCCCTAAAAAGCATGGTTTTCAAAGCCTTTTTGAAGGTGGGCAAGGACTGTGCCAGGCGCAGCTCACTCGGAACATGGTTCCACAACAAGGGGCCCACAACAGAGAAGGCGCGGTTGCACGTAACCGACCTCCACGCCTCCCTAGGAGTGGCCACCCTGAGTGAGCGCGCCTGCGACATTCGAGTGGGCCTGGCCAGCATGAAGAATTTTTAGTGAGTCAAACCTTAGATCACCCTACACTTTAGGAAAACCCAGTGATCTTCCAAAAGGCTGTTCCAAGTATGTTGTTGGGACTGGAGTCCTGAACCCTCAGTGAAATGCACTTGCAAGCACAAGTTCTGTTATGAGGTCATCTGTGGTTGGTGGCTCTCATCTTCTTAACATACTATTGTCTGTTGCAATCTCTACCATGTTGTTTCCTGAAAATGTAATGGCTTCACTCTTCTTGTAAATGCTACCTAAAACACACAAACTGCAGTCATGGATAGGTCATTGTAATGCATATCGATACCACCATCATTGTTGGATCCTCAGTCCTCAAACCATATGCCACCAACACTTCTGTAAAGGACATAATGACTTCCTAAGGAAATTACAGTCCAGTTACAACCTTTTAGAAAACCCCATCCATGACCTATGTAGGAAGAGATGTTTTATATCAGCGCTGTCCAACTTCGAACAGGCCGAGGTCTACTTTTTCCAGCCCAAAGTGCCTGAGGGCTACTACATGAAAACCAAGGTTAAAAATAGGTTCAAATTAAATTTTAACCCAATAAAATGGGAGGATTCCCTCCCCCCATTTTTATGAACCTACTGTGAACAGCTGTTAAGAAACTCAAATCAAAATAATTTGTCTTACGAGGTAATGGGAAGCACACTTTCCTTCAAAGCTGCAAGGGGTGGGTGGAAACCAATGGGACCCTGTTTTGGCCACCAAATTAGTGGTGGAAGCAGGATCCCATTGATCTTTGGGGGGGGGGTGCTCGGAAAGGAAGTTCACTTTCCTTCAAAGCCCCATAAGGAGGGTGGAAGGAGATCAATGGGGGCCTCTGGAAGGAAGTGCTGCCTTGGGTCACCCCTTCACCGGCAACGCAAAAGAGGCTGCACAACGGCAGCCACCAACACAGGTGCCCCCTGCCCGCCCCCCATCAACACCTACCCGGACCTGAATGGGGAGGAAGCCAAGGGGCAGAGTGAAGGAGGAGGAAGGGGCTAGAGTGCAGTGGCGGGAGGGACAAGGAGGCAGAAGATGCTTCCTCCCACAGACACCAGCGCCTGCCGGGAGCAACTGAAGCCACCCAGCTGATCCCCCTTTCCCCAGGGGGTTCAGCTGGTGGGGAGAGGAGAGGAGCAGACCCTCTGCTCCATGACTGGTGGGGCAATGCTCCCTTGTGGACGACAAGGTGGCACCGGGCTGGGCCAGGTGGCCCGGAGGAGCAGGAGAGTTCTACCTGCTGCACCGAAAAGCTCAATGAGGGTGGGAGGGAGGGGGAGGGGCTGGCAGAGAGGCAGACCGGGACCCCTCCCCAGGTGGCACAGCGGGGAGAGAGAGCAGCCAATGATGGCAGCGGGAGGGGCGGCCTTCCCTGCTCAGCCCAGCCCAGCCCAGCCTTTCCGCCGCACTGATTCCGGCTATTGGCCTTGCCACCCGCTAGCAGGCCCGCTGGTAGGCTGCCACCCCTCTGGTGCCTGTTCCCCAGGAGAAGGCAGTGGCCAGGCAACTGGGTGGCCCCAGTGGAGACAAAGGCTGCCTGAACATTCCGGCAACGCAGTGCAAGGAGTAGGAAGCCTACCCCCTGCGTACCTGGGGGCTGTCTTCCTACCTCCTGCCTACCTGGGGGCTGTCCGCCAACATTGTCTCCTGGGGGGGGCAAAGGCATCGGTGGTCTTGTAGCTGCCCCCTCCCTGCAGCAGACAAAGCGGGGACAAGCTTAATCAGACACCCCCCTCCCCTGGGCCTGGGAAGGGAGTCCCCCACCATTATGTGTGTTGTTGCCAGGAGGAAGCTCTCTTTCCCTTCCCCTCAGGGCCATAAGGCGCTGCTGCCCCCCTGCCACGGCCACTGCTGAGAGGGCCCGTGGGGACCAGTGGACCCCCTCCCCCCATGGACCTCCTTCGTGGCTCAGCTGCACTCAAAATTACTACCTATCACCCCCGGCCGGGAGGCTGGCAGCAACCAGGCCGGTGACTTCTGATGGCCCCGTGGGCTACTGGTCACCCGCAGTTGATGGGTGGTGCAGGCGTGTTTTACATCAACATGCCACATAGGCATAACACATTCATCAGGATTACTACTTTGAAAAAAGCTATAGCCCATCTCCAGAAAAGTCCTGTGATTTTGTGTTCAGGTATAACTACTCCATCTTTGATAATGGCATGCACAGTATCTTGAGATCAGTGATGTCGCTATGGACATGCATATGGTACCACAGTATACAAACATTCATTGGTGACCTGGAATAATATTTCCTCCACTACTGTATCTCCCTTTCATATGATATAAATTTCAGTTTGCAGCTAGAGGCCCAGGTAGACCCTATGGCTTCCTAGCGCACATCATCTGGTTGATGATCCTGAAGCTGGAAGTTCAATTCCTCACTGTGCTTCCCAGGGGAACAAGCCAGCCTGTGTATCCTTGAGCAAGGTTGATAGTTCCAGGGCATCCCTAGAAGGAAGGGTAAACCATATCTGAGTGATCTCTATGGAGAAAATCCCGAAAAGGATCTCCATACATCAGAAAAGCACATCGTCTGTTGCACATTCACAACCACTTTTTACAGTATTGCACTACCATGAAGTCATCTTCTTTGGCAAAATTCTGGTCTCAGCAGTGAAGACAGCAGTTAAAACTGTTGTCTAATGATTTACGTTAGCTACATTTTCCACATATGGATGAAATATGATGCAATCAATGCTGGGAACGTTCAGTACCTGTGAACTAGTACTATTCTGTTTAATTAAATCCCCATTTTCATTGCTAACCCCACAACTGCGGTACACTGCTTATATAAATCTGAAGCCTACTTCAGAATTCAGAAGAATTTAAGCCAATGGTTTGCAGTAATCACAGCTTCTCTATTTAGAATAGCTTTGGATAAAAACCAGATCACCAACATTCTATGAAGACGTGGCACTCAAAGAAGACAACTTCATGAGGAACTGGAGGGATAATAACAAAAGCTTCCTTTTAAATATGCCTGTTAATCTTAACGTTAATACCAGACTTTGTTGCGGTGGCTTTGCTGTACATGAATTATCCTTTTCATGCTTTGGTGATGATGGGAGTCTGTGAAGATTCTCAGTCATCCAGGTGAGTTTATCTGGAAGTTGAGTCATGGCAACTGGACTTCTTTTTCTTGAGAGATTGAAACATTTCGCTGCTCATCCAAACAGCTTTATCAGTCTGAAGGAAGCTAGAGTCCTCCATTATATAGTTCACTTTGACCTCATGTCATCCTGATCTGAATAGGCTCATTAGGTAGGCAGTCTCAATGGCCTTAAGGCAAACAATGGCCTAAAGCGGTGGTCCCCAACCCCCGGGCCGCAGACCGGTGCCGGTCCGTGGACGGGTCGGCACCGGGCCGCCTGGGGAGGCCGGGGAGGCTCCTCCCCTTTTCCTCTGCCGCCCTCCTCCTCCTCCTCTTCTCTCCCGCGGGCGGCCGGTGGAGGAGGAAGGCTGGAGGAGCGCAGGAGGAGCCGCCTTCGCCGCCTTCGCCGCCTTTGCTTTTGCCTCCCTCCTCTGCCCGCCGGCGGCGGCGGCGCATCCTCCTCCTCCTCCGCCCTCCTCCTCCTCGCCCTCCACCACCACCAGCAGCAGCAGGTACCCCGTTTGGCCTGCTTGCCCCTCGCCTCCTCCCGGCTCCTCCCCCCTGCCCTGGGGGCTGGGCGTGCAGGGGAGGAGGGGGCGCGTGCGGGAGGTGCTGGCGAGCCCCCCCACGCGCGCGCATCGCCGCCGCAGCGTGGGGGCCCCCTCGGTCGGAAGAGGAGGTTGGTGCCCTCCTACTCCTCCCCCGGGGCGTGTGCCCTTTGGCCCCTCCCTACGGCCGCGCTCCACAGTGGAGCCCCCCCGCTGCCGCTGCCGCCGGACCGCGCCTGTGTTGGGGGCGGGCGGGGGGCGTCGCGGGCCGCCCCGGGTGTTTTCGCCGCTGCGGTTGCCCCCGCCCCCGCCACCCCCCGCCGCAATCGCCCCCGCTGCTGCTGCTGCTCCTCCGGCGGCGGCGGCGGGAGGAGGAGGAGGAGGAGGAGGCGCTACCACCCAGAAGCAGGTGAGAGAGGCGGCGGCGGGAGGCGCTTGGGCTCCCCCTTCTCGGCCCGGAGACCCGGCAGGAGGGGGGGCAAGTCTTGGTGGCAGGGGAGGGCGCGCGCGGCGCGGGGTGAGCTTTGCCCGCCTCCCCACCGGCCTCCCTCCCCTCCCCCTCCTGCTCGCCCGTCCGAAGGCCGCAGCCAGAGGCGGGTGGCGGCGGCGGCCGCGGGGCGCCCCTGCCGCCGGCCACGGAGCCGCGGCCGAACCCAGGCATCCGCCGTGGCCGCCGCGGCCGCCGACAGGAGGAGGAGGCGGGGGCCCGTCCGCCCAGGAGCCCCGGGCTCCCCCCTACCCCGCCCATGTGCGCGGGGGGGAGCGGCTGCCGCCGCCGCTCCCATG
>JAHTLZ010000010.1:28536171-28548608 GCA_023846285.1 Phrynocephalus versicolor | reverse complement strand
AAAAAAAATCAAATGTTAATGTATGCTTTTCAAGCTTGCAGTCTCTGAGAATTTCAAACCCCCCCCCCCCGAATAACTAGTATGCAGAAATTATACAGAGTAGTTGTTGATAATGCTTTTGGGTGCCATCAAGGACTTTCTGACTTATGGAAACCTTAATAAGAGTATTTTTGGAACATTAAGCATTGAAGGAATGATTTATCCATAGCTCAGGAGAGTTTTGAAAACAGTCTCCTGAGCCCTGAGCTCCTAAACAGTATATTCACTGTATCATGCAGATTCTCACGGTGTTAACTAAAATTCTGTTAAAGCAAAATTAAAGCGGTGGGACTTAATGAAGTTATCATTATTAGAAGAGATGGCAGTGGTTAAATCCCATATCCTGCGAAGAGTTATGTTTCTACTCCAAGCTCTCCCAGTAAAACAGGAAAGCGCTATAATTAAATAGTAGAAAAACATTAGAAGCTTATGCAATAGAAGTGCATAGAAATCCATGAAAGCTGAAACAGAAATATGTTTATTCATACCCAGTACTGTACTCATTTAAAAAGCCCTACAATACTTGTGTGTGTGTGTGTGTGTGTGTGTGTGTGTTTTAATTCGATAGCTGATTTTTTTGGAGAAGAATTAGTAGTTCCCCTCTAGTTTCTGCAAATTCTACTGTAGGATGTGATTTTTCCAAACATGGGTTCTTCCAATCATTGAGTTTATGATGCTAAATCACCTGAGGATGTGGTTGGGTGTTGCTGAGCTTGTCGAACATTTAACTTGAGTTTGTAGCAGTCTTTGAGTTGTTAAAATGGCTTTGTTTTATGTTTTACATTATGATGTTGACAAATATCATATATGTTCTAGTAGCAATCTTAATTCTCCAAGTGCTTGTCCTGATGTAGCCAAGCTGGTACCAACAATGCAGAAGAGGGAAGTAGTGTTGTAAGTCTTTATTGCTTTGGAAAGCCTAACAGATTTCATGGGACAAGGAAATCTTGGGCCAAGGGGTGGGGGGAGAACCTCCTCAAACTCTCTGAGGACTGAGGATACTCCATATCTGATACCGTTGACAATGTGTTAATGGGAATGGAATGAGATGTAAGGAACTTGAGTACAGTACTCTACTCTGTACTATTTCGTTGCCAGTTTCTCATTTATATCTATCATGCCTGTACATGAGAGATTCTTACATGAGAGATTCTCATACATGAGAGATTCTTAGAGGGGAATAGATAAAATCTGCTTTTTAAAGCAGAATTTCAGAATATAAAGTGTAAATGGAGCAAGCTAGAGCATGCCCCAAAAGTAACAGTAAGATTCCAACTCAAAGTCTTAAAATGTGCTAGTTGTATGCAAGGTATTTGAATGTTACTTTTTGTGTCTCTGTTGTCATGAATCTATTTGAAGGAAGGAGCAATGCTCCAGTTCAAGTTAATCTTGATATTGAGAAGTAGAATTGGAATTCGGGACTTCAGTGTGTTAAACAAAAGCAGCCTGAAGGTTTCCCACAATCACAGATATCATGATCTTCTCTTTGATAAAGAATTTTCATAACATGTGCAAGCGGTTCACCTTTCAGCGTCCTCCTAGAACGGGTCCTCAAAGTTTTCAAACAGTGGGCCGGTCCACCACGCCCCAGACACCACTGGGGGCCGGACCACAGTCGCCCCCCAAAAGGCCAACATGGAAAAAAGGGGAAGGGAGGGGCAAGTGGGCGGAGCCTCCCACAATTGGCCCATGATCATTGTGTCTCCAGGGCCCCAGCAATGCCTCCTGCTCCAGATCACCACCCTGAGGTGCCACCACTGGGATCCCTCTGCTGCGCCTCTTCTTTCTTCCCCTCCTACAGTGGCAGCGGCTAGAGCGGCTCTCCTTCCTTCCTTCCTTCCTTCCTTCATTGCATCGGGAAGGAGGTGGCAACCCGGGAAAATTCAGGCCTATCATCACCTTCTGGGCAGCCCCTCAGGATGAGGAGCAGCAGCCGCAGCAAGGGCAGCAAGGCTGGAGCCACTGCACGCAGATCCAGCCGTGTGCCCTGGCCATCATGTCCTCACTGTGCCCTGGAGGGAAAGCTGCCTCCTCTCTTGGCCTGGCCCAGCCCGACTTGGCGCGCTGCAAGTGAGAGAGGGAGGGAGGGAGCAAGGGCTGGGAAGGAGGGAGGGGAGGCAGGAAGGCATGCCCAAAGCCACCCGCAGCCCGCTCACTGCCTGAGCCCAGCCAGGCTGCAGTGCTCTCTTGGCTCGCCAGCCCGCCCATCACCAACCAGGGACAAATGCAGCCCCACCAGCCTCCCAGGAACCAGGCCCAGGCCACCATTGGCCTTCTCTTCCCTTCTCTTCTTTCTCCACCACCTCCTCCTTGCTGGTCTCTAACCCAGTGATGGTGGTGGCAGCTTCAGCCTCCGGCCATGGCTGGGCTCCCTCCTCCCCTCCCTTGCTCCATGGAGCAAGGCAGCAGCTCAGAGGGGGCTGGGTGGGTGGGAAGTAGCTCCATTTCGCCCTCAGTCGCCTGCCGTCTATCCCTCCAGCGGTCCACTGCCATGTTTGCTCTGGCTCGGAAGGCTGGCTGGCGCTGCCTCTGCCTGCCCCCTTCATTACTCACAACTACAATAACACAGGCGGCAGCCACACAAGGAAGGCAGGTGGGCAGGGTAGAGGAGGAGCATGGGTGGGGCCTCAGGGCCATGGAGGGAGTGGGAGACGAAACACACGACAAAATTTCTGGTGTTTCTGTTCGTTTCGTTTCATTTTAGAGACAAAATTCGTTTGTCGTTTCGTTACGTAACGAAACGAAAAAATGAAAACAGAAATGAAAAATTGTTCATTTTGTGCCCATCTCTACTTCCAAACAGACAGGAAAAGAGTTGCTCAGGAAGTCAGATGTAGAATTGTGCAGCAAGGTGTCTCTCAATAAGGATGAGGATTTTGGACTTCTAGAAGTCCCACTTCCATAATTTTCCTGATAGCCTGTCTTGTTACCCATTAGGATGTAAAATGGGAGCCCCCTGTGGAACCCTTCCCATTGCAACAATTCCCAGGAAGCATTAGGACTCTCAGTGATTGCTAGAGCCATCTTCCTCTTGAAAGCAAAATCATGTGCATATCTGGCAGTAAAGATACCTCTCTTTTGCCTTCCTGTTTTGGTCTATCCCTTCCAGAATTCTGCCTGGAGGATTCTGTACAAATTGTGAGATTGGGAGTCCAAGAAATCAAAAACACCATTATTTGGTACTCATCCCAAGAGTTCCTTTTCTGTACCAGATCTGGAGCTTGCAGACAAAATCTTTCATACAATAATTCCTGTTTTCTTGATTTGTTTAGTTTAAGAAAAAGTTGAAGGTTGCATTTTTTGTTTTGTTATTGCTAAACTGCTGAAAAGTGGCATATCTGGATGATGTAATAAATCCTACCTAGAGATGTACGATGACCTTATTTCTGCTTGTCTCTGCCTTAATCCCTTTTTTGGCATTTGGTTCCACCCATATTAGGATTCTAAGCTAGTTGGCCATATAGGAAGAAAGGGTGAGAAAGGGCGCCGAAGAGCATAACGTACTGGCGTATGAGCACGCTATAATTTGTTGGCACAGGCCAGGATACCTGAAAGAATCCTCTGCTGTAGGTGTACAAAATCAAAGCTCTTTGGGTGTTTGCTTAAGGAGGGACATACCTCTCAAAATTCTGTTTGGCAAGGAAGCATGTTCAAGTGTGGATTTTGTCATATTTTCCCCTTATTTGGTGTCACCCAACATTGAATAGGAGAAAAAAACCATTGCAATTCTATTGATTTACTATTCTGTTTTTTTTTTTTACTTTATCAACAGTGGGCTATGCTAAAAATCATGCAGTAGATCAGAGCTCTGGGATGTATCTCTGCTTTCTGGATTCCGTAAGTTAACTTTTGTTGTTGTTGGCAAACAGTTTATATGAAGTTAGCCATCTAATTGCGAAATGGCTGGCCGGCCCCTCCTTTGACAATGGTGGCTGGTTTCTGAAGTTTGTTATGTAACTATTTCATGTGGTTATGATGATTAGTCCAATATTATAATAAACCTTAACAAATTTTACAACCGTATCCATTTACTTATTCCTTAAAATGTTTCCCTTTAATGGCCACATTTAATTCATTTGGAGCAAAGGCGGTGCTTTGAATTTGATGGGCCATTTTTTTCAAACATGAATTTTGCAATGGAGCCTATAAGGTGATATTCCCCAGTCTCATCACTCTATCCCACATGTCCAGTGGTGCTAGACAGGGGAAAGCTGCTGAATGCTAATGTCTGCTGAAGGTTGTGAGAAACCAGCTACCCCATGACGTGCTGATATGTAAAGTCTTTGTTGGCTGATCTTGTATGAACTCATCCCTCTTATCTATGTTGCAGTGAGAAGTGAATTCTTGCTTGATTTAATGATTTTATTCTCCTCTTTTTATATAATTACATTATAGATATGCTCTTTAAACTTTGATTCCAAAAATTAACTCAAAGCCAAGCTTAATTCCTAATGGGAGCATACTCCAACAAAATTTATTTTCAGTGGATAAATATGTTTTATTTTATTTTATTTTTATACTGCCAAACTCAGTGGCAGCTTACTACTCTGGGTAGTTTACAAAGCTACAGAACTCACAATAAACAATGCAATAGAGGTACAAAATTAATACTTTCAACTAAAAGCAGAAAGAAGGAAAAGCATTAAGAACATTAACAGCGCTGGTGACAGTTAAACATAGACCCATAACTACATAATCTCTCACTGGAGGCATGTTTTTAAATGCTTCTTTGCAAAGCTTTGCCATGATGTATCACTAGATGAAGGGGATTCCATAATGAAGGGGCCACCACTGAGAAGGCCCAGTTTATTGGCCTCTGTCAAGGTGGTCACCTTTAGGAGCAAATGCAGCTTCACCGCTAGCAGTATAGACTTAATGATATGTGATTTGAAAAACATTTTTTTAAAAACGCAAACATCCTATTTATGTAGCTTTTGCATAGTTTTTCCTTTAGTGGCTTATAAATTAAACAATTAATGCAAACTGTGGTTTGTTGATGATACTTCCTGGTTGCTTTCTTCCAAAAAGAAGTTCAGTTTGAAAGAGTTCTCTTTATATAGAGGAAGTATGACTGTTGTGCCTTTTAGGCTTCCATTCTACATGAACTAGTGCCTGTCTATTCATCATTGGATAGACACAAAGCCTTAATTCAATGTTTAGAAGCTTTATATTCCCTAGATATATGCAAAGGGGTTACTTCTGGTGACCTTGGGAGGTTTCCTGCCATTGCCCCATATTTATTTATTTATTTATTTGTTTGTTTATTTGTTTGTTTGTTTGTTTGTTTGATTGATTTAATTACTGCAAAACCATCTGGCCCAAGGGCCACTCTAGGTGGTGTACAATATCATTAAAATACAATAACGTAAAATTCAATATTAAAAATACAATAATAAAGAAAGACAAAAGACAAAAAATATCAGATCCAAAATTAATGTTAATATATGCATTAAAATGTAAACAAACATGGTCATTAATAATCATAATGTGTGTGTGTGTGTTGTGTCATTATAGTTGTGACCAACTCTTCGTGACCCCATGTCCATGGAGTTTTCTTGGCTGGAATACTGGAATGGTTTGCCTGGTGGTCTCCCATCCAAGTACTAACCAGGCCTGACCCCGCTTAGCTTCCAAAATCAGGCGAGATTGGACATGCTTACGGCATAATACATATTAAAGGGGAAGAGAGGGGGAAAGGAAAGAAAAAGACCTAATATAAAACATGGAAATTAGAAAAGTACAGGCCAGAACAGAAGCAGACCAGTAGTATGCTGTAATAGGTCCTGATGGTGGGCTGCCAGAATCTCTGGCACCTGAGTGCCAGGTGGGCATTGACAAGGAGATGCAGGCTGCAGGTGGAGGAAAGAAGATAAGGGTTGATAGGCCCACCTGGATGAATAGTAGAGGTCTGGGCCCAGCTGACAGAAGCCAGGTATAAAGGAAGGGCATAAAGAAGAGGGAGCCTTGTGCCTGATGCTGCCAACTGAGCCCGAAGAGAAGATTGGGATAAAGCAGAGAAGGAGTTATATCCCATCTTCTGTGCCTCAGGAGAGGTTCACTATTTCTTGCTTCCCAACCCCTAGAAAAGGTTTTAAGTGAGAGTCCCAGTGGCCAAGTGAGAGAGGAAATGGCAGCAGAGTCCTCCTATTTAGTTCACCAGCATGCCTGTCTCTCCTCACCCCTGCCCATCCCGCAGAGACCTCAGCAATGGGTTGGACACCCAGCTCCCTCTCCAGCCCAAAGGAGGCACTGAAGTGGAAAGCACTCCTAGAAGGAGCACCAGAAGCAGCAGCAAGAGGGGCCAGGGATGCTAGGATCATGGTGAGCAGGTGGCACTACAAACCTCCCTGAAGGGTATTTGTTGGCTTGGAACTGTGCTCAAGTTCCAACACCACCACCAGAGAGAACAGTCGACCCTCAGTGCCAGGAATTTGGGTTGGCTGGAGACTGGACTAACAGTGGGGGCTAGTTGGTGTCTATTCAGTCCCTTGATGAACTGGTGAGACAGGGTGAGGGTGATGCGCTTCCCCTTCTTGTACTCAGTTTTCTAAGCCTAACAAAGCCACATTCTAACAGCTTGGGGAGTCTGCACTTTATGGGAACGATGACCAAGGAGGGTCTCGCCCTCACACCCACCCTGGGCAGAGCCAGTGACACTCACAGTATACAGTATATATTTAATAAGGGGCTTTGCAGATTTCTGCTCCTTGTTTTGTGGATTTGCAGCTGCATCTGTGATAGAATAAACATGAAGGCCAAGTTTCCATTGTGATTAGCAGAACTTCTACTCGACCTGCAATGACTGAGAATATGGCTGTGCTGTGTGAATAAGTTAAAGGGGGATTTAGAACAGATGCAACCAGTACACCAATTTGAATGCCCTACCCCTTCTGTCAAAGGAAGTGTAAATGTGCAAGAACTAGTGTGCAGTATTTCCATTAAAATACAGATAGGATGAAGGAAACTTCAGACAAGTTAATTGCATTCCTTCACATAGATGTGTTCATAGAGGTGGCAGCTGTGTATGTAAATAGCTTAATTGATGCATTGGTGTAGTAAGCATGCACTATTATGTTGAATCTTTAGATAATGTGTGTGCACATAAATAAGTAACAGCCATGTGTAGAGACATAGAATTCCCCAGTTGTCAGCAGTTTCCATCTTGGTAGTGTACATTTGAACATGAAGTATGTTCTCTCTTTTGGATTTCTGCATTTTGCACATGCATGGTTATATAGGACTATTTGGGGAACATTCTAAAGGTGAACATTTTAGATGTCAATTCCCTCCCTTCCCATTTTACATGGGGGCATCTCTCTGATCTTCCTGTGCAGGGTTTTTTGAGACCTCCATCTTGGTGAATCTCTTTTTTCTTTTATTTCGGTTTATGAAATGAATAAAGAAGTTAAACATGCACTGCCTGTCTTCATGTCTGGGTTGGCTTTTGAGTGCCCACAGTTTTAGTCTGAGAAAGATTGATTTATGACACAGCTATTGTCATTATATTTAATGTGCCTGCAACTATGCAGCAGCATTTCCTCCCTGCCCCCACTTATTTTTCTTTTTCCTGGATCTAGTCCAGTGTCCAGCACCAGAAAATACAGAGGTGGAATGTTTTCCTTCCTCACTGTTCAAATAGGTATGTTTCCAACACTGGGTACAGTGTCTCTTGGCACAAATATACATATTTTACTACTCAAGCCCTTTGAAATTATTCCCAGTAAAATGTTTATGATCTGCTACAGTAGAGCTTAATCTGGAAAAATATTCAGTAGGGGGTCTGTCACATTCCCACTTCCCTTTATTCTTCTTGCATGTTTTGGTTGGTAGATTAGGATTTTGAATCAAGAGAATGTTTTTTAGATTTATTTTGTGAAGTAACATTAACATCTGGTATGTTGAAAAATAAATTGATTTTCAGTATATCCCCCCCCGTACCCATATTAGCAGTACAGGGAGAGGAGAGAAAAACTGAGAGATCAATGTGCATCTAAGAATTATTTGGTATTCTCATTGGAAACAGTTTCTCAGTGCTATGGAGAAATGGCTGAAATACAGATGCTGCCAGCCGTGTGACAACACTGCGTATAACTGCCTCCATATACTGTTCTTCGATCTTGGGCTTTTGTTCATTAACTCAGCGCTGAATTTTTGAGAATGTAGTGTCAGTCATATCGAATGTCTCTGAATACTGCCAAAAAACCCTTCCCTTCAGGAACAATAAGTGTATTTGCACTTTGTCGCTCCCACCGGGCTGATTCAGTTGATTTCTTCTGCATGTCAGACTTGCACAAATACAAAATCCGTGGCACACACTTTGACTTCCAGAGATTATTTAAACAGTTGAGTTGCCATATTATAACATTTCTTTGGCCTCCTTGGCGAAAAGAGGTGGCAAACCTGGACTATGAAGTTGAAGAAATGGCAAGTCATTTCTGTAGGCCCATCAGCAAGGTAGTACATAAACATCTGTACATGCACAATTTAGTACTTCACCTCTGGACTAGGCACAATGGTGGTGCAACATACTGTAGTCTCTATTTCTCACTCAGTTCTCAGAGAATGGGTACAAAAAGTAGGCCTTGGTCCCCATTCTGCTTATGGAATTGATGGTATTTGCTTGTACAGTATTAACATCGCAAATAATGAGAATCCTCCAGCAGCATATTGTATCAGTGTTACCATCTTTTTTCAATAAGTTCAAATATATTATTGTTCTGATTTTTTATTTAGGAAACTGGCCATAGTTTGTTTATTACATATGGTTCAAGGTGGCTTTCTGAGGAGATGGTTTATTGAGATTTCTTTACATGAATTGGGAACTTCTCTTCCTTGCTTATAAAATTGGCCTTGGTCAATGTTCCCACTTATTTTTCAGTCTCATTGCACAGTAGTCTCACCCCGTGTGTGTGTGTTGGGGGAGGGGGAGGCTGCAGGGCTTCATCTGAAACATGGAAGTAAACTAAGATTAACACTGGCAGCTGCTGTGCAGGGCTGATGGAGCTCTGCATGTATATGCGCGCGCGCGCACACACACACACACACACACACACACACACACACACACACACACACATTCTCTCTCCCTTTAGAGCAGGCATACCCAAACTTTGGCCCTGCAGATGTTTTGGACCACAACTCCCAGAATTCCAAGCCTGTATTTCCAATGGCAAAGGACTGTGGGAGTTGTGGTCCAAAACATCTGCAGGGCCGAAGTTTGGGCATGCCTGCAGTTTACAGGGAACATTGGCCATGTGTAAATTCAACAATAAACTTTCAGACTGCAGGGTTTTTCCCCTCCTACTATGAAATATAATGAAATTCCCTTTTATGAAATATAATAAAAGTCCTAAAAACAGGATGGTTGGTTTTATTCTGTAATATTGTGGTGTAGAAACGATCTGAGGGCTGCAGATGCTCCATCAGACTCCAGTAGGAAGACTTGGCATTGCCTTACTCGAAAGTTGTTTTGCCATTCGTCACACAAGTGTATGTTGGTGCTTGTTCAGCTTTTACAGTGTGCTAAATGGGTTCTGAAGTAGTACTACTGTTTTCAGTAGTACATTCCTGTGCCTTAGGAAATTATTGAGCTTTTTATGTGTGCACCAGGAGGAGAATAACGCCTGTGGATTTAAGATTTGGAAGGGGGTGGTGGAAATCCACATGCCTTTTCATATCCATTTATGCGGATATAGGCCTTTTTGTCCACTTGCCGTTGGAGAGTCCTGATGACCAGGGGTGATCCCCTAGCAGCTTGAAAGCCCTTGCTTTGCATGAGGACGTGACTGTGTACGCCCTCCCTCCCTACTGTATTAAGCTTGCTGTTGCCCCCACTGGAAATTGTTGCATTTCTGTGGGTTAGTTACAGGTGGCAACTCATGCAGCAACAAGTGCAAGGTTATACATTTTTCCAGTTACCAATTAAGTTTGACTTGAAGTCATCTAAATTTACCCTGTGCAAATTTGCACAAATAAATGTACATACTATACAGTTTACTTTCATGCAATACTTGAAGTAGAGGTAAAGGCTCCTAGTTAATTTTCCTAGTGCAGTTAATCACCATTTCTTAAACTATTCGATTTTAAGGACAATACTGTATTCCAGCAGATGATCAAGATGCCCATTAGATCCTTTCAAGGAGACCAGCGGTGTTAACTTATTTAAAATAAATAAATAATAAATATCTTCACAAGCCTGTGTCAAGGCCAGTCTTTTGGAGGAGAGAGTAAATGCATGTGGACTTGAATGCATTCCTTTCTAGTACCTGACTATATATCATGGAACAACCCCCCCCCCATCAGAAGCACATCTGGGGTTGATTAGAAATCCCTGATGATATTTTATGTGAAATAATGATACTTTTCACTCTTTTTTTTTCTTTCAATAAAATTTCATGCGTGTTCCAAATTGACTTTGGGAAACAAGACCCATCAAATTCCATCTGTATTATTTCGGTAATAGGCTAGGAAATGCGTTTTCTGGGCTGCTTGATGACAACATATTTGAATTCTCTTTCCTTTGATTTTTGTGCTGCACTTTTTAATAGCATGATACGGTAGACAAGCATGTCCAGATTCATTGCAAAAATATAAATTCCTTTTGTGTGAAGCTTTGATCAATTGCTGGCTCAAGTTGTTGTAGATAGAGTATGCCACCTGTTTCCAACATTTTTTTCTTTTTGACCTCTTTTTTTTTTAAAGGAACCTCTGTTTTGCAAAATGTTCCTGAGGAGTGAGGATGAAAGTGTACTTTAATTGGAAGATCCTGTAGAACAGTGGTTTCCAATTTTGGGTCCCCAGATTTCTTGGCCTAAAAGACCCAAAAGCCTTTATCATTAGCTGTGCTGCCCAGGATTTCTGGACAGTGTATTCAAAGAACTTCTGGGTTCCCAAGGTTAATAATCACTGCTCTAGAAGATTTACAAACTGACGTAAATTTGGTTGGAAATAGAACATTAAGGAAATAATTTAATAGGAGCTTAATTTCTCTTGTGTAACTTGGACAGTCATAAGAACATAGGAACATAAGAACATAAGAGCCCTGCTGGATCTGGCCAAAGGCCCATCTAGTCCAGCTTCCTGCATCTCACAGTGGCCCCACCAAATGTGTCTGGGAGTGCACGAGACTAGATATCTGTCTCCTGATACCTCTCCCCTGCATCTGGCCCTTGAAGTACCCTGGTTTTAAGCCTGGAGATTACACATCTCCATGATGGTTTGTAACCTGTGATGGACATTTCCTCCAGGAATCTGTCCAATCCCTTTTTGAAGACATCCAGGACAGATGCCATCATCACATCCTGTGGCAGGGAGTTCCACAGACTAACAACACACTGGGTAAAAAATACTTTCTTTTGTCTGTTCTCACTCTCCCAGCCCTCAATTTTAGTGTATGTCTCCTATTATGTGTGTGAGAGAAGAGCTTCCCTCTATCCACTTTATTCATGCCCTGCATTGTTTTGTACGTCTCAATCATAGCTCCCCTCAGGTGCCTTTTTCCAGACTAAAGAGCCCCAAATGTTTTAGCCTTTCCTCATAAGGGAGGTGCCCCAGCCCAGTCATCATTTTAGTCACTCTCTTTTGCATCTTTTCCAATTCCATGATGTGTTTTTTGAGATGTGGTGACCAGAATTGTACACAATACTCCAAGTGTGGCCTTACTATCATTTAGTACAATGGTATTATAATGTTGGCTGTTTTATATTCAATCTCCTTTTTGATAATCCCTAGCATGGAATTGGCCTTCTTCACCGCTGCCATTTTCTGGGTAGACACTTTCATTGTGCTGCACACGAAGATCTCTTTCCTTATCCATCACAGATAGCTCAGAGTCCATGAGTTGATAAAGTTTTGATTATTTTGCCCCAATATGCATTACTTTACATTTTCCTTCATTGAAATGCATTTGCCATTTGGCAGCCCATTCCCCCAGTTTGGAGAGATCCTTCTGGAGCTCTTTACAATCTTCTCTAGTTTTTACCACATGGAAAAGTTTCGTGTCATCCGCAAACTTGGCCACCTCACTGCTTATCCCTGTCTCCAGGTCATTTATGAATAGATTGAAAAGCACCGGTCCCAGGACCGATCCCTGGGGCACACCGCTTTTCACCTTTCTCCATTGTGAAAATTTCCCAATGACACCTACTCTTTGCTTCCTGGATCTCAACCAGTTTGCACTCCATAAGAGGACCTGCCCTCTTATCCCCTGATTGTGCAATTTTCTCAGCAGCCTTTGGTGAGGGACTCTGTCAAAAGCCTTCTGAAAATCAAGATAGACAATATCTACCACTTCACCCAAATGTACATTTCAGTCCCTTCCTTGCTAGAAAAGTAACAATTGCCATGGTTCTTGGGGTTGCCCTTGCATGCACTGAACCAGCACATATGCATATCCCTGA
>JAHTLZ010000010.1:28486663-28531357 GCA_023846285.1 Phrynocephalus versicolor | reverse complement strand
AATAATAATAATAATAATAATAATAATAATAATAATAATAATAATAAAAACTCTTCAGAGGAGAAATAGTTTTCCTCCAATTTTAACTGAACTTTCTCCTGTACTTCTGACACAAAAGCGTTGATAGAAAATAATTGTGGAACAGTAAAGTTCAGTTTTGAGTAGCTGTTATCAGCTGATGGGAGGTGTCCACTAGGTTGTTTTGATTGTGTATGTACCAACTGAAAGTCAAGAACATCTTACAGCAAAGATGTCATGTTCTGGCAGTTTTGTACTTGGCAGTTCTGCCCACTGAAATTTATTTATTTATTTATTTATTTATTTATTTATTTATTTATTTATTTTTGTTTCATTTGTATACCGCCCATCTTCCGAAATGGAACTCTGGGCAGTTTACAGCAAATAAAAATTAAAAACAGCAATATAAGCAAAAGAAGGGGCAAAACTCTCAGCAAGATGCACTTGAGGGTGGGAGGAAAAAAAGAGGTGGAATTAAATAAATTAAATTAAATTAAATTAAATTAAAGGTCGCCATATGCCTCCCTGAAGAGCAAAGTTTTGAAAACCTTCTTGTAGGCGGGCAGGGACTGTGCAAGGCGCAGCTCACTCGGAAGATGGTTCCACAACAAGGGGCCCACAAGAGAGAAGGCGCGGTTGCGCGTGACCGACTTCTGTGCCTCCCTAGGAGTGACCACCTTGAGTGAGCATGCCTGTGACATTTGAGTGGGTCTGGCCTGAGCTGACTTCTGGGAGATACGCTCCAACAGGTATTCAGGACCCAAGCTGTGGAGGGATTTGAAAACCAAAACCAAGACCTTGAACCTTATCCGGAGAGCCACAGGCAGCCAATGCAGGCGTGCCAGAACTGGGGTGATGTGATCGTATCTACGAGCACCCACCACCAGTCTGGCTGCCCCATTTTGCACCTGTTGGAGTCTCCGGACTAGGGTCAAGGGCAACCCCATGTAAAGTGCGTTGCAGTAATCGATCCTCAAGATCACGAGGGCCTGCACAACTGTCCTCAGGGAGGACTCGTCAAGGAACGGACGGATCTGGGCGATCCTGCGGAGGTGGAAAAAAGCGGCCCAGGAAATTGTCGTCACCTGGGCTTCCAGGGAGAGGGATGAATCCAGGACCACACCCAGATTCCTGGCCCTGTCCGTAGGCTGGAGGGAAACTCCCCCCAGACTAGGGAGGGGGCCATTGTACCTGGACGAGGGCGCCCCGAAGAACAGGACCTCGGTCTTCTCCCGGTTCAGTTTGAGCCTGTTGGTCCTGGTCCATTCCAAGACTGCCTCCAGGCACAGATCGAGGGAGTGAACTGCCTCCTCTGCAGAAGTAGAAAAGGAGAGATAGAGCTGCGTATCATCAGCATACTGATGACAGCGAACTCTAAATCTCCTGATGACCTCCGCCAGCGGCCTCATATAAACATTGAACAGCGTGGGGGATATTGCCGACCCCTGGGGTACCCCACAAGGGAGAGTCCAAGGAGCCGACAACTCGTCCCCCAGGTGAACCCCCTGAGACTGGCCGTCGTGGAAGAAACGGAGCCAGCAGAGTGCAGAACCCCCAATTCCCACCTCGGCGAGCCGATCCAGCAGGTTACAGTGGTCGACAGTATCAAAGGCCGCTGAGAGATCAAGGAGGACCAACAAAGAGGAACACCACCCGTCAGCCTCCCTGAGGAGGTCATCTTGCAGAGCGACCAGGGCAGTCTCGGTCCTGCGAAGGGGCCTGAGCCCGGACTGGAAGGGATCCAGGATATGATTTTCCTCCAGGTACGACTGAAGCTGGACAGCGGCCACCCTCTCAACAACCTTGCCCAGGAAGGGAACAATGGCAATCAGGCGATAGCTGGCCAAATCGTCCAATGCCAAGCCGGGCTTCTTTAAGGTAGGCTTCACCACCGTCTCCTTCAGGCGAGAAGGAAAAATTCTTTCCCTGAAGGAAGTGGTGGCAATGGAAGAAGCCCACTCCGGCATGCTCCTTCCGGCGGATTTAATAAGCCAAGCTGGGCAAGGGTCGAAAGGGGAAGCCGCCGGCCGGCAATAAGCCATAGCCCTGGAGGCCTCCACTGACGGCACAGGCCCAAACTCAGCCAGATGAGGAGACCGTGGGGGGTGAGGCCCCTGGGATAAGGAAGGAGGGGTTAGTGCAACTGGAGTCCAGATCGGAGCGGATGGCCTCAATTTTAGATCTAAAATAGTCCACGAATTGCTCACTAGTGAACTCACTAGGAGGAGGCCTTGGCTGACCAGGATTGGAGAGGTCTCAAACCACCTGGAACAACTCTGCCTGGCTGTTCGAGGCCTCTCCAATTCTCAGGGAGGCATAAGCTGTTCTAGCGTCCCTGATCGCATGAACATAATGGCTGTTCAGCTGCTTAAGCGCAGCCTTATTCGTTGCCATCCGATCAGTTCTCCATCTGCACTCAAGCTTCCTGCGTTCTTGCTTCATCGCCCACAACTCAGCCGTGAACCACGGCGAGGAGTGAGCTCCACAGCGGAAGAAGCGCTTGGGGGCGATCCGGTCGACTGCCCCAGTGACACCCTCATACCACCTATCCACCAGGGTTTCAACCGGATCGTCAGCCAGTCTGCCAGTAAGCTCCCCGAAGGCCTTCAAGAACCGGGCAGGGTCCAGGAGCCTTTGGGGGTGGGCTCAAACAAGGGGCCAATGCTCCCCGTGAGGCAGGGCGGCGATCGACAGGGAGAATTTTAGCAGATGATGATCTGACCATGACACAGGTTGGGGTACAATGTCCCCAACCGCCAGATAAGAATCTGACGACATGGAGGTAAAAACCAGGTCCAGGGTATGGCCTGCACTATGGGTGGGGCAAACAACATGCTGAGATAGGTTCATGGAGGCCATGGACTCCATGAAATCCAGAGCTGCTCCTGAAAGTTCAGCCTCGGCATGCATGTTGAAGTCCCCAACCACCAAAAGGCAGGAGGACTTCAACAGGGCAGCCGAGACGAACTCGGTGATCTCTGGAAAGGATTGGGCTGGGTTGCGGGGAGCACGGTACACTAGCACAATAGCAAACCTATCTCGCTGACCCACCGATAGGTGAAGGCATTCTAAACCAGGACACACCAATGCCGCAGGATTCCCTGTAAAAATAAGGCACACGTCCACTCTAGGGAATTTCTGTGCCTCCTTGAACTCTGAGTTTTATGCCTACTTCCTTATCCAATGTCAGTTGTGTTGAGTCATTTTAATAAACTATTTTATGGTCTTCTTGCTGTTGCATGTCATTGGCTCACCTCCGACTTATGGTGACAGTGTGAATGTGTGACCTCCAAAACGTCCCATCCTCAGCAGCCTTATTCAATTCTTGTAAGCTCAAGAATTGCAACTTGTGACTTCTTTTAGGGAGTCAGTTCATCTCATTTTTGGTCTTCCCCTTTTTCTGCCACTTTAATCTTTTCCCAGAACAAATTGTCCTTTCCAGCACGACTTGCCTCCTTGCAGAGAATAAATAAATAAATAAATATTTTTGGAACTGTTTTAGAATCCAGAGTTGGTGGGTGAACACATAATTTCCCACAGATGCGAATTATTTCATGTAGCTATCACTTTTTAGTAAACTATTTAATGTTGATGCTCACTGGATGTACCACTCTGATGCAAATGCCCCACCATGTGTGCAGCAGGACATAACTCCCTTTTGCTTTGGCAGAGCAGAAGAAACTGCTGGCATTTCTGCTGTGCTGGAGGAGTTCCAGAACGTAGGTATGGGTACACCCCAGATGTTCCCAGCCATCTGTTGCTGAGGCCTTTGGCCGAAGATTATGGCCATTTCTCTTACTCTCTTGAATGAAGTTTTCTATAGCAATGCCAGATACAGGATAGAAACTGCAAATAGGTTTCCATTTTCCCTCCTTAAAATTTCAGGGCTCAGGCTTCAAACCGTGCGTGAGATCTGTAGAGCCGTTTTTGAAAGCAGGCGTCTTTATCCGCGTAAAACGTTTGAGGTGAAATCCTCAGAAGTTGCAGTGACTTCAAGTTTACTATGTTCTTCTTCTGCACACAGACCTGAGGCATAGGGAATTGTTTTCAGGCCAGATCCGTCCTGGAGTTTTGGAGTGGTGCAGATGCGTAGCTTTGGCTCAGGCCCATCTCTACAGCAGTCATTAGTTATAATCATGAACACATGAAAACATGACTTCTCTTCAAAGCAAAATGAGAGAGGGCAGCTTGTTGGTGAAATCTTAGAACTTCCTTCTAATTTTCCTTTTGTTTTTACCTGCGGCAGCACTTCTGAAATTCATTTAATTTGCATTCCATTATAATCTAATACAGCTTTGCTGCTTTTCCTTGCCAACTCACTCTGGAATGTCTTTTACATATTACTCTTGTGCCGTTCCTTTGAACATTTGTTGTTCCAGGTACCTCTTGACTTCTATCGAATTGTAACATTTTCGGTTATACATGTGTGATCTATTAAATTACGAAACAGGAAATAAAGCTCTTGAGTGAATTTTAATAGCATTCAGTACTGAGTTTGTATAGTGGATGCATATACAGTACTAAGGTTCACTGCAGGTTGGAGAAAACATGACATATTCACTGTTCATGTGCTTGAAAATGTTTCCTAACTGGTGTTTGTTTGCACATATTTTCCTTAAGCATCTGCTGATTTCTTGGAATATACAGACCCAATATATTTATAAGAAATTCATAGTTATTTATGTGCTTTGTTGCCTGAAGCCACTGTAAAATCTCTTCTAGTGAAAATGGAGGAGTGAATTGTCAAACTCTGATGGATTCTGATTCGTTCAATGGCCTCTCTGCTTAATCCTGTCAGTCTTGCCTACTAGCGCTTCTTAGATAGGCATGGGAAACTGCCCTTCTCCACGTGAACAGCTTGCTGAATTTTCCTGTAGACTAAGGAGTTGCAGTGTTTCTCACAGCACTTAATCTTCCATATATCAAGTATGGAAATTATATTTAATAATGTTTTAATGTTGCATTTAACAGTGTTTTTACTAATTTCATCATTTTTGCTTACAGAGATAATTTAGGCTAGATCATATTTCCAATAAATCATTTCCCCCCGTCATCTTTCTTTACTGTTTCTTCTCCAATTTTCACACAATGAACATATACATGGGACTAGTGCAAATTATCTGGGCCTTGGTCTCCTGTGACACATCCTTAAAACAGATGATCTTTTTAATTCCTTCATTGCTGATCTTTTGAGTCTTAGGCTGTTCTCTCAGTTTGGATGGATGATTGAACCAAGGTGTACAAAGTCATTCACTATTTCAGTTTCTTCATGGTCAACATTAAAGTTGTTTAGTTCTTTTGTAGTCATGACTTTTGTCTTCTTAAGGTTCAACTGATGTCCTGCTTTGGCACATGTTTCTTTCACTTTCAATACAAGTTGTTTTAAGAAGTTGCTGCTTTCTGCTAGTGATGTGGTGTCATCTGCATGTCTTCCATCAATTGTGCAATATTGTGTATTCACATGAGACATATATGGGGATAAAATGCACCCTTATCTTACATCTTTGCCTGTAGGCAACCATTCTTTCTCTCTATATGTTGGCCTAATGGTAGCTTCTTGTCCTCAGTACAGATTATGAATCAGGACAATCTAAAGCTGAGAATCACCCATACAATCAAATGCTTTCTTGTAGTTTATAAGAGATTGCAGTAGGACTCCCGTATCCGCAGGAGATCGGTTCCAGGGGCACCTGCGGATAGTGAAATCCATGTATAAGAGCAAACATTCTTATCAGAGGATAATAGTAGCAGCAGGGATGGTGGGGTGCTGGGGCAAAAGCTTTTGCCCCCAACACTTCCCAAGACGCTGGTGGTGCTGCGAGGTGCAAGCATCACAGACTATTTTGAGTACAACCTGGGCCACCGCACACACACTCGAAATGTGCCACTGTGCACCCCCCCACACCTGGCCGTCCCAGGCCAGATGCAGTTTTTCGGAGGGAAGCAAGGAGGCGTGGCCACAAGAAGTCCCGTCTGGAGGGAATTAAACAACGTTAAATACTAATTGTTTTCATTAAAGCAGAACTTCTGTTTTAAGAACACAGTACACTGTTTATTACATATGTTTTAACTCATAGACCACTGGGCATTTTTACAAAGTGTTTGCGGTGACTCTTATTTTATTCAGACAATAATTAGTGTTAAGACAGGCATGTCCAAACTTCGGCCCTCCTGATGTTTTGGACCACAACTCCCAGAATTCCAAGCCTGTATTTCCAATGGCAAAGGACTGTGGAAACTGTGGTCCAAAACATCTGGAGGGCCGAAGTTTGGACATGCCTGTGTTAAGAAATTCCAGTCTTTAAGAAGCCCAAATACATCTTAATTTTTGCCAATGGGTTAGAAGAAGACTGAAATCAGGGTTGAAAGTAAAAAACACTCAGTTCACTAAGGAAAAAAGGAGGCTTTCTTATTCTCACATTAGAAACTTGCCTTCCTGTTCAAAGGCTTTGTGAAGAGGTTGGAAATGCCTTCCCGCAGCTGTTGATGCTGCATAAATTCTCAGGGGCCTAGAGTTTGTTTAAACATCTGTAGACCACAAGACCGTCCACTTGGAGACTGGTGCTAGACAGAAAGCCCCAAGATGGGTAAGTTAAACAATTAGTTGGCAAATAGGCAAGCTGACTAAGAGTAAACTGAGATCAGGAGTGGGGGACAGCGTCTAATATATGGCAGCATCTTATAGATGGGAAAATACAGTAGCTTGTTTTGTGGTCCCTTTATGTTTACAGAGCTCAGGTTATTGGGATGCTGTAAGAAGAAAATTGGCAACAATACAGCAATGCCAGTGTTGACATGGGCTCATGTGTATATGTTAGAAATAGCACTTTTACTTTGGCTACAAAGGCATCTGCCAACATCACCTTTAGATCAGAGTGAACTGCAGTTAAGGCAGTGGTATCACAGATGAAGGAAGGGGCCAGGATGTAGTAGATGTTATATTCATTTCCCCCTTATTTGATATCCTCAACATTCATTGCCAAAAACACCCCTGGCAATAAAAGCAACTCTTAAGAAAAATAAGAGGCAAGATGGCATGAGTGTCATTACTGCCATTGCTTTACGCATTAGCAATGTCACAGCTACTAGACTTTGGTTGTAAAGGTGTTAGAAGATATTTAGAGACTTTCAGACTTAAAACAACTGGGTTGGCCTCTTTTAAACATCTTTAGACTTCTTTGTAAGTGCATGCATTGGACACCAAGAGCCATAATTTCAAAGGCGTTCAGAGCCCATGGTTGAAGGTCAGAATTTCAAAAGGCACTGGATCCCTTTAGAACATCAAAGAGAGTGGGCAGGACTTCAAAAGAGCACAGTATTTATTTATGACGGAGGAACACATCTAACAATCTGTTCTTTATTTAGGTTTTTAATACAGCTTTATGGAAAGTGGGCTCTGCCTTTAGGTGTTCATTTGAAAGTGTGCGAGAAATCTTTGTTTTGGAAGTAGAGACTTGGTCATTTTATAGATCTTGGACAAAGTACCTTTAAGGCAGTAGCCTAAATACATGTAAAAAAGACTGCATAGGTGCCGGAACATGCTTGATTTGGATATTTTTTTGCTGAGCTATGAGCAACGTTGCTGTGTTTATATGGATTAGGATTCTGATTTGCATTGCACTGCCACTGAATTAAAACTTATTGGAAACTAGAGAGGAGTACACACTACACAATCCAACTCTAAAGATGGTTCAGTGGTGTTCTTTTCTCAAGATATAACTTTTTGAAAGGCACAGAGTGGCTTTTCTCCATAATTCTTTGTAAAGTTACGGCATGATATCCAGTGATTTTTGCCAGGGGAGCCCACAAATATATCATGTTCTTGTTCTGAAGTACTATTGAACCCACTTCCTGGTGCAAAATCACTACATACAGGGTGCAAAGGCAAATGCAAATGTGTATTTGGAGCCCTGCATGAGTGATGCAACTTGCAAGGCATTGGGAAGAGAGTTGGACACGATTAAGCACTCTTTCACTCTGCTGATTTCCTCTGCTCTAAATCATGTCTTCCCAAATTTTTTCCTGAAAAGAATGAACATTGATGCTAATAAAACTAATATAATCTAAGGAGCAATAAGAAAAAATTATAAAGTAGTTCTAAAAAGTTATAAAAATGAATATATATTACACACACACACACACACACACACACACACACACACACGCACACACACACACACACACACGCACACACACACACACACACACACACACACACACACACACACCACCCAATATACATACACCCACCCACAGATATATTGCGGAATTGTCTCTTAACTGTGGTTGCACCAGGAGCTTTACCTCTCACACTGTCAAGACCCAACAGCAGGTGCCAAAACCTTGCTACCTACACTAGGTGTCAGACATAAACTCTACACTGTTCACCATCTCCTAGACTTCAGGCTCATATGCCCAAATGAGTTTGACTCCTGGACGAGCCTCAACATCAGGAATCCTCTCTGATATCAGAGGCGCGGTCTCGACCTCGATATTGAGATTGTTGACATCACACCATCTATGCCTGTCAGTCTTCACTTTTGCCTTCTCAACATTGAGACTGACTTGATACCTGTACAGACATCTGCACTGACTGATCACATCAGCATTGAAAATACATTTAGATTATTTCCTGTTCTTCTGACAATGAACCTGATGACATGGAACTGATACCACACTGATCTAAGTTCATTTTGCCTTCCACCTCGACTTACCCCACGAGTGTATTTGGCACCGTTCACCAGACTCCCGGTCTCTCCACAAACTATTTCTAGGTGAATTTCAGCTGTCACCACACTAGCTTTTTAAAACCACAAGAACCCCTCTTCCTGCTGTTCCCAGAAGTCACTCAATGAGGTCCATTGCCTCCACAGCCTTCATGAAAGGAGTGGACATTACAGATGTCTGCAGAGTAGTGACCTGGTCTACACCATCCACGTTTGTCTCTCACTATAAGCTGGATGTGCGAGCCAGAGCTGACTCTGCTTTTGGACAGGCTGTCCTATCTTCTGCTGTGTCGTGACAGCCCACCTACAGTAAGTCAGCTTGCTAATCACCCATATTGTGTGTATTCACAGATGTGGTTCTTTGAGTGTGCATCTGTGAATTAACACTTCCCGCCCGACCTTTCCCTCTATCTGTCACGGCTCTATGCTGTCTTTTTTCAGTGCTAGAGAACAGGAACTGAGGTGGTAGGTGGGAAACGAGGAGCGTGTCCAGTGGGAGGAGGCAGTTCTAATCCACCTAGGACAGTGATGCGATCAATACCCAAACTGCGATAAACCCACTAATATTTCGCAAAGTACCAATACAGCAATTTAACCTGAGTACAGGTGGCTGTGAAGGGGCAATGTCGGGTGCCCACAGAAAGGGCTCCAAGTGCCACTTTGGCACCCTTGCCATAGGTTCACCAAAACTGATCTAGGAGCTTTTGGAATGGCCGAATATCTTCTGTGCTGGCTCAAAGACCCATATTGTGTGAATTCACAGATGCACACTCAAAGAACCACCCTACAACAAAAGACTTTAGGGCTGCTGCTTAATCGCGCCTTCATATATTTTCTTAAACTCTCTTCCAGTGTTTGCTTCATGCTTCTAATAGGAAATCAAATATTGTCTTTCTGCATACCTATACAAAGAGTGAATTTATGCAGGCAATTTGCTTTTGGAGTAGTATTTTATAAAGTCAGAAACTACTATGATTTAGCAACTTCGTTTAAAATGCACCTTTAGATATTTGTTGACTTTATCTTTGAAAGTAAGGAAAGGACAATAATCAGAATTGTTTTTTGGATTCATTTTTGTTTCCTTTCTCTAGTAACATATGAAAGAAAAATCTGAGAGAGCTATTCCAATCACTGTTTTTTTAAAGTTGCTAAGGGACTGAGATCTTGATGCCTAGTTTTTTTAATTGTCATAGTACTTCGTTATTCAGCAGGAGCCAGGAATCTTTTCATTCTTAGGTCTGGTTTTTTGAGAGAGCCAGTGGTCATGGTTATAAATGAAAGAATACTGAAAAGGGCTAACTTAGTCCTTGTGGGTTATGCTGTAGTGCAAGAAGGTCTGCTCACAGAAAGGAAAGATCAAAGGACGCCCATGTGAGTGCTTGAAGAGTCTGAATATCCATTGTGTATTAGTAGCATGACACATTTGACTGGCATGTTAATATGGGATATCCCGACTTGTGCATATGGTAAACAGGCAGACATCCCTGTTACACTGGAATATGGCTTTCACTTGTACAAGAAAATATAAAGGCTTGCATTTGATCTGCATGGCAAGGGCTGTGTGCACTATATTTATGTGTAAGGGCTTCACTTCGCTTCTGACTAAAGTTCCTAAACAATCTAGAGCAGTGGCTGAGGCTGCAATGGCTGGGCCTCTTCAATCTTGAACGACGGCGCCTAAGAGGTGACCTGATTGAAGTTTATAAAATCATACACTGTGTGGACAAAGTAGATAAGGTGAAACTGTTTTCCCTATCGCACAACACTAGAACTAGGGGGCACTCCATGAAACTTTTGGATGCTAGATCTCAAACAAATAAGAGGAAGTAGTTTTCACCTAGAGGAACACTGGTCTATGGAACTCCCTGCCAAAAGAAGGGGTGACAGCTGTCAGCCTTCACAACTTTAAGAAAGGATTAGACAAGTTCATGGAGAACAAGGGTATCCATTGGCTATCATTATGGATGCCCAAGGACAACCTCCAGGTTGGAGAGATAGGCAGGATATCTCTCAATGCCATTTGCAGGGAATCTTAAGCAGATGAAGACATCTGTTTAGGAATACCCAGAAGCAAATGGTGAGCCACTGTGTGAAACAAAATGCTGGACTGGATGGGCTGTACATTCTTATGTTCTCAACCTTGGATAATCCAGACATTCTTCCATTGCAGCTCCCAGGAACCCTGGCCAGCACAGCTAGTGGTGAAGGCTTCTGGGAGTTACAGTCCAAGTACACCTGAGTTTAAAAAGTTTGGGAACCATGGATCTGGTCTTAGGAATGAATAGTGATGGTGAAGTTTGCTGATGATGCCAAATTGTAGAGTAGGTAGAATAAAAATGCAATGAATAAACTCCTAAAAGGTCTCCCTCTCCCTCCCTCCCTCCCTCCCCCCTCTCTCCACTCCCTTTGTGCAATTTAACTCACAAATGACAACTCAGTATAATACCAAAATAACACACACAGACGCACAGAGACAGACAGACAGACAGACAACACACACACACACACATGTTGAGTAGATTTTGAGGCTGTGGCAGGCAACAGTATGAAAATATTGATTCCTGGTGGAATTGTAAAAGGGATTAAAAGTAATACTCTGAAAATTAGGCTATAATTTATACTATAGTGAAACCTTGTATAACAAACAGTTTGTATAACATAAAATTTGTACAACATAAAAAATTCCGTAGATAGGGAAAATTTGCTTAACATAATTGCCTATGGGGCGAATCTGTACAACATAAAAATGGGATCACTCTGTTTTCAATGCATTCCTATGGGAAATTTGTATAAAGGAAAATTTGCTTAATATAATTTCATTTGGAACAAATTAATTCCTTTATACAAGGTACCACTGTACTATTTTGGCTCTTATTTCACGGTAATCTTTGAATCGGATGTTTTACCAGTTTTGCTTTCCCCCAAAATATGTTGCCTTTAAAAATCACAGTAGTTGGAACACTTGGACTTAAGTCATTGATATTAGCTCATCGTCAATCGCTGTGACTCTGCTTTAAGTGAATCATGGATGAAACTGTTAATGTCTTCCTTCAGAGCATCATGTGTATCAGAAGGTACTATTAGCTGGTATCTTGCATTTAACTAGTATTCCAAAGTTCTTAGCAGAAGCTCGTTAGTTTTGTTTACTGTCTTTCCCAGTTTGAAGTGGAACTGCTAACATATTTGGTTCTAATTGGAAATCTGGCGATAAGAAAACCAGTCTAAGACTAATCTGTCACCTCATGGCAGCTGTTCATTAATTTATATTTTTGTAGCTTTGGCTTGGTTAGTCTGCTTTGTATTGAGAAGCTAAGCTTTCTTATCTTTTTGTTATGGAATGCCTTTCAGAGTAGCAGAATTGTATTTGCCCAGCACTTCACATCTGCTTTCACCTATGGCTCTGAATTTTACCCCCACAAAATTCTTGTTGTATACATAAGGCTTATTTTGTAAAACCCATGAAATGAATGAGTGAGAGAGTCTCTCTTGGTTATGTACACAAACGAATCCCAGAGTAATGCCTCATTCTTGAGAAAAAAATAACCAATCTACCATTTGTTTACCATGAAGCAGTGGTTCAGAATATTGCTTTTCCCAATTTTGGATTACAAAAATGTATTATTGGGAAGAGACCTGTCCTGGTTATAAAAATACTGTATATTGATCCTGGTGTTTGATCCTCTACTGCTTTCCACTACCTCTCAGATTAGTGTTATTAGCAAGCAGTTAATTGAATTGCATCAGTTCGCATTTTACAATATCAAAATAGTTGTGGAGCAAATCATATATAGTTTTAAGACTATCCAAAGCGGTGCTTCCCAAACCTTAATTCCTTTTTAGCTAAAACAACAAGACTACTTTGTAATGTAAGATTTACAATAAACACTGAACTAGTTGAAATGAAGATGTATTAATTAGGTGGCATAAAATAAAAAATTGTTCAAGTGTAATAAAAATGTTTTTCAGTATGGATGTCCACCAACCTTGGCTATTTTTTCCCCATGGTTGTACTACACATTTTAAAAAAGTGGGGGCTTTTGCAGCCAGATAGCAGTGCTAAATAAAGACGCAAACACAGCGGTGATTCCCTTCACCAAGAACTGTTTTTACAGAAATAAGTACAAGTCCACCAGACACAACTGAATCGGCAGGCATATACCTCATTAGTAAGATAAGCAGTCCAGTAATCCAAACTTTTCCAGGAATCACATGTCCAACCTGGCAGGGTAACAAGCTGTTTTTCTCCATCAACATCCTACACAGCACTGAGCAACTGTCCTGCTTTTATACATGTGTCTGATGCAATCATTATTCAGCAAATTGAAGACTGAGCATGTGTGGAACTGTCACCTGTTCTTATTTGCTTCCAAAATAGGATTGTTAAGGTGTGTGTCCACTCTGCTTTGTCATTCCCATCATGCAACACAACTTGCAATAAGACAGTTCCATTTTGTACAATCCCTGACATAGACCTATTTGAACTAGTGGAACATATGAAGGAGATGACTTACCAAATCTCCATGGATGTAAGTGAGCTTACTCTAATGTGATTTACTACACTAAACAGCAGGATTATATCTTCCAGTGGCCAATAGATGTGTGCATGGTGATTTCTTAATTTACAGTAATTTTCTTCCAAAGTGGTGCTGTTTATGTGCAACAGGGTTTAACCTTGGAAATGCATAAACAAAACGATGACCCAGCTTTACATTGTTGCCAGCCAGATGCCTGTTAACTTTTCTGTTTATAATTCTACAAAGATAGCAAGAGAAGAGTTTTAGTGCATTCCTGGTTAGTGCATAACTGGTTACCTGCTTTCAATGTTATCGATCACAAGACATGCATGTCTTGTATATTTGTAATGAAGTTTTTTTAAATTAATGTGTTCTGTGGAGTCATGAAGAGACGGTCATAACTATAACAACACAACAGACACTCACACATGAATAATTACATCTTTGTACCTAAAGCCAAAGATTCCTAAGGGGGTAATCTTAGATTTAAATCCAATTGTGAGTTCCAGCTAGAAGAGACCTACTGAAACAATGAGATTTAAGCAAGTGTTGACTTGCCATTCAGCAGTTGAATTGTTGTATCTACTCTACATAGGACTGAGAATTGGATTTGGGCCTTCATATTTTTGATACAGATTATATTTGCCAACTGCTCTTAATAGGCAAGAGGAATCAGCAAGTGTGAAATGTTGGATAGGTAATTAAGTGGAAGGCCAGAATTTGTTTGGAAAGCTGTTTTGTAGAGAGATAAGTAGACTGGGAAAACTGACTTTGTAATGTTATCCAGTTCTACAGCTATGTCAGCTGCCCAAACGAAAATCTCAAGATCAAACTGTAACACACAAAGCCTGCTTTAATATTCCTTGTGTCTTCTGAATAATCCATGGATTATTGTTCTTTGCATATGTAAGGTTTTTACAGCCTTGTAGCCATCATAAGTCGGCATGGAATGTTTTCTTTTTGTTAATTACTGTGTAAGAGAAAGCCACATATTGTTATTAGTTTGTGAAAAATAATCTTGTTATTCAGGAAACATATAAAAATGTTGCATTTTATAGCCTCTCAACTGTAATACAGAGCAGACAAAAGATAAGACTGTGGAAATGGGGCTACAGTCCCCATTTGGAATGATGATTGGACTAAGGTGTATAAAATCTTTAACAACTTCAGTTTCGTCATTGTTAATATTGGAGTGGTGTAATTCTTCTGGTCACAATCTTTGTCCTCCTTATTGTCCAAATAGCTTTGACAATTGTTTTTTGTTTGGGTAATAAGTGGTTAACTGATGAAAAGGGAGTCAGGTTCTGGGATCCTCCCCTGCTTGGTGTCTCTTTGTTCACAACAGTGGGCACAAGATAGTCATATCACCTTGACAGCTACCCTTAGTGTTGTCAACATTCAGACTGCCCTTTCCTATGTCATGTTTGGTATCTTTTTTCCTACTGGCATGATACTGCACAACAAAATGGAACAGCTTCCTGTGATTTTGAATTGTGAATAGAGAAGCACAGTATTCCACATCCACAAGCTAGATTATTATTATTTTTTTGATAAGCAGCCTCGTGGCACAGTGGTTAAATGTCTGTATTCCAGCTATGCTCATGACCTGGGGTTCAAGCCCAGGTAGCAGGCTCATGGTTGACTCGGCCTTCCATCCTTCAGAGGTCAGTAAAATGTGTACCAAGCTTGCTGGGTGGGTGGGGGCAATGTGTAGCCTGTGTATATAAATTGTAAACTGCCCAGAGAATGCTCGGACCACTTATGGGGCAGCATTAAAGCAGAACACTTTCCTTTTTCAAAAATTGAACAACAGTGTTGTCAATAAATTATAATTTTATACAAAATTATAATTTATGTGGACTGGCAAATTAATTTCAGTTTTAGTTCAGTCAAGACAGAAAGAAGCAAAAGCTCATCTAAACTGCCTGGAAGCTGAAGTTGCTCATAAAAATTCAAACCGCAAAGAAGCCCTTCCCCCCCTCTTAAGAGAATCTTTGAAATAATTTTGTTCTAGTTCTGTGTTACCTGCACTTCTTACATTGCAATGTTTTGTGTTTGTTTTTAGATTATAGGTTGCCAGATTAAGAGAGAGCCGGCGGAAGCAACTGAACGATACACAAGGTGGATCAACAGTTTAACAGAAGACCAACTTCTTACTCAGGTAATTCATTATATCTCTTCACTTCCAAGGTGTCAGAGGTGATTTTCATGTACTTTTGCTATCTTGTGCTAATTAGATTTTATCTTGAACATTTGGAGAGTGGAAGCATAGTTATGTACAGCCATAGGTATGGCATAGTTTGGATATATTTGCATATATAAATATGTATTTCAAGGTGAATTGAAGTGGTTTTAGTTCCCATATGTCCTGTCTCAGACCATAAATAAAGATGTGACCTTATGTTCACTGACCAGTGAATTTTAATAGCCTTGTTTGGCTAATTGGATTCATAGCCTACCTTTTTCTAAGAATTAGAACACAAAGTGACTCACAATATAATTTAGCAAATGGATACAAATAAAGAGAATATTAACTTCTAATTATTCGAGGACAATTAAGTAAATTATGATTTTAAAATACATTTAGATTAAAAGTAGTTTTTAAAGCACATTCATATATAGATGATGATGATGATGATTGATGATGATGATGATGATGATGATGAAGAGTAGAGCACCAGCCAGTGTCCCATTCTAGTTAGCTGCTAGAAGCTTGTTCAAATAGAGAGTTCTTTGTCTGCCCATGGAAAAACAACAAGGAGAGAACTAGTCTAGCCTTAGGTATGCCACAAAGAAGAAGACTTTCGCTTTCCTCCATATATACATATAAAATCAAGTAATCATGAGATATTTCTTTTTTTAAGTAAAGCATGCCCACCTGCTTCAATAACGTGATTCCAAATGTGTTGTAAATTTCAAGCCGTGGCTTCTAACATGTTGTGATATTAAGAAAGGGAGTTATGATGGGATGTTCCCCAACTACTGTAAAGCCAGGAGTAGCCTGATGGCAGTGCATAGCTTCCATTCTCTCTTGAACGTTAGAAACAGCAGCGCCCCTGCTCCTCTCCTCCCTTAGAAAACATCTACATCTGAAATTGGAGAAAGGGACTGGTTATTGAATGTGATTGGTAGTTTGATCTTTTCCCTACACTTACTTTGTATCCCATCCTTCAACTTGAGAGTTTTCAAACACAAGAACCAACCATTTATAGTGTCTTAACATGGCTGTGTGTGTATTTATGTATATTGGGCAGGGGTAATTTTGGAATGGGGGTTTGCTACTAAAGCATAGGTCTTGCTATGACTTACATTTTGGATTCTGTGTAACATTTTAAAAAAGAGTTAATTTCAAACAGACATACACATTTCCAAACATGATCTTGATTTTCTTTTATGAGAAAAGAGAAAGCACTGCATGATGATTAATGCTGGATTTTCTTGAAAAGAATGAGTTTTTTTTAAAGCTTTGCTTTTGGTAAAGGCACAAACATGGAATTTTGTTTGCTTCTTTTAATTGTCTATCCCATCAAATTAATTGTGGATCCTGGATTTGAACATGCTCCTAATTTTTAAAAAAGTCTAAACCATTGTTAGTTATTTCAAGTTGTGATAAGTAAGAAATTAGTTCATATACATGAACTTCCATTTCATTAATTGAGATATATGAAGTACCCCAAATGTCTACAACTCAGCTTGCTATACGGAACAGCTGTGTCTTTCATGATTCAAAACTGATATATTTAGCTTCACAACAACAGATTGTTTCATTAGGCAGTCAGCCACCAATGAATAAAGAGACTCTTTGGCAAAAACAAGTTATAGAGGAAACTTGCCCTGGTTGCAGTAAAACGAGTGTCATGAGGGATGTGATGGCTGGTTGGTAGCCGATCACCCTAGCATTCCTTAAGAGGCACATATTATGGGCTTAGATGTTGTGGTATTATAGCAGGAAGACATTTTTAATTTTACTGGGTTTAAGTTGCTGAAGAGAGGAATGCTTCTGTATTAGTTTTCATCCTGTAGAATCTTGGTTTCATTTCCTTTCTCTAACGTTCCAGGCCAACATGCAAGATACAGGATAATCATTGTAATCAGGGAGAATGTAGCAGTTTGCAAATACCTGGTGAAACATTTAAAGGGGCTGTTAAAATTGATCAGTTAAATGAAATGAACAAAACCAAAACATGCTGAGTTTGTGAACATAGCTGACAGTGTATTCCTGGAACTGACTGAGAGTATATCTGTCTCTTGCAAATAGAGTCAGCCTGTGTGGCCTTGGGCAAGCTGCACAGTCCCGGGTGCCCTAGAAGAAAGGAATGGTGAACCACTTTTGTGTATTCGCTGAATAGAAGACCCTGAAAAGGGTCGCCATAAGTCAGAATTGACTTGATGTTACATGATTATTATTGTATCAGATTCAAAGGTGCTTGCCTAGGAATACTTTCATCAATAATTTCAGGTGCCCTGCTTTCCCTGCTTTGCCATAAGTTTAAATAGGCCTCAGCTCTGTGCTAGAAAAGTTAAACGTTGATGTTAGTTTCGTTGATGATGGATGACGTAGTCTCTCCCTCTGGCATGAGAAGCTGTTTCTGATTATTGCCATGGTAATAAGTAGCCATCCTGTCTTGGAATCTGGTGTGTTGAAGAAGGCAGCGGTAAGGTAATGTGGCAGGGAAGAGGATAAGGTTAACCTTTTGTTGACCTACCATATATTCTATACCAACATATATGGATTCCTTAATGGCACAGGCATTTGAACTGTGTGGCATCCAGTCCATTGTCAGTCTCAAGGATACTGAGAGCGCTTACAGATCAAAGTGGATTTGAACTGTGGTTCATGTTCTTGAAATTTGGTTTTTCTTTTGCAGTAGTAAAATAGTGGAGAAAACCATAAGAAGAATCTCTCCGAAATGACTAAAAGTGGTATTTGTGAGTTGGAATATGTCAGTCGATTACTGATTTAGAGGACCATTTTCTAAATTTACAGACTTCAGTACAAAGCATTGGGGGGGGGGTTGATGACAAAATACTGGTGCAAAATGTACCTTCCACAAAGTTAGGAAACCAGATGATCCATTTGCCAAATGAAGAGTACATATCTCTGTTCTGATAGACTGACTCTTCTGTCCTTCCTTCCTTCCTTCCTTCCTTCCTTCCTTCCTTCCTTTGTTAAGATATATGTTTTGCGATCATGGAAACTCTGTTTTTCAGATTGCTATTCTAAATCTCCTTACTTGTTATTCTAAAAGTACAGCTCACGTGAGTATCCTGCGGTTGGAGAAGTAGCACAGTCAGAAGTGAAGGGAGGTTGGGGGCGCATGGCTTTTGTGGTTAGCAGAATGTTAGCCAGGCCCGAGCCCAGGAGGAAACATGAGTGGTTGTAAGGCATCCGGTATGTGAAGAAGGAGGAAGTGGTCTGCTCGAGGCTGCTGGGGAGCTGCTGGGCCTCTGGCCTCACTGTGGATGAGCTGGCTTCTGTGATGTGGGCGAATTTAACCTTTGCATCAGATCTTGCAGAGGAACAGTCAATAGGCACGCTTCAAAATACCCTTGCATAGTGAAATGGCTGCCACCGGCGGTATTAAATGAAGTGCTGCTGATGACTTGGTGCCGCCTTAAAAAGATCTCGTTATTGAAACTGAAACTCGGGCAAATGGGTGGAGGGTTTTGTTCTTCAAGGGGAATTTTCTCCAATTTTCCATATTAGCCCACATTTGACTTCACAGTCATAATGTGCAGCTGTTATCAGAAGGAAAATATGCTTATAAAAGCATTTTCAAAATCTCCAGAACATTTAGGTGCAAAATATTATTTCATTCAGTTGTCGCTTGGTGCGCACTTAATGGAATTCAAGTATTCCCTGCAATGTTCTGAATTCCTATCACTTCTGAATAATGGTGTCATATAAGTCTTGTTGAGAATTGTGGTTTTATTTTGTCTTTGGTCCTTTGCTTTCCAGCAAAGATGCTGTCAGTTCATGTCATAAAGTCAATTTATTTAAAAAATGAAATAAATATGAACATGCACGCAGACTTTTGTTTTCTTTTTCAGGTTTCAGTGCATTTTATTAGGTCTGTGTGACTGTGCTAACTGGTCATTAGAAGAGCTGTTCATTTGGAATTATGCATCATGGCTCTCTGAGTGCCATCTTCAAGAACTATCTTCCAAACCTTTGCATTTGCCAGATGTGTCAGGCTACAGGTTTTAAGGAAGCCATGTGCCTGTCGCTCTATGGTTCCTGGTGGAAATGCTTACCAGGTGACCTTGTGTGTTATTGTGTCAGGACCTAGAAGAAGGTAGGCCCTCAGGGATATTTGTGGGAAGGAAATGGGATAGCTGGAGTGTGTGTGTTAAGATTCAGCCCTTGGTGGCAGAAAGACCGCTGAAGGCTGCTCCAAGCAATGGGAGCCACGGCCAATGGCCAGTAAATCAAGGGGGTAGTGATTCCAAAACGTTTGGGAACCATTACCCTGAGCAATAAACATGTCTCCTCAAAAAATTCCAGATACGGCGATTCCAAAAATGATCAGCAGTTGGAGAACTGTTGAGGAAAGAAGAATGTAGAGGAGAAAAATATGGAGCATGGCAAAACCTAAAGAGATCTAAAAGATTCTAGTTTTGTTCTCCAGTTTCTGTCTTACTCTTACTTTTTATGGTGTGCCAATTAACAGTTGAAAATGTGGTTGTTGTGTGTGTTGCTTCGTTACAGTCGTAACCGACTCTTTGTGACCCCATGTCCATGGAGTTTTCTTGGCAGGAAACCTGGAGTGGTTTGCCAGTTCCTACGCCAGGCGCATATAGCACCGGGTATTCCCTGGTGGTCTCCCATCAAAGTACTAATCAGGGCTGACCCTGCTTAGCTTCCAAAATCAGGCGAGATCAGATGTGCTTAGGGCATCTAGGCAGCTCGAAAATGTGCTTAGAGGAACATATTTAACAAGTGTTCTTTATTTTACTAAGCTCAGTGAGTCTTGAGCTATGAATTCTGCCCCAAATAGTAAATGCTAATTCCTGCATCCTTAGGGCAGTAGGTAAGACAGAACTTCAGCCCTGAATATCAGTTTTAGGGATCAAACCCCTCAAGATCTTGTCATTGAAAGGATCCAGAAGAAATGATCCCATGTCACTTCTTCCTATCCATCTTCCTCCCAGCTGCTCGTCATCTTATGCACCTTGCCTTGCTCTGTTGTGGTCTTCCGTAATAGGAACTGCAGTTTCTGTATACACATACAACAGACAGATTAAATTTGTGTCTTTGTGGTGTGCACATCTGTGTGTATTTGTTCACGCTTGTGCGTGTGTGGGGGTAGTTACAGACTGCTAATAAATAGCACTCACACCTGTTTAAGTTTAGTAGCTGTGTTTTTCTTACTGCAATCGTATTGCACTGCTCTCTTGTTTGGCTAATGAGAAGCTGAAGGAAACCATCATTCACTGGTATTTCTTTTGAAAATCAAAACATAATTGTTTTTCATAGAGGAAATTGAGGAGGTAATGGAGCAATAAGGGAATGCAGAAATAAGACGGGGTATGACCCAGGAAATAAACCTTTCTCTATGCTTTCCGTCACCATTCAACTCACATTTGAGGCTTCCTCAGTGTGGTCAGAAAAGCATGAAATGTTCTGTTCCACATTGAAACCACAAGGCAGGTTTTGTGCTTCTCAGTTGCATTTCTGCCTAGTATCTTTTTATGGAGGGCTGGGTGCCTATTTAAAATATTTTCATCTGTTCCAATATCCTGTAAATTATGCTTTGTGGCTGTTTATCCTTGATGATGAAATGTTGGATGGTCTTCTTGGGCCAATGACTTGTGTTCTGTGGGCCCGTGGGCATAAAAAGGTAGAGGGCTTTTTCCTTTACTCTTTTCTTTCTAGAATTTACATTTATTTGCTTGTAGCAGGGTATGTCATTGTCTTACCATAGGAACAACCACAGAGTCAACACAAATACAGCTCACATGGAGGCAACATTTCTATATTAGTGATTGGTAGTTTTGACGTGCTGCAAAATTAATCTTTTTCCAAAGGTGTACACATTTGTGAGGTGGACTCTGTGATATGCCATACAACTGTGTTAGTCTTCTAGCCTTCATAGGAGTCCTTGTTAATGTTGAAACATGCTTTCTGCCAAAGTTGTTCAAGGTTGATTCTGTCAGTTATGTTTTTTGAGACTTGATTGAATTCAATGTGTGGACTGTGAATTCAGTGTGTGGACTGTTTTTTTAAAAAATATCCAGCACTTTACTTCTAATTTAAGTATAAGTATAGTTATTTTTGCATTTAGGGCTTCAGCCAAAGACAGAGAGGAAGTCTTGAATAACAAAGGTCATTGCTGGATCTTGGCTGTAAGATGTCATATCGGTCAAAATAGCTGTACAGCTAGATGTTTTATATACAATACTAATTTTTCAACAAACCGTTCCTTTGACACTTGCAGGAGAAACTGCAAATGATGTTAAAGTAAAAGCATGACATTAATGATCCTGTAACCCCTTTGTCTAGAATACTATTTTGGAACGTAAGTATCTACCTAGGAATAAGATGATCCTTCTGTGCACAACTAAGGGCCATTGTGTTATAGGTTGTCAGTAAACTAGTCTTTTTCTCTAGGTTCTCTTTAAATGTTTGAAAATTCCATGTTGAAGCACTATTGAACGGTACTTCAGATTTTTTAAAAAAACATTCAATGGATCTTCTGTTACTTCAGAAATATTGCAAAATGGCCCCCAACCTACTTAGCTACTAACTTAGGTGCTAAAAATGTGTTAAATAAATAAATAAATAAAACAGTTGAGACAATGTAAGCAAGGTTGTTCTTTTGACCTACCTTTCCCCACCCCCTCCCAAGAAAGTCTGCTTCACATAACCAAACAGGACCCTAATTGAAGTCTGCCTTGGATTACATATGCAGTGCAATAAAAAAAAGAAGTTTGGTTTGGAGCAAGAGAGCTTTTCATTATAAAATTATTCATAGATCTGCCCAGCAGATGTTGGCAATAGCAGAGGGAACAGAGGCCATTCTGTGGTCAGCCAGCATGCTTCGTTTCACGTGGGCAGATCAAGGGCTCAAGGCAGCAGCTATTTCCTCATAGCACGCTGGGTGACAGTGTGAGCAGTCTGTGTGGGCAATAGCCCAGTTAACTCATACAAAGTCACTTTTGTAGTTCCTTTTTCTGTTGGTAGGTAAGAAGGGATTAAAAAGTTCCTCATCCACTGTTTTATAAACATTGTGACACACAAATTCTCCATTTTAAGGGTTGATTTTTCTGCCTTTGTATATAGATTCATTCTTACGCCATCGTATATTTGTTGGGTTCTTTGAGTCTAATCTTCTGAAATGAACCCGGATTTTAAAGATTAAAATGCAGTTCTGTGCATATTTTTGCTACATATACTGTATGTACAGTACTGACCTGTAGTAACAAGAATTAAGAATAATAGAAGAACGTGTTAAATTGATTTCACATTATAGAAACCCTTTTCCAGGTCTTATAGCGATAGAATAGTTTGCCATTTTCTTGTGCAACTTACCTAAGACTATCTGTAAGCAATATGGGGAGTAATATGATGATTGAAAATTCAGGGTAAGCTTGCCTGAACAACTTTGCCTGTCTGAATAATTGAGTAACGCACTAAGCAGTATGGATTCCACAATGTACCTCCAAACTATCTTTCAGCTTGAGACATCTTGCTCTTCTGTCGGTGTCCTCATCCAGAAATCAGCCATTTTGTTTCATCTTGAGATAGTCTTCCAAGCTGGCCTCACCTGTGGCCTATGAGAATATGGGAAGGGGTCCCATGACAACATGTATGAGATTTAAATCTCGGCTGGATTATTTGTTAACCTATCTCCTCAGGAGGAGCTGCTACTATGGATGAGAGAATATTACTGAAACATTTTGTGAAATCATTCTCCATACTGTTGCATTACTTGTACTAGTATTTGCTTCTAAAGGATGTTCAAAAGCTTGTCTTTCCCGTTTGAAAATGTCCATTTGTACCTGAACTCTGTTAGCTCGCAAAAATTGGGTGGCTTTTGATCAAATGCAGATTGAACTCTGCATTTAAGAGAGGTTCAGGGACATTACATGAAACATTGCTGTAAGTTGACATTGCTTTGCAGGTTTCTTCAAAGTGCCTTTGTCCCCTGTGTGCTGACTTGAAGGATCAGTATCTTGCACCTTTTAACAATTAGAAACAATTCTCCACTATGTATCTTTTTTTTCCACTAGCTCTCAAAGACTTCTGTATATCTTACAGGACCACCCAATTTCTTATATTAGCTGGAGAACAATGGAATTTACTGTTTGCTTTACAATTTTTCAAATTTTAATTTTAATATTTGGTCTTTGTACAAGAAAGTTCATTTTATCTCTTTGCTAATTGTTTATGTTTACATATTACTGAGATGTCAAGTACTAGTTTCAAACTGTGGTTTCAATTTTTGTATATCTCGGTCTGAGTGGCTGTTGGGCAGTAATAATAATTTTTTTAAAAATCTGGGATGGCTCCATAATAGATATAATATTATAGATACAATCCAGACTTTATACTTTATACTGGCATCTTCTTGTTTTTCTTTCTTTAGGCTGCCAGAATTCATCAGTAAGGATCATTATTTTTGCTCAGAAAACCAGTGCTTTCCCAGTTTTGTTTGTAAGGATTCAAGAATGATATAACTAATTCCAAAATAAATACCCTATATCATTTTAATTAGCAATATTATGCTTTATTTAAAGCAGAGTATACTTGTGATTAATGATGGATGGACATCTTTAGCTTGATTTGGAATTGGTTTAGTAATTGTGAATGTTCTCACCATTTCTTTATTGCTGTTTCATTTTTAAACAATTTTTCCAGTCCTCAAATAGAACTACTACTAGTGTGGAGACTTGCTTTTCTGGCTTTATCTCATGATTTTTTTTTTCATTATTTGGTTAAGGTTTTCATTTTCTGCAGAATCTTTTAGGAAGTGTTTTGCAACAGATACACCACTTGATCTTTCTGTGGGAGGCTATTGTTTGAGCCGACTTATTGCTCTGTTTAATATCACAATATACAAAATAGTGGCAGTGGTAGTCATTACATTATAAATAAGCTTTATTTTAATTTTATATAACATCGTCACCAATCCAGCATAGTAGCTTTATGTTGGAGTGAAAATAATGGTCCTGTGGAATCTATGCTGAACAATTAAGCCTGCTTTTGAGGTTTTATTTTCATAAATCATACCAGATCTCATATATCCATGTAACTGATGAAAGTCTCTCTGTACCCAAGCCTTCTTTTTAATTTTACCACCTTTTCTATTGTCAAATGCCTTGCTTCATCATGGTTCTGCCGATAGTTCAGGCATTTTATTCGTTTTTCTGTTTTCATGTAAACCACCCGGAGTAGTGCTGTTCACTAATAGGGCAGTATATAAACCAGTGGTTCTCAACCCGTGGGTCCCCAGATGTTCCTGGACTGTAACCCCCAGAAGTCTTCACCACTAGCTGAGCTGGCCAGGATTTCTGGGAGGTGCAGTCCAGGAACATCTGGGGACCCATAGGTTGAGAACCACTAATATAAACCATAGAAGTAAGTTAGTTAGTTAGTATCCAAAACTGCCTGGGTTTAGTGGTCAGACTTGGAGGCCCTACTTCCTAATTGGACCATTAAAGCTATCTGATTGGTTGGTGCTAAGGACAGGACCTTTGTGTTGACCTCACTGCATAGGAGTTCCCTCCCCTGAACTCTCTCCCTCTCCCTCTCCCTCTCTCTCTCTCTGTGTGTTTATGCTCGTCATTGAGGTTTTATGTGGATTTTCAAGATCTTTTAAAAATCCCTCTCAAGTTTTTGTTAATGGGTTTATTTGACTTGATGTTTTGTTTTTCCCCATCTAAATGTTAGCTTCCCGGGTTTGTTTGTTCTTCAGAAAAATGTTTTGTATTTACTAACTGCTGCAAGTTGCCTTACAAGTTCTCTATCCTAAAATGTGGAATATGAATAAAAAAAGCCAGCAACCAAGGATTTCACTGTGGCATCCCATTTGATGAGAAAAAATGATTGTGATGCAGTGTAATATTAAAGGCTTTCATGGCCAGGATCTGATGCTTGTTGTGGATTTTCTGGGCTGTTTGGCCATGTTCTGTCTTCTTCCTAATGTTTTGCCAGTCTCTGTGGGCAGCATCATCAGAGGGAGCTAGAAAATCCCTCTGTGCTCTGGTGTAGAGTGTGAGATTGTTGGGTATTTATAGCTATGAGATGGGGATTTTTATCCTGTTCTGGAGATTGGGTGTACCCTGTGATATGGGTGTTTCTTGTGATAAAGGGGCTTTAAGTGTCTCACTGTGCTGGGGGTGGGGGAAATAATCTGTCTCTGTGGTTGATGGGTGTTGTTAGCTGTTCTCTTGTATGAAGTGATCACTGGTGCTACTTCCTGGCAGGAAATTATTGGCCTTTTGCAGGCTGCATTTTTCCCTATGGGGAGCCACACTTTGTTAATACTTAGACCTTTCTTTTTGTTGGTGTTTGTGCATTTCAACGGCTTCCCTGTGTAGTCTAACATAATGATTACTGGTGTCGTCCAGTACTCCTGTGTCTTGAAATAGGATTTTATGTCCAATTTGTTTCAGGGTGTGTTCAGCTACTGTTGTTTTTTCCCGTTGTTTTAGTCTGAAGTGTCTTTCCTGTTCTTGCACTCTGGTCTGGATGTTGTGCTTTGTGGTCCCAATATATACCTGGCTGCAGCTGCAAGGTATCAGGTATACTCCTGCAGTAGTGAGAGGGTTCCTCTTGTCCATTGGTTATTGTAACATCTGTTGTATTTTTATGGTGGGTCTCAAAACTGTAGGTTGTGTTTTTTCACAGTTTACCCATGAGTTCTTTGATTCCCTTGTGTATGGCAGAAATACTTTGTTCGTGGGGTGTGTGTGTGTCTGTTTTTCTATTTCATTTCAATGTTATCTCTTTGATTAGATGGCTCTTTTGATTTCATTCTTGGAATAGCTGTTTGCCTGTAGGCCTGATTCAGTAGTTGAGTTTAGTGCTGAGGAACTGAGCTTCACAGTTCCAATTTTATTTATGCAACTTATTTATTTATTTATACAACTTATATGCCACCCACTACCCAAAGGTCTCCCAATATTTTGATTATGCCTCATTTTTCTCATGGGTGGTGGTTGGAGTTTTTGTGTAGGTACTGATCTGTGTTGTTGGATTCTCTGTAGACCTTGTTTCCTATTTGTGATACATTTTCAGATCATATTAACATATGATTGCATAATGCAAGCATTTTACCATCAGTACTTGCTACCAGTCCCATTTCTGGGACTTGTTCATAATGTATATTTTAACTGTCAAAGTCCAAATAATGTGGAATAAGAGACATAAAAATGTTTTTGCATATTGCTTCTGATTTTGCTTTGGATTGTTGGGGGAAGGGTAATTTTTGGGGTTTGGCAAGTTTTGGCATAGCAGTGTCTTACCCATTGCTCTTGATTTTGTTATGTTATCATTTCTTCATTTATATTTTATATTTTATATGCATTTTGTATTTTGTATTTTATATGAATTTTATTGTACATTGCCCACAGAGCTCTGTGGTCTAAAAGTGCAATAAATAGGTAGATAAATAAAGGAATGTGTGTCCACCCAGCATATAGGCACCAGGTTAACTTTGCAATTGTGTATTTTTAACTGCTGTATTTTTGGAGTAGGAACAGGGGAGAGAAGATGTTTTGGTTTTGAGCCCTGGGCGTGACTCATGTTTCAGAAAATCTTTAAAAAAGATGATTTCAAGCCAGACTAGGGAATGATAACCTGCTTTATGATTTGGTTCATCTTCTACTTTTGAAGACAAGCAGCCAAATGTTTTTTCTTCTTCTCCTTTGGAAATAACGTCACCAAGTCATATGTTTGTTATCACAAAACAAACAAGAATCTTATCAATGCAAAACCATAGAAGGAGCCTACACTGTGGCCTTTCTCATTGTATTTAAGCCTATGAGAGACTAGCAGTGCCAAGTGTTGTAGAACTTTCTCTATATTGCCATGCATGATCTTAAAGTACAGAAATAGAAATAACGTCCAGGCTTTGTAGGATAATGTGGTTTGCATTTATTCAAAGCAATTACATTTACAATGTTAAATCTCAGCCTCTCCTATTATTGGGTTTCTACCATATTCAGCCAGTTGTACGTTAGGGAGTTTGTACTTTTGCAACATGTTTTTTTGGAGGGGAGGGGATATTTGTACCATGTCTTGTTTCCTGTAGTTCCTCCCAGACCAAATGAAGTGGGCATCAAACCCCTCCCCAAACGTATTTGCAGATGTCCTAATATGTGCAAAAAACAAAAAACAAAAAACCCAAACCTATGTATGCCTGTTGCAAGACAGGATTGGCACCTGTCATTCTGATGGCACTACATCCCCATGTGGAATGTGAAGCTGTACAGTATTGTGATCTCTCGTTGGGAGCTGGTAAATGTGGAGGTGTGAAGGTTATGAACAAAGGTAGTGAGTAAGAGGAAAGATGACAAAACTGTGTTAGCAATTAGAAGGCAAGGAACATTAAAGGCTGCATCCAAATGAGGGACAAATGTAATTGACTGGTGTTATCTGCCTTTGGTATTAGAACCTTTACCTAGAATTTGGAGCAAGCTTAAGATTCCACTCTAGATGGAGTTAGGCATGAGTGGGTTTTTCCCTCCAATGTATCTATTAATGATACTACAACTAGTTGGGGGAAAGTGGGGGATTTACCCTTGGGTGGAAAGAACCTTATGCATGTAGCAGTAAAAGTTTTCTGTGTCTATGACATCCTGTTCTTGCTCAATTGTCTGGGATTTCCTGTGTTATGCTTCCATTATAGGTTCTTCCTTCTTGAGTTTGAGAAATTCAGTGAGTTATGTTCCCAGTTTTATAATGTCATCTGTTTTTGTCAGTCTTGCTTTTTTCCTGTTGATTTCTCTCTCCCCCCCTTTTTTTTAAAAAAAGTATACAGCATTTTCTTCTTAGCTAGCTGCCTTTCCCAACACCCATCTCCTTCTGGGGGTTTCTGTTGGTGTCAGTTCATGGTCTCAATAATTCAGATATAGCTAATTTAGCATTTCTGCTGATTCTACAATTGACTGTTTTACCAAGAAATTACAACGTAAAAGATAGTATGTTGACAGTGGAATTATGTTTCTGATTATAATCTAACAGCAGTGCAGATTCTGTGAATCAACTAACTATGAAGGTTGGCTTACCGAGCCTGCCATCTTAGTTCCCGGCTTCCTGTTCACAGGGCAAGGGTTTTCTGTGCAAATGTCATTTATTTAGATTCCAGCAGGCACATATAGCACGCTTAAACACTTGCAATGGGTTCTCTAGAGCATGCTTTATTTTAATAGATGAATTCTCTAAGGCTGCTAGACAGCAGGACTGCTTGACGCCATACTGAGATAATAAATTGTGAGAGACACTGCCTTAAGATTTTCCAGGAGTGAACAATGTGCATGCCATATTTAAGAGTGACAGTGATGGTGTCAATAAGAGCAGTGGTGGTTGTTAGTGTCTATCCCAGAGAGTTCATTCAATCCTTCTGATTACTTTCATTCATCCTGATTTTTCTTAGTATCCAATGGGTTAAAGGGAGTGTCACTGAGTTTATCAGAATGTGACATAGCTAAAATATGCAGTATTGGAAAAATTATGTAATTCTAGGGCTTTAAACTCAAACTCGCTGTTGCAGGGGTGCCAGTTATATTCATGAAAGTGGCTAAATTATGGAATCCATAAGACTTCATACTTTAGAGCTTCTCAGGAGACTTTATAGGTTAGCTATCATCCATCAGAGCAGAGACTTGGATATACTGTACATTCTTGTAGTGCACTTTGGAATTTGGTGTCTTTGATAGACTGCAGTGCTGGAGCCAGTCTTTTTAAACTCTACATGGGTTGTAATAGTAAGATAAATTGATCTCTCTCTGGCAAGATTAGAGGTCAGTGTATAACAGGTGATGTGGATTTGAGGATAACATTAATTATGTGTGTATACAGACTAGCAAATGGGTGCTAGCTACAGGGATGTGATCTGCATTGATGGGAGAGTTTTCCTAGGCCTTAATTATGCATGATTGATAGAGGTTTTGCAAACGCAGTTGGAATTCACAGTGTTCTCCCTGCACGTATTTACCTTTGGAGTGGGTGCTGGACCAAGATGCCCTCCACTCCCCAGGTCACCTCTTCTAGTCCAAAAGACATTGTGGGTGTGTGTGCGTGTGATATCACCTGACTTTCTGAAGTCCAGGTTGGACAAAGACTTCTCTGGATAGGCCTTTGGTCAGGGAGCTGAGTCTTCTTCGTGAGCAGGAATTTGGACAGAGCAAAGGGAAGCAAGGTGCAAAGCAGTCTTGAATCCCTTTGAGAAAAAATAAAAATAATTTGAAGCGAAGTACAGTAAGTAGTTTCTCAAGTCCTTTACTTGGCCTGTGAAGGAAGTGTGGAGCAGCAGCCTTGAGGGAGTTTCCTTGGGGCCAGAGTGTAGTCACTATGCTCTCTTAGACTTAAGACACTTCTCACAAGGTTATAGTGCAGTGGGTTTTTGTGCTGCAGCCAAACTACAGGCCAGAGGCATTCCTTCTCCCCCTTCTCTCTTCCTTTTTAAGAACAAGAAGTGCTTAAAGAGAGAAGAAATTTAGTATATGGTGGCTTTGGCAAGGGCGGTGAGTGGGAATATATGCAGTCAGCTTGCCACTGTTTGTATGGTTGCCATATTTGATACATATCAGAATAAGATGTAAGTACAGAGAAAGTATACATCATGTAGCATGTATCACTGTGATGTTCAAAGGGAATGCTGGCTGGTTCAGTGCTAAGGTGTGTGTGCTTCCTGTCATGGTTATTTTGTTAGGAGTCTTTTCACACAGTATGTCAAGTAGGAAAATCCGACAGAGTGGCCATTTTGAGTTGTATTTGGACAACTTCCTAAGACAACTGAATGGGAAGCTATGTAGGATTGATGAGACTATCATTTGTATTTGTCATTAATTAATTCTAACAGTAGCTACTTTGTCCACCTCAATGAACATAACTCATTTTTCCCTTACACGTCCATTTGAATGTACTATAGACCTTGCAGGAAACAGGGTCCTTATATATATTTCAAATCTAAAAGAAAAAAAAGTGGGTGGGGGGAAATAAGTGAATTGCCTTGCTTACAAATTTAAGGGGAGGGTTACAGGAATTTTAACCATAAGAAAGTGCAGTATGGATACAAATATCATTATCACGTCTCTTCGTGTTATTTCAAGTACTGTTTCTGAGAGTATTGTTTAAATTAGAACATGTTCTCTTTTGGCTTCTTTCTTTAGTTCAAACAAAATGTGGAACAAAATGCAGGTTTGTTGAAAATATTTTGTGCATTTTTTGTGAATAGATGTTGAGCTTTCTTAGGGAGGAAGGCATCTTGGAACATTTTCCCTTTCTAAGAGATCTTCAGCAAAGCATTCATTTGGGTCTTCCATGTTGCTTGTTTTGAGAAAAGCAAAGAGAAAGCTAAAACTAGAATTGTGTACCTTATCTGCTTTGGATAATCTCCATTCTTTATTCTTGAGTTTAGTTTTAAAAAGAGCTTTTTGCAAAAAAGCAAACACAACGTTTGACAAAGTACTGAGTAAATATTACTAGAACTGTATTTTCCACTCATGTCATCTTGAGTCCTATCTCATATGAAGTAGGAATATGAAAAAAAAAAGAACACTAATATATTAAACATAATATATTAGAATTTTACATATGATGAGCCAGATGATTCTCAGAATAAAGATAGTGGGATAGGATGGCTCTTACTTGAAATTTGGAAGTTAGTAAAAGCAGTAGACCTTGACTTTGACTTTAATGTAAGAGGGGATTTTGTATGGAGGAGAAGCAATATAAAATGAAGATTATACTAATCTGTAGATTATATTTTGATCCCATTTCTGTTATCTGATTTTACTTTTGTAAGATACAGAATAACAAGCCTCTTTAAACGTACAGTTGTACCTTGTATAAAGGAATTAATTTGTTCCAAATGAAATTATGTTAAGCAATTTTTTCTTTATACAAATTCTCATAGGAATGCATTGAAAACATAGTGATCCCATTTTTATGTTGTACGGATTCTCCCCATAGGCAATTATGTTAAGCAAATTTCCCCTATCTCCGGAATTTTTATGTTGTACAAATTTTATGTTATACAAGCTGTTTGTTATACAAGGGTCCACTGTATAAGTAATAAATCTGTACAAAATAATAGGGTTATTTCCATAGGAAGAGTACAGGCTGTACTTTCTGGGCATGGCTCAGAATAAAAGTCTCTCATGAATAAGGGCCCTCAGTAGTTAACAGTTAACAGACTCTTTGGGGTTTTGAAGATGAAAATGCCATCGGGGATTGCCGTATTATGTAGTCACATGAGTTCAGCCTAGTCAGTGTTGTGGGTGTCGGCACTCTGCATGTGGTAATGTTTGTTCTTCTTTCTGCCAGCTGCGGAGAATTCTAGGCCAATTTCAAGATACAATGCATTTTAAGACTGCAGGGGGTTTGTTCTGTTTTGTGATACCGCTTTCTGGTAAATGAGCATGCTGCTTCATTCCTTTTCCAGTGGCAGTTGAAGAATAAAATAGAGCAGTTTGTATTATCACAGAGTTCCGTGCTAAGGTTTGGCCACGTTCAAGCACAGTACTTATTGTGAGGTAGATTAATTAAGATTTTGTTCATGGCGTAGGCAACAGGCCAGTTACTGTACACTATGTAACAAATAAAGAAATACACAAAGGGATTTCCGCTCTTTAGTCCACCTGCCACAAAGCAAATATCTCATTATGAGTTTTTTTTTTTAAATGATGATGAAACATCACGAGATTATTAGGAAAGAATACCTGTATAGATCAGAGTTTATAGAAGACTGTTAGGCTTAACAATGGAATAGGAAACTTTTAATCCTTTTTGAAAGTTTTGACTTTGTCTTCCGGAAGGAGCTGAGCCAATAAAAGCAGGGAGCAGTGTTGTGTGACAACTGGAGTCTGGTTGTAAGAAGAGAGAGAGAGAGAGAGAGAGAGAGATAAAGCTTGAAAAGTTTGTGTCTGGCTCACAATTCCGCTTTGGCTCACAGCTGACAGCTTTTCTAGTGTTCCACATTTCTGTGTGGCAATACAAAACTGGGTGTTGTCTTATTTCTCAGATTCATGTGATTTCCCCTCGAAACTGTGCGAACAGATTCTAATCACCCTGATATGATTTTTTTTAAAACTGCAGTTTTCATCAGAGTTAGGGATTGAAAAAAATTCTCATTTTGGGCTTGATTTCTATTAACTAAATTGGCCAAGAACCCTCTGGAGTTTATGGGTGCTTCTGTGTTTCTCCATCTAATTATAATAGTAGATTAACTATTGAAGTTCACTTTTCTGATTTCTGCAAAGTTTTTGAGGCTCTGACGATCACATTTAACCTTCCAGTTCTTTGCCATTATTAATGTAGACTGTTACTAAATTTCATTGTTGACTTCCATTGTTCCCTCTCAAATACCAGTAAAAGTGCTATTTTAGGCTGCATTCTTCAGTTTTTTACTTATTTCTTTGAAAATCAACTTCCAAAATTTAATTATATATTCACATTTCCACCACATGTGGAAGTAGGTTTTGACTTCTTGATAACCTCTCCAACATATCTTGGAGTATTTTTTCTCTCTATAATTCAGTTTCACTGGTATGAAATATAATCTCCAAACAAATTTATGTAAAAAAATTATTCTTACAGACATACATTTTAAAATTATTTTATTGCATAAATTCTTCCATTTCTCAGTACTTATTTCCTCTCCCAAATCTGTTTCAGATAGCAACTTGAAAACCTCTTGCTGACCTTCTACTTCTACTATTTTAAATTTAAAATTTTATGTTTTTCCTTATCACCCCCTTCATTCTTTTACGCCCATTTTCTTTCTCAATCTGTAGTACCATTTTTTTCAAATTTTGTAAGCTCCCTACATTCACCATTTTTTCTCACCAGTTCTCTAGTCCAAGATTCCAGATTAATAACATTTATCCATGGCAGCTCTTCCATTCCTGCCACTAATCCTTTCCATCCAATCCTTTATTCTAATAGCCTGTTTCCCTCTTAATATATGTTCCAAGATATTGCTGGTTTATCTGGTTATATATCCAAGAATAAGAATAAGATTAAGAACCTTCATTGTCTGCTTGTTATACCTTCTTCTGTAGGGTATAGGCAGGGCTGAGCTAGTTCAGTTGACTGGGCTGGAGATCTTAGCTGCTGAGCCAGGGACCAAGAGTTTAAATATCTGCTGTGCCAACCAGGATGGGATTAGCCACTGTCGTCCAGAGTTGTGTGCCTGATGACCTTTTACTACTGGCATGGCTATGAGCTAGATGCATGGTCCCAGATTGCCACCAGAAGGTGGGACAGGTCTGAGTACTTCATACTAGAAAACTCTGGGAAGCATCACCGTTAAGTCATAATCAGTTTGGCAGCACAGAAGTATTAGTATTATGATGGCTACATACAGAGCTTTAATTATGTCCCAGTTCAGTTTATTTTCTTCTTCTTCTATTCACCTATAGTCTACAAATGCTTTTGGGTGCTTCTGATTTGTGGTAGCTTTCAAAGCATGCTTTCCATAAATGTTTGACACTTTTTCAATACAGATTTTTGTATCCACTGTGTTACTTTTTCTTTGGTATGGAATCTCTCTGGTTGGAACCGTAATCTGGGGTTGCATGGCTGAGATAAGTGTGAGGCAATGCTGAGCTTCTCTCCCTTAAAAATCTTTAGAAAGATTTATTTTGTATTTGTCTTGTACATTTTCTAAAAAGAGTGTGTTGTGTTTTGTGCACTTTACTTTTGCCTTAGCGATTTCTGTGTTATTGCAGTAGGAGCACAGTGATGGGCTGTTTGCCAAAGCCTCACTCTCCAGAAGTTTGCTTTTCAGCATGGACACTTGCTTTTTCTGGCATTCCATGAAAGGTTGCAAACTCTGTGGGCATTAAAGGCTGACCTGTTGATTCAGTGCCAAGAGCCTTGTGTTGTCTTTTGCTTCTAAAGCTGACGGCCATCTTGCACTTTGTTCTTTCCCTGTTTCTAGAAAAACTAGGCATGGGAGCCCTGTATCAGTACAAGCATGTTGGTTAAAAAAAAACAGCGTTTTAAACTGTAATATTAGTTGTCTGGTTTGTTTTGATACGTTGTGCCTCCACTGAGATAATGTTCGTTTCCTATATGATGGCATACTTACCTGTTTTCCCCTCTCAGGACTGTGTAGCTAGGAAACAGCCAGCTGACTCTTGGGAGTATTTAAATAAATGTATAGGCCAGGATCCTATAGCTGATTTATGTGAACATAAAAGAAATCACATTACACTTCTTGCTTCAATATGCTGGAGTTAGGGGCACTGGACCTGTGGAATTCAAAATTTGTGTATAAATCTTATGCCCCTAAAAACATAGCTACAACCCACCCACACACACGCACGCACACACACACACACACACACACACACACACACACATTATTGTATTAACTGTGCAACTTACCCCAGCACCATATCCTCACACCATATGGAGCCATCATGCCAGGAGAGAGGGCTATCAGAGTAGGAGCCACCTCAATGCCAGCAACCAAGACCCACCTTTCTCAGACCACTTCTTGAAGATAAATAGCAGCACAGCATTTATTGAATATTTTACATTGGAATATTTATTGATTTTTTTTTCATATACAGTATAACCAAAACTGGGCTGCTCAAACCTGTGCCATTCAGGAGAGAGCTGTACATACATCTTAATGGCAAATTGCCACTCATTAATGAAGTGCCAGGTGCTTTGCTGCGTGTGAGGTTGATTACACAACAAGGGCATGCTCAGGAACACAACCAACACCTTGTACATGAATCTTGCTCCTGTTTTCCTGTTTCTTTCTACAGCTTATGCACATTTTAAGTGTAATGTAAATACTTGTGTGGTCACTCTAAAGTTTATAGTGGCTTGTTATCTGATACCTGCTATGCCAGTTGGATGGTATTTACATAAGAAATTTATTTGTAAACAAATGTTAGTTAAACAGGAGAAAAATGGCCCGGGGACAATGAAATACAATAACAAGAGTAATAATGTATTTTATTTCTTTGATATACCTGTATATTTGATCTTCTTCTAGTGAGCTTCTAGCTAGCTTCAAGGTCACCTGATGAATTTTCATTGCTAAGTGGGGATTTGAATCCAGGTCTCCAGAGTCTTAGTACAGCATTCATTCATTCATTCATTCGTTCGTTCGTTCGTTCGTTCATATTTCTATACTGTCCCTTTTGTGTGAACTGTACTACCAAGGGTGGTTTACAAAATTATCAATCATAAATCACTTGCTAGATCTACAGAGTGTTGCTTAAATATACATTTTGGTATGGAAGCAGTAGATGAGATGTTCACTGTGAGAATGATGTTCACTGTGAGAATATATACATTACTATGCCTTAAAATAGAGACAAAGGATCCGATACCAAAACATAAAAGGAGCAATATAGTAATTGCAATCCATTGCAGTGAGGAATGTTCAGACCTCTACATTGGAGAAGCTAAATAGCCATTAAACAGAAGGATGGCCCAACATAGGAGGGGTAACAGCTCAGGACCAGAATCAGCAGTACACCTCCATTTGAAGGACAAAGGACACTCTTTCAAAGATGAGGATGTACACATATTAGACAAAGAAGAGAGGTGGTCTGAGAGAGGAGTAAGGGAAGCCATTCATGTGAGCATCAAAACCCCCGCCCTCAACAGAGGTGGCGGCCTCAGGCATAGTCTATCTGCTACTTATAGGGTGTGCTTTCCAAAGTACCCAGACAAATCAAAAAGCCTTCACCACCAAGGCCATAGCTAACGACCCATTCTTGATAGGTTTCAGCACCTTAAGCCATTGTTCACCTTAAGGCTATGGATAGTATTCAGGCCATTGGTCATCTTATGAGCCTAATTCAGATCAGGGTGACAAGAGGTCAAAGCTGACTAACTATAAGATGGAGGACTCGCACTAACTGTATTCAGACTGATGAAGCTGTTTGGATGAGCAGCGAAACGTTTCTATTTCTCAAAAAAAGAAGTCCAGTAGCCATGACTCAACTTCCAGATTAATTTTTAATTGAAAATATTTTTATCTCCCTTTTCTCCTAAAAAGGTGAGATAAAAAGAAAATATTTTCTTTATTAAAAATAAAGTATTTACAGACTAAAAACAGCAAGGATATGAATATTTTTTTTAAATTAAATAAGTAATATGTTAAAAACAGAAAATAAAATCAAGGCTAAAACATATTTAAAACAACAGATCACAATAATGTAAATTAGTTTAAAGTCAAAAAATCTTCCAGAGCAATGGGAGTTAAGAAATCATGAAAAGGGGCATCTAGTGAAATGGTTTCAGTCAAGCAATAGTAATAAATACACTTACCTTTCAGAGTTTGTCTGACCATAATGAAAGACTGCTAGTTTGTTGTCAAGGTTTGAATGAAATAAGTACAAATGATGTTTTGCAATGTGTAATGTATTCAAAGACTTTGATCTCTCCTGGGAGAGTTTTCAACAATAGTGGGAGAGCTTAGTTTGTCTACAGCTCCTTAATTAATGGTTTCTTACTGCATGTGTAAATAAGCTGACAGCATTTGAGAAATGACCTAATACCACTGAAATCATTCTCAGAAAGAAAACTCTGTTATGATGTATTTCGTAATGATTCAGGAGATGTGCGAGCTTCTTGAAGAAGTCCTACACATGGAAACTGGAGTGCTACATCTACACTAGTGTTTCTTTCCTGATCTTGGGTGGAAACAAAGTCTCAAGGAGTAGGCGTTTCCCTCTGTGGACAGTTCACAAGGTCCAGCCCTTACATGTTCAAGATTGGCCCTGCTTAGCATTGGCTGCAAAGGTTGACAGTACAGATCTCAAGAGCTCAATTCACCACCACATAAATACAAAACTGACAAAGCAGCATCATCTCTTGGGCTGGCTCATGCCCATACGAAGTCTCGCAACACTGGTGCAACGATAAGAATATGGGACACAGTGAAAGCCTTCCTTTTTATCCCAGTGAGGAGGCTGGCTTGCAGCAGTACACTTTGGGAACATATGCATGGCACATGTGCCGTTCTTTTGCTGTAGCCTAATACCAACACAGAATGGCCTAAAAGTCCAGTGGCCTCTCTGTAACATAGCTCAGGAAGGAGGCATGCTGCTTCTACTCTAGATCATTCTTGGGCCTGAACGGCTGGCTGCAGAAACTGGTGGGAGATACCACCCACACAAATGCCCACCTTGTTCACAAGCTGCTCCTTATGGACTCACAGTGACTGTGAGTACTGGTGTAGATTTAGTAGCTGGTAGCTCTGTCTCAAACACTTTGGGACAGATGACAAATGTAGACACCAACATTCAAGAAGATGCTAATTGTACTTGGTTTTTTTCCTTGCAGTAATTTTTATTCTTGGTATCTTACTGGGAATGTATGTCATTCCCTGAAGAACCCATAAATCTAACCATGTAGTGATGGGGTGCTTCACCTTTTCAGTTTTTCTGCTCTATTAAGCCTCTGCTTTAAACGTGGATTGGATTTTTATTTAACCCAGACAAATTGTACTGCGTCTTGTTTGTCTCTACAAAGTAGTCAAAGCTTCAATTCATTTCCCTTAGCATAAAGGAGAGTAAGTTGTGTGAAGATAGTTCATCAGGCGGTTAGCAGTCAGGATTGTTTGTTTACAGTTGAACATTTTGTTGTGTCATTGAATGAAGCTTGATCTATCTAGTGTACTGGGCACTATTATCCTGTAAAAATAATTAAAATGTGTGCTTTCTTGTTTAAAATGCTATACATAGAACACATGAATTATATTGCATTTTCATAAGGTAAAGAGATGCCTTTCTGCTTTTGTGAGTTTCAAGTGGAGCTTAATTTTGTGGAAATAGTGAGATTAGCATAGATACTATGAGTTCCAGGTTTTTTTTAAAAAAAAGACTTTAGATTGTGATTTAGTTTGTGGATCTGTAAATAAAAATGAGAAATCAGATAATTAGGCTCAGATCAAGGAAGAAGATATTGGCTGAAACCTTGTTACTTAGTATTGTAAATTGCAACTGGAATAGGCTCATAGAATCAATGGAATTTATGGAAGAGTTGATTCATCAAATTCCCACTGATTCAGTGGGCCTGCTGTAGTCGCAAATCAGCATGGTTTCAGCCATTAGGTATTTAACATTTTGATGAATGTGAAGCATTAACAATATGTTGAATATCATTATTGGGCTTGATTTCACCCAGGTCTTTGGTTTTCTTCTAAATCCTGTCTTGGTTTACACATAGTCCCCCCCCCCCCAAATGTGCATTTTTAAAATATCTGCACTTTTTATATGCACTTTTCATATAGTATTGCTTTTCTGTGCATGTTATTTCATCCTTATACTTTGTTTCAATTTGTTATCCCAAAGAATTGGCAGAAGCAAACATCCTTTCCCCCCTTTCTAGCAATTTAAGTAGGTTATTACAGCAGTTGCATTTTTTTGCTGTGTCTCTAAAAGTGCTTGGCGTAGTTATAACACAAGTCTTCTGTTTTGTTTCGTCTTTTGATCGAAAGAAACATTCAAATCCAAAATAAAATGAGCAATGAGAAACCTCTTTCTTACTGGTATATCTGGCTTGAATGCTTTATTCTCTGTGCTCATAAACTTAAGAATTGGCACTAGCTGATTCACATTTCTTCCACTAGACCTCTAGCCAAGGCCTCAGGCAAGGACAAAGTGATAGGGCAACAGATTTAAGAGCCAGAGTGGATCCTGGGAAATTGCCCAATGCAGCTGTTTCCACTGGCTGTCTTTTTCAGACAAGCGTGTCTGAAGAATGATAGATATACCAGAAAATATAGCCAGGAACAAAGGAGTTTTTCACATGTGGAGATAAAGAGAGAGAAGATCCAGAAGTTGCACAATAAATGTCTGCTCATCTAATTACCATCCAATCACAAATTAAAGAAAGCACTGTTGCTTCCTGGCTCAATATGGGTATAACAAAGTCCAGATTTCTTACTACAGTTGTGTTTCTGAGACAGCTCTCAGTCTTCCTATTTTCCCCCCTTTATATATTGATTCCCATTCCTTTCAGTTTAGGACTGAACAGAAGTTAACATCATATTTCTACTAGGGTTAATGATAACCATGGATTGCCCACTGCCAGTATGTAAATGTAAAATAGCAGCACATGGCAGTCCATAGTGAATTATGTGTAATTTGTTTTGAAAAACATCATAACTGATATGGAAATAGGTTGGAATGAATTTGAGATAGCAAGTGGAATCAGAAAACGTCTGAAATTATCAGATTTATTCACCCCTATCTGTACTGTAAGTCTGACAGTGTTCAGGAGGCAACTTTCAGAGAATTCTAAAACTTGTTATGTTGTTCATCGTCTTGTTAACCATTTCCCCCTGATCTGATCTTGAATTTGGTAGAGACAGATATTACATTCAATTATTAATCTGAACATGAGTAGACACATTGAATCATCCAAAGGGAAATGCTGATTTAATGGATAAAATCCTGCTGCTTAATGTAGCAAGTCACACTAAATGAGGCCTCTTTGAATCAGTGTAAGTTGCAAAGCAGTTGACTCATCAAATCCCCACTGATCTAGTGTGCCTACTCTAGTATTACTCTAGTATTACTACACCAAGCAATAGGATTTCAGCCAAAATGCTTTAACAACCTGACCATTCTATAGACTTCCACAACAGTTTATATGCAAGTCTGTACCATCAAGGCGGAGGAGGAAATGTCTGGAAAAAAAATCAAAGCTGGAAGAATTTCACTGCAAACAGAAGCTTTATAAAAATTAGGAATGTCATGATTTTAAGATGTGATTTTTGGATGGAGAAATTGTCTAAAACGAGAGAGCTGAGGGTTTTAATTCCCCTTAAGAAAAAAAAATCATTTTGCTGATGAACAGTCCAGTATCTTTGTAATATTGAATGTTTGCAAGCAACTGCTTTTCCTTTTTGGTGTTGCTGACACTGTTCTTAAATTCTTTATTTTTTGAACTGCGTATGTTTACAATTTCAATAGGTAGATATTTCAAAATTTGCAAGATGCTGATAAAAATGAATTGTGCTGTTCCTGAATGCCCCTGCAGATGTTTACAGTACTAAACATCCTTTAGAAATGTTGAAAACATGGTATAATGATAGCAAAAATCTTTTGTCATAAATATTGGGCAGTCAAGAAGCAAGTAAGTAAGTAAACAAACAAACAAACAAATAAAAAGACTGCTGGTCCTCTTGTTGCAAATATTAATTGGGACATATGTGTATTTATAGTAATTACATGCTACCCAAATTGGCATAAAATTTTAAAATATGTATATAGGTTTTGCCATGAAAGGAATATGAATAAAATAAGCAGTTGAGAGTGACAAAGTAGAACCAGCTACAGTGATACCTCTGATAACGAATTTAATTGGTTCCCAGAGGCAATTCGTTAGCAGAAATTTTTTTATCTGAAATGTGGTTTCCCGTTGCAATTAATGGGAAACCAATTAATCCATTCCAGAGATCCAAAAAAGGGCAAAAAATATGGGTTTTTCCAGACCTCTTTATAAACTGCACTTTAAAGGCTTGCAGTGCTGGAACCCCCCCCCCCCCTGAACCCTCTCCTGCAGTGTAGTGCAATTATAGACAAAAGAAACCAGCAACACTACTCCAGCCTTTTCCCGCCAAAAATGGAATGGAAAGCAGTTCAAAGATCGATAAAACCAAGCTCCAAAAAACACCCAGTCCTTCCTGACAAACACACGCAAAAAGAGCCAGCCTCCTTGTCTGCAAACCCCAGCTCAGCTCGGCACTCGTTTTAAACTTGAAAGGAATGCAAACAGAAAAAAGCCAGGATCCTCGCGTTCAAACCTCAGCTCAGCTCAGCACTTGGAAACAAGCCAGCACCTCCTCTGCAAACCCAACTCAACTCAGCACTCCGTTATAAAATGGAAAGGAATGGAAACGGACAGGAAAAAGCAAGGAAACCTCAGCTTCCTACCTTTCAAAGTTCAAAAGGCCCAAATTCCTCCACAAAACATGTCCTGAATGGCTCCTAAACACCATGAAAAAAATGTTCTAACTCCTCCCACTCCTTCACAAACTACAGAGACTGCAATACTTCCTGAGTACACTTTTCTTTCTGGCATGACAAAACATTTCTTATCCGGGGCAGCCCATAGGGAATATTTGTTATCCAAGGCAACCCTATACCCAGAAATTTCCATTTGTTATCTGAAAAATTCGTTATCAGGGGCATTCGTTATCGAGGTATTACTGTATGCTATACAGTACAAATCAAGGGGGAAATCAAAACCTTAATTGGCACAACAGTGCCCGGCTGCTTTGTGGCACTCAGAGAATGCAAGAAGCAAACCAAAAACTCGGTTGGCTGTACTTCAAGGCCATGTTGGAATTGTTTCATTGCAATATCAAAATGGATTGCAAATCTCTGGGGAAAAGGGAGTGGGGACTTTCCCCCATTATACAACATACTCCAAGATGAACATGATCTGATTGCTCATTCTAATGATGATCACAATGAGATATATTAACTAGATCATACAAATATTATTTTATCTTTTCCATTGATTCAAGGTTGTATGTGTTGAGTTCAATGACATAAGCATAAAATTGCCAAACAGGGTGGAGTAATAGATTGCTAAGGTATTTGTACTTTCTGATCCTTGATCTTTCTCTTTGATTCTATACTAAGCCCCTTCTGGTTTTAGTTCCTTTAAGATATTTTAGGTGGGTATTTTGTACATTGAAAATAAATAAGACATATATAAAAACGAGGGGTAGAATTCTCAGAATTTGATAAATACATTGGTTTTTGTGTGTGATTGTGCCCCTGCAGTACAAGATGAAGATAAATGTATGGGTGGGTTTGTCTTTTATTCAGAATATCACAGCAGATGCTGTTTGAGTAGGTAGTTTTCAGTTTCAACATGATATCTTTCATAAGCATGCCAGTGGCAATTTTGCTTTCTGAAATCTGAAAGCTGCTAAACTCCCCTTTTATAAACAACACAAAATGAAAGTAAGTATTGGTAATGTTTTTCATTAGGTCCAGATGATGTTTTGTCTTTGCACAAGCAAAGATGAAACAGCTGAAACTCTGGTGTACTGGTGATGTCATTGCACAATACTTCTTTGCTGTTAAGGTGCTTCCAACATAGGGCAAATCTGCCCAGGGTTTTCTAGGTATAGACATAGGAGCAGTTTCCCATTCCCTTCTTCTGGAAGAACCCTAGATGCTTCCCCAAGGCTACACTGGTTAGCTCTTCTCTCGTGAGACACAGAGGGAAAATCTGATTCCCGACCTCTGGTTCTACAACTGGATATCTTACTCACTGAGCTAGTGGCATCAAGACATAACATAATGTTTTGAAAATAAACCAGACAATTTGACTAACGTCATTTTATGAGTGTTGTAGGCATATATATTGAATGAAATAATGTTGACAAATTACCAGGGCATGGCAGTGAGTCTTTTCTGGCAATTATTCATGGTCCATCAACCCTTATTATCTACTGTACTTCTCATACAGTTGAATGGCAACCAGTGATATTCAAGGAATATCGGTGTTGTATTGGAACTGCATAAAATGGTTCTGTCTTTCTAGTAAATGCTCTAGCTTAGCACTCCTGTTTATTGTTACTGTTTTCAACAAGTGCATGAAAAGTAGTCAAGAAGGAACACGATTTAGTGTCTTGGACCATTCCATACCTTTCATTTAAGCTGGATGTTACAGCATAGTTGCAGACAAAGAATAGACTCGAGTTATTCTCTCTTTATTACAACCAGTTCATACCAATTTTCAGGTGGCCAGAACTGATTATCAGCTGATGACAGAAGCTGTATAGGAGACTTGTCCTAACAAGAAATAATTGTGTAATTAAAGGCTTTTAATCAAGTCAAGGAATCCTAATTCATTCTTGGCCTTCAGTTTGTTGAAAGTTAACGTCATCCTCAGTGAATGAAATCTATCAGCGATCTTTTGTTTTCAAAATCCCTTGCAAACGCTGCTGGTGCAGTCAAGCTATATTTGTGTATGAGAAGGAAGATGAGTGGTAAAACCTGAATTATGTAAAAAAAAAATAAAGCGGACACTCCCCTAATGTTCACAAGCAAATGAAGTTACAGTTTGTTAGTCCTTGTGATTGGAGATAGTGATGTATTACTATCCAAAAATCCAAAGGGGGATGTTCTCATATGGGCGGCCGGGGGGGGGGGAATCTCATGAATTATTACATTCTTTAGACTTCTTTTTTTCTTAAGAAAAAAGGAGGGGGAGGGGACTCCTGCCACAATTAACTAGTGAGAAATGTTTTGGTTGCTGTCCCAGCCTCTTATGGACGGAAAGAATTCAGCATAGAAATTCTCCCCGCAGATACTGAAATCCACAGTTAGCAGCAAATGCCTTTTCAATCCCTTCCCAATTTTTTAAAAGTACACTGTACAGAAAAGACCACCCCCTGGTTCTGTCAGGTTAATTACTACCAATAACATAGTAAAATAGGAAGTTTACTTCTGTGCTAGAACTCTGGCTGTAGCTTTTGCAATCTGGGGTGAAACAGCCAGAGTTCCATAGATTTTTCTCTCCTTCTTCGCAGTCTTGCAGATAGAGGATTCATTTTTGCCATAGATTTTTGCAACTTCTGCATAGGTTCCCCTCCTTCATGATTAAATTCAGAATCCTCGGTTACACACCTAAAGGAAGCATCTTCCTTGTCCTTTCCCCCACATCCTTCTTATCTACCTCACTTCTCTTCTGTTTTGGCACAATTGTGCAGCCACTGCTCAGGTTCAGCGCTGAAAGCCTTCCCTTCTGTACTTCCCTGTATCGCGTGAACAGGAAAGGGCTGGGTGGAGCTTACAGCATGCTTTCTGCATTTGCAGCAGCGATTTGAGCCCCCAGGTACAGCGTGCTCGTTGTAAATACAGTAATGTAAGATTTTCAGTTTTTTTCTCCATTTTACACTGCTCTATATTTGACTCCTTTATTCTGCACAATTGCCCATTGCCAACTGAATCAGTAGTTAATGAATCCGTGGACACAGGGCTCCTACTGTGCAGTATCCATTCTCAGTGAGTTAGAGCCAGAGCTTGGGAGTCCAGTTCCACACTGTACATCCTGGAAAAAACAGCTGGTGTGGTCTTGGGCAAACTACACAGTCCCATGGTGCCCTCAGAAGAAAGGAATGGTAAACCATTATCTATCAGAAAACTCTATAACAAGGTCACCATAAGTCAGAATGGACCTGATGGTACATCATCATCATCATCATCATCATCATCATCATCATCATCATCATCATCATCATCATCATCATCATCATCATCAT
>JAHTLZ010000010.1:28399191-28473283 GCA_023846285.1 Phrynocephalus versicolor | reverse complement strand
AAAGAAAGAAAGAAAGAAAGAAAGAAAGAAAGAAAGAAAGAAAGAAAGAAAGAAAGAAAGAAAGAAAGAAAAGAATAGTTCCTTTATTGTCCATGCTGCAGAAAGACACACATAACAGGAGAGCATACAATACTTGCCTTCTTGAGGATGGTTTGCTAAAAATGTTTACACTTTGGGGGCAGGGGAAGAGATCTTATTCAGTCTTCTGTTGTTTGTAGCAGTTCTGAGGCAAAAGGACACTACAGAGCAGTACTTTTTGGTTTGCTTAATGAGTTATATATGCCCTTTCTTGAAGTTTGTGCAGATTCCAGAAGGGTTCCGGGTCAAAACACTTCTCTCTTTCAGTCAATCAAAAGGATAAATGTTCTATGAAATTCAAACCACAGAGGGATGCCGAAGGTGAGACAAAAAGACCCTTGTTCACTTTTCGGCAGTTTGTTACTGTTAGTACTTCCAAAATAAAATAACATAAAAATAAATAAATGTATTGTAACACCAGAAGTCAAGATTTTGTCCTGAATAATACAAGGGTTATTTTCAAGATTGAGCCGTAGTTTTATCTCCCAACCCACTCTTAATGTTTCCAAGATTTAAGATTTTTATAATAGGTTTAGAACGCTCATATTTGCAAATAAGATGAAAGTACAGCATTCAATTAACTATTTTATGTATGATAATAAAGGATATGGGAAAAACACCACCGGCAAATGCTTTTTTTTTTACAAAATGACATCCACATACATCAGTTCATAAAAAGAAAACTGGCATCAACTGATATTTCTTTAGTATTTCATGTGAATTAGTAATGCCATATCCGGAATTTTACAGGCTAATAAATTTCCCCATGGATTAGGAAGTGGGAGTTCTTTTGAACCAATAGTATTTACCAAATCAGCTCTATATTTTGACCCCTTTGAATTCCAAAATGTAATAAATGAACAAACACTATATTTATCAGAATCTAGAAAGCCATACGTAACATTGCCAGTTATACTTTGAATGTATTTTTTCTTAACTTGATTGGACATTCTAGACTCTTTTGCTTTCTTTTTTCTTGAATTTTCTTTGATCAGCAGTGGATAAACCGTCTTCTACCCAGCTTGCTGGGGGGGGGGGCAATGTGTAGCCTGCACACTGTAATTAAAATTGTAAACCGCCCAGAGACCACTTGTAGTGGTATGGGGCGGTATATAAGCAGAACACTTTCTATTGTTGTTAGAGTTGAAGGAATCAGGAAGGAGCTGATCTTGTTTATAACTTTTGTACTGTCTGGTAACAAGTGTACAAATTACAGTTAAATTGAAGAGGGTAAATTTGGAGAGAAGAAACAAAAGGATGCAAGAGAAGGGTGAGGGCTTGAGAATAAGAGAATGTAATAGACAGTTATAAATTAAATAAATATATCTTTTATTCTGTCATCAGAGAGAAGACCTGAAACCTTGTAGCAAGCAAACATCCCTGTTAGAACAAAATGTGTCAATTTATTTATTTATTTATCTATTTATCTATTTATTTATTTATCTATTTATCTATTATTTTTGATTTCATAAAAACCATATTGTGTATGGAGACAGTCTTTGACTCTGTGGCTATTTGCAACTACAGTACTACTATTTCCACTATGGCTGGGTAACTTTAGTGACAGTGACAAGTTTTTGTCATGGAAGATTTGCCCTCCATTGTGCTGCCCTCAGCAACTTCCTATCATAAGAACATAAGAACAGCATTGCTGGAACAGGCCACAGCCCATCCAGTCCAACAATTTGTCTCACACAGTGGCTCACCATTTGCTTCAGGGTATTCCCAAGCAGATGTCTTCACCTGCTTACAATATCTTGCCTATCTCTCCAACCCGGAGATTGCCCTTAGGCATCCATAATGATAGCTATTGATACCTTGTTCTCCATGAACTTGTCTAATCCTTTCTTAAAGCTGTCAAGGCTGACAACTGTTACCACTTCTTCTGACAGGGAGTTCCTTAGACCAGTGATCCTCTGGGTGAAAAAGTACTTTCTCTTATCATTTGAGATCTAGTACCCCAAAGTTTCATGGAGTGCCCCCTAGTTCTAGTGTTGTGTGATACGGAAAACAGCTTTTCCTTATCTATTTTGTCCATACCGTGTATGATCTTATAAAATTCAATCGTCACCTCTTAGGTGCCGTAGTTCAAGAGTGAAGAGGCCCAGCCGTTGCAGTCTCAGGTGGTAAGGAAGGTGTTCCAGTCCCCTAATCATTCTGGCTGGCCTCCTCTGCACTTTTTCCGTTTTCATAATATCCTTCTAAATGTATGGTGACCAGAACTGTACACAATACTCCAGATGGGGCCATAGATTTATAAAGAGGCAAAATGACCCTTGCTGACTTATTTTCTATACCCTTCCTAACAATTCCTAGCATTCACTGCTGCGGCACACTGGGTTGACACCTTCATTGAGCTGTCCACCAGGACAACAAGGTCTCTTTCCTGGTTTGTTGCAGAGACTTCTGACCCCATCAGTTGATAAATGTAATGAGGTTTTTTTTTTTGCCCCAACATGCCTCACTCTGCACTCATTTGCCACTGGTTTGGCCACTCCCCCAGTGCCAAGAGATCCCTCTGGAGCTCCTCCCAATCTCTCTCAGTTTTTACTACCCCACATAATATAGTGTCATTGACAAATTTGGCTACCTTGCTATTTACTCCTACTTCTAGATCATTTATGAAGAAGTTGAAAAGCAGGGGTCCCAGTAGGAGGTTTGGGTAATTTAGGCTGCTTTTACACGAACCCTGAAATCCGCTGACAGCATAAATGCAGATCCTCCCAACGTGGTTTTTGTTCTGCTTCCTGCGTTCCCACCTCCCGCACTCTGATTCTATTGCTTCTGTCTGTGGTGAGGGGAGAGAGAAAAAGATGCAGGCTCACCTCTGCCTGCCGTTGGCAGCAGCTAATGGTTCCAGCCCGTTAGGATTCCTGTCTATTAAAAGGGGGGAACCCAAAAAACAAACAAACAAAAAGCGGAGGAGGGCCAGGCATGCAATGCTTTAAAACAGCAACAAGGAACAGCAACAAGGATTTTACCTCCAGACCAGGTACTTGTAAAATGTGCTGGGGTGTGCTTAAGTGGGTGTGGTCGTACTTTATTTTTTTAAAAGTCCGCTGCTGGTGAGAAAACAATTTTATGCTCCACATCTGCAAGCATTTTGCAGTGGATTTTAGGGGTCCTGTAAAAGCAGCTTTAGTTGTTACCCAAAGATAACCACCTGGTAGCATAGGAAAAGAAGAAGGATTCCGCTATCCCCTTGGGCTTTGTTTTGCCAAATAGTTGCAGCCCCTTTCCTTACTCTGTTTCAATAATGCTAAAGTGGATACTGACCACAGTGCATAGGAATTGCTACTCCTATTTACCGATCCCTGAATTCTGAGCAGATAAGATTTTTAAAGGCACCAATACTTTTATAGTTCCTCATTTTTAAAGTATTCATGCGAATACATTCTAATTGCCGTTCCATGTTGAAGGTAACCTGTTTTCAAAGAGAGCTGAGGTTCTTTTTCTAATAGTAGGCCTTGCTCATTGTTATGTAAAAGCGAAGATGTCTAGTTGATTGTGATCAGTCAAACTGTGTGATATAATTGTTCGTGGCACAGGGCAGTTTTCTGTGAGGACTATGTCAAAGTCACTCATGGAGTCTGTAATTGTTGGCTTTCTGCAATTACTGTGAGTGTTATGTGTGATGAGGCCAGTACCACATCAATACTTCTGCATGAATGGTCAGTTCTGTTTCCTTTTATAGAAACATTTTAAAAGGTTTGCTTACTATAGCGTTTGTGATGCAAAGAAAACTTCACCTTTGATTATTAATGCAGCCTACAAGTTCATATCAGATTTAAAGAGAAATATGTTTGTCACTATATGAGAGGAATTATTGGAGAATTCACTTGTGACTACGGAAGTTATGTGGGTTGGCGTGTAAATGATTTTACTGCTAAAACTAGGCAGATGGCCAGCATAAACATAATTCTAGTAAGAATATAAAGTGTGTTACATATTCTCAACTCCCGAGTTTCCCCAAGTTACTTGCTTTCCAGGGTTAGAACGTCAATTCCAGGGATGAGCAGTGAGTGAGCGCACATGCAGCATATTGACATGGGACCATACATATGCCTTTTTGGGGTTGCATGTGTTTTATATCTTGAATCTGTATTGTGGCCAACAAAAGCATATCTTTCTTGCTTCTGAAATGTGCCATTGTTTGGCATTTGTAACTGGCTTCCAACTGACACAAAATTGTTCCCACACTTCTCCTATTTTTAGAAATGATATTAAGGCATTAATTTTCCACATGTAAGAGAAGATATCCCTTTGGTCTTCTGATTTCAGCTTGGATGTTAATCTAAAGGATGATAGGAAGGACTTGCCCTAGTGAAATGAGTGTCGGATTTTTGGCTGAAATAAATTATGGTTTATTGTAGGAGGGGTGAGTCTACATGAATTGCACTCTTATGCTCTTTACCCTTTTCCTCTAGTGCATTCATGAGGTGATCATAACAATTTGTATCTGTTGGTTACTGTGTTCTGGTGAAATAAGCAAGCTTCCATACCCATGATTTGAAGCTGGCTTGTTTCAAACAGATCATGATTAAGTTTGATGTAATTTGTCTTTTCCCGAAAACACGTGGTTGATAGGGAAAAGCCAAAGGTTTTCAAGTTCCTGGAGGCCCAATCAAAGGAGGGGTGGGGAAGGAGAGCATGCAAGTCCAAAACTCAACAGTTAGTGTATAATGTTGGTTTTTGTGCCTTTGGGTAGGTACTTTGATAAAGTTCATTGAAGGAGCCTCGTGGGGCAGTGGTTAAACTGCTGCACTACTGCCAAAACTGTGCTTCCGACCTGGGGTTCAATCCCAGGTAACAGGCTTATGGTTGACATAGCCTTCTTTCCTTCCAAGGTTGGTAAAATGAGTATCCAGCTCACTAGGTGTGAGATGGGGGTGATGGAATGTGCAACCTTCATAATTAAATCATAAAGCCTCCCAGATAGTGCTTTAAGCATTAGATGGGCAGTATAAAAATCAAATAAATAAATAAATAAATGAAAAATAATAAATAAGCAGAACACTTTGCTTTTCTTTTTTCATCATGGATAGGTGAGCAGCATGATTCTATTGAGATCTGAGACCAAGTATCACTCTAGTCTGTAGCATTATCCATTTATTAATAAAGTGAATTTGATGAGAGGGGGATAAATAAATCTGAAAATCTTACCAAAATGAGATTCTTAAACAAATGTTTCGCCATCACATTGTGTGCTAATGTTATAGGTGGAGCAGACTGGCAGTCATATTGATTCAGTCTGTAGTCTGCACTGCAGTACTGTGGTAATGCTACTGACATGCACTTTATTTTTCAAGATGCAGACATAATTTTAGGTTTTCTGAGTCATTTTGCTATGCTTAAAATCTTTACAGGGGAACCTTGCAACTATAGTACTAATAAAATACTGTGCAAATCTGCAAATATCAGCTTTGAATTAAATGCAACCAAGTGGGGTTTCTACCTACCCTATTTATCTGTTATTGCAAGGGTTAAATATGTCTGTCAGAGACTGTAGAAAACCTAGATAAATGTTTGAGAATACCATAGAACTACATTCTGTGCCTCAGTCTTGTAAGAAAAAAAGGCCCCTGACTTGTAATTTGTAAAGTTTTCAAATTAAGCAAGAATGACATCTCTAAAATAAAGGCCCTGAGAAGCTGAGGTATTAGAATGGAACAGTGTTGTTTATTTTGCATTGTACTGTAGAGAGACACAAAAAAGAACAGCAAAAGTTGAGAGGGTAGGAACTTCACAGCTGTTGATTAGAAATAAGAGACCAGTTTCAGTGCACGCTGAGATTCTAATGAGCAGTTCATGGCCACCACCTGCAATGATAAGGAGGCAGAAATTTTATTTGTTTGATGCCTGCTGATTGAGAGATCATAACAATGCAAGCAATAGCTGAAATTAGGCCTAAGCAGCCTTGAATTTAATGTGATCTATAGGGAGCAAGTGTCAAGAAGGTGAATTGTCCTGATAAGAGCTTCAATTTCAGACAAGGTGTATAATTTTTTAAAATACAAATTGACTTAAACCATGATTTAGACAACAATTTAAAAAAAATTAAAAATAATTTTTTTATTTATATCTCTTTTCCAAAAATTCATTTTGTTTAAATTTAAATCATGGTTTAAATCAAATTCACCCTGGTTTCAGAGCACTATTAGAAAACCTATGATGATGTTAAAAGGACTAAAAGAAAAAAATATAGAAGGCTGTTGGATGTATTAATATGATGACCCCCACCATTGATCAAAACAAGGATATCAAAAGTCCCTCAGTGTGATCAGACAGGTGTTAAGCGTGCTGTGCAGACTGCTGCAGATACAGTTTGGCATACTCTTAAAGACAGTTTTGGAGAAGGTAGCCGTGTTAGCCTGTGCAGGAATTCCAGGCAAAAATAAAAGAAAAATAAAAGACCAAAAACTTTTAAGACAGATTGCTGTCTTAAAGACAGGGATCTGACAGCATGTTTGCTAGAGCGAACCAGCCCCCACTGTGTTCCTATCCTCTTATTTATGCTTCCCTTCAAAGGGCTTTGACTTTTTTTGATGTGGGGCTTGCCTCCAAGATGTGTGGCTGCTGCGAACAGACCAAAGGAAGCCTTCCTCTTTCAATTTGCCTGTATGGTGAAGCAGCTTGATAAGAGAGTCATGATATAGTTTAATCAAACACTTCCCCAAATCCATGGAAACATTAAATTTTCTCGTGTTGTCTTTGAAAAGCCAAACCCTCCTGTGTCTGTGTCTTGGCTATTTAAAAAGGGGGTAAGTGGGGCAGTGACAGTGGCAGGAGGAGATAGGAGAGAGATATTTGTTTAATTTTTTTCTCGACTGGCTTTTTAAAAGAAAATTGTGCTGGTAGGAACCAGATAGAATCATAGAGTAGAGTTGGAAGAGACCTCAAGGGCTATCCAGTCCAATCCCTGGGCATGCTGGAATCCCCGTCAAAGTATTCCCAACAGATGGCCATCCAGCCTCTGCTTAGAAACCTCCAAGGAAGGAGACTTCATCAGCCTTCGTGGCAACATATTCCTAATGTTTAAATATAATCTCTTTTCAATTAGTTTGGAAACCATTGCTCTGAATTCTAGTCTCTGAAGCCCTGGAAAACAGACTTGTCCCCTGTTCCATATGACATCCTTTCAAATATTTAAGCATTGCTATCATATCCCCTCTCAGCATTCCTTTTGTAAGGCTAAACATTCCCAGCTCCCTAAACTGCTCCTCGTAAGACATTGCTTCCAGACCTTTAACCATCCTGGTCACCCTCATCTGGACTCTTCTAGACTCCTCTGGGTTGTTTCAACTCCATGTATCTTTTGGACATGTAGCATGCTCCAAATGACATACTGTACCTTTTTCTGACCAACCCTGCAGCCCATTTCAAAACAGGTGTGTAGATAAACCTTCTCTGTCTCTGATTCCTTGGTTCCTATCCCCCCCCCCCAAACTGTCTTTGTTGTAACTAGGATCTTATGACATAAAGGCTCAGTTAGTTTTTTCCCTACCTAGTGTTTGCCCTTTGTTTTTTGTACTTCAGATATAATCTGTTGTTTTAAGCGTGGGACTATTGGGGAAAAGCTCAATGTATTTATTGCTAACTTTTTTTGGTTCTTTCAGAATTCTACTTTAGGAGATCTCTCTAAGGTGCCCACTGAGATACTTAACAATTCTTATTTCTCAAGTCACTGTATTTTTATATTTGTGTAGTGTGCAGGAGGATATATAAAACTGCTTAATTGCTGAAATACAAATATAGGGCAGGAAGGCATTGTGTAGGAGTCCTATTATTTAAATCTCTGGTCCTACTGGTTTGCTACTTCTTTGTCTCTTGATTAAGCTGAGATTTATGTTATGTCTAATCTGGATTTCTGATAATCTAATCACAGATTCTACAACTTTGTTAAATAATTTTTGAATCAATTCCAGTGTAATTTTGGTATTGTTAAAATCCAGGTGTTTTTAACTTAATTGGTCCAGTTAAACCAGTATAAAGCACTGACAAACCAAATAAGACCAAATAAGATGGTTATGGCAAGTACGCATAATTTCACAGTTTGAATCCTTCTAAATCCATATATAGGAATCAGAGCAAAAAAAAAAAAAGCTGTTGGAGCTTTAGAACATTGAAGGAACTGCATTTCACCCCATCTGGTATGTCTAGTCAGACTCGGCATCATTTGTTGTTAGTACATTATTAAGATAAGTACAGGTTGGCAATGAATGAGCAAATATAGTTGTCCTTGCTCTGTGAATCCAATGCCAGTTCTGTATAAGGCTTCCTCATAAAAAAGAGAGTGCACCAGATCCAGTCGTTTACATCCTGCAACTCTTCCTTGTTTTAGAATGTCAAATTTTGAGTTGAGTTTAAAATCAACAAAGAGGATCTGCTTACTTTCTTGGGTGGGCCCTACAGACATGCCCATTCTGTAAGGATTTGTTTGTAGACATAAGCTTTTGTGGTGTGCTTGAGACAAAAGGCACAAAGCCTTGATGGCCCTTCTGAAGGCAATGGCTGTTAAGTTATTTACATATCTGCTGACAGACATGTTTATATGAAACAAAACTACATATTTAAACTGAGGGCTATACAGCCCTAGGCAGTAATCTCAAAGAAGTTGACATTTTGATTAAATTTCATTGGCACATTTAAATATTGATTTTAGAATATTTGACAGGCTTTGGCAGTAATATTTAGTTCTGAATACTGCAAATTAAAAAAAAACCTGAGAAAAATAGTGGTAGCATTTGTGTGTATGTTTTAAAGTTGAGAAAAGTTGGTAATACAGTAATACAGTACAGTAGGACCCCCGTATCCTCTGATTCATTATCCACTGATTCAGTTATCCACAGTCGGCAGAGGAAAAAAATTAAATAATTCAGCAGCTGTAAAGCAAGCTATTATCACAAATAGCATATGTAAAGCAAGCTACGGTCACAAACAGCAGCCATAAAGCAAGCTACTCTCTCAAAACAGTAGTCATAAAGCAAGCTAATTTCAGGAAACAGAAATTTGGGGGTGGGTGGGCAGGCATTCTCTCTTATCCACAGTTTTCATTATCCACAGGAAGGCCTGGAACCAATCCCCAGCAGATACTGGGGTCCTACTGTACCTCAGATAACTAATGTCTCTGTTAATGAATAATTTAGATAGTGAATTGAAATTTCCAGGAATAGGGATGTTTCAGATAACAAATTTTTCCTATGGGCTGCCACAGATAATGAATTCTTTATAGTGCTTTGTGAAAAAAGTCTACCCAGGATGCATTGCCCCCCATAGTTTGTGGAGGGGTGGGAGAAGTTGGAGCACTTTTTCATCCTGTTTTGGAGCCATTTTTTGCTGAGGGATTTGGACCTTTTGGACTTGGCAAGGTAGGGAGCTGAGGTTTCCTTGCTTTCTTTTGTGTTTTTGCATTGGAGTCGATTGCAGTTTTGGCAGGAATGACTTGGCATTTGTTTTGTAAGCTAGTTTTTATTCCACTTTGCACTGCTTTTCATTGCATTTTTTGTGGGAACAGGCTGGGGTGGTCTTGCTGCATTTTTTTCTCCATGTTTGCAATCTTTTCCATTTTGGCTTTTCGGCACCAGGCAAAGACCTTCCTGTTTGGCAAGCATTTTAAGTAGATTACTCAGTTGGACACATGAACAGCAGAGTTGTATAATCTATAATTGGTATTGTATGTTGTTTTAATTGTATTGTATTTTATAGTTTTAATAATATTGTTTTATAGTTTTTAATACTTGTTGTATGCCGCCCAGAGACCTTTTGGTAGTGGGGCGGCTAAAAAACCTTGTTAATAAATAAATAAAATAAATAAAAAACAACCCAGCTTTTTTGCCTTTTTTCAGAACTCTGGAATGGATTAATTGGTTTCCCATTCATTTCAATGGGAAACCGCGTTTCGGATAACAAATGTTTCAGTCAGCAAATTGACTCACAGAACAAATTAAATTTGTTATCTGAGTTACCACTGTTTAAAATTTGTATAAAATTATTTATAAGTGCATATGTCTTGAGAAATACATGAAGACTATGACATCTGAAAACTCCTTTGTATAGTTTGTGAGAGTTTTAGGGGTTGTCACTTGTTCTTGCAGGTGAGAATGAAAAATATGAAATATTTTCTCCCTGTTGGGTTTTTCTGCATTCTTTGCAATTTTTGCCTCCCCCTGCAGAAATATTCCTCCTTCTGCCCTAGTGCTTCATACAATGGAAATAGCACAGAACCTTTGGACAGCTGCCATTATTTTTGGTGGTGTGTGTTGAGGTACTGCTTTTTACTGATGATAAGAACATTATTGAGTATTCACAACATCCTTAGTCAGCTTGTTTGTGATCCCTTTGGGGTTGATTGATTGATTGATTGTTATCTGGGAGCTATTATTGCAAATGAGACATCCCCAGTCTTATGGTGGTGGCCTGGCCAGCCCCCTCCCCCTCATAGCTGCTCCATATGCTGGGAGGCTGATATAAGTTGGAGAATGGTTGTGTGTGCATGCATGTTTTTGTATGCTTTGTAGTTGGGTTTTTGAAGGCATAAAAGGTATACATGGATTTTGAATTTCACAGGGGTCCAGCTTCAGGGCTGTTGAAGGGAGAAGTGTCCCTAATTTCTGCTATGGGAGTGAAATTACCAAAGTGCAACTGTTTTTTTCAGGTTAGGTGCATTAAATTATTCTGAACTTTTCTTTTATGCAAATCTTACTGCCACCTGCACCATTGTTTGCCCCAATATTGCAGAGAGCTCCTTCCCTAGGCAAATAGCCACACACTCATTTCATTTAAAATTCAGATTTCAGTCATGTAAGAACATATTTGTTTCTTAAAACATATGATGGTAGGAAATTAAATGCTGTGTGACTTTTAATATAGGGCTGAGCATATGTCTGTGAAGATTCTCAGTCATCCAGGTGAGTTTATCTGGAAGTTGAGTCATGTCTACTGGACTTCTTTTTCTTGAGAGATAGAAACGTTTCGCTGCTCATCCAGACAGCTTCCTCTGAGCATAGTGAACAGGGACACACAAGTTGCCCATTCATAAACCTGCCTGTTCATGATTACAATTTCTAGAGTTCACAGATGTCTCCAAAACTGTCCAGCCACGTTTCTTCATTTTCCCTTTCCAAGACTGCTGTAACCCGCAGTCTTCAGTCTGGTTGGTCAGAGCGAGGTGTGTAAATGCAGGCTTCCCATTGGGCTTTATTACCTGGTTCTGTGAGATATTCTACAGAGTTATCCATGACCTCATACTGACTTCAGTTCCAAGAGTAACCTAAGCTTTTGTAGAGGTCATCAACTTCTTAACTGCACAAAACTTGTTCATTCTATCACAATAGAGTAAGTCGCTAACTTGTGTTTTGACATTGTAGCACTGGGAGCAGAAAGACCGTTGACTTATGCAAATACTAAATAAGTATATGCCTGTAGAAACATGTGTCCTGTGTCTTTCTCCAGATGTATTTTTCTGTTAGATTTGCTAGATAGTAAATAAACAAGAAAAGGCAGCTTTTCAGTTTCTGAAAACAAGGTTTAGTGGAGTAAAAAAATCGTTTTATGATAAAATGGGCCCAGTGCCTGTTTCATTGCGGAATTTAAATAACTTCTATTTCCACTATTTCCAGTGGAAATTGGAACTTTTTAAGGCATGGTAATTATGGTAATCTGCAAATAGAAAACCATTGCTCACTATTTGCATTACTATATTTCATCCCTCCCTGCCATCCCTCTCTAGTTCTTGAACAGTTGCTAAAGACTCAGCTAGGCTCACACAAATAGTGTGTTCATTTTGTGGATGTAGATTTCATTGACAGGTGAGACAATGCCCTCCCAAGAAACTCCCATAATGTAATGTGGGGGTGGGGGAGGAATTATACAGTATGTGTTTTCTATTTCTGGTCCATGGTGTTCTGCACTGAAAGGCAGAGTTGCTGTTCCTAAGCACGACCAGGAGTCAAGGTAAACAATACTGGACAGACAAGAGATCTAACTCCATGTAGAGGAGCTTTATGTACTCATGTAGACCTCTTTGCTTTGTATTGCCTGAAGGGAATTGATTTCTCCCTACTGTATCTGTGTGATTTCACAATAATGTTATCCAACATTTCAACATTTTGCATTCTTCATGGTGACATTGATAAGAGTTTAGTTGCACAACTTCATGCAACCCATTTGTGAGTAAAGCCTGATCCTGCAACAATGTTGAATTTGTCTGGGATAGCGGTTCCCAATTTGTGGTCCTCCAGGTATCAGGACTTCAGCTCCCATAACCCATGGCCAGTGGCTAGAGCTTCTGGGAACTGAAGTCCAAAAATCAGAAAGCTTGAAATGATCTAGAACAGTGGTTCCCAACATTTTTGAACCCTTTTTATAATAGCCAACCAACCACCGGACCCCCCCCCCCAATTTTTTAAAAAAAAAAAAAAAAAAAAAAAAAGCATTTTGAACTGAGTAAAGTCATCCCTCCTCAGAAAGTGGAGGAGGCCTCCTCCCCCAAAGGACCCGTTTTAGACATACACCCTAACTTTAATATCCATCTCCAAACAGTTAAGAGAGAGTCTGTTTACTAAGGGCTGCAGATGTTATTTTGTGGTCCCCTTGGGTCAGTACCCCTAGGTTGGGAAACCCTAATCTGCAAAATTCAGGATGTAAGCTACTTTATGCCAACCTTATACTACGCAACACCTAGCTGCAGGTTTTCTTTCTTTCTTCTGTTCTATCTCAGGATATTAGGAACTGAGGAAAAAACGTTCAACACCTTCATTTGATGATTGATTGTTAAATAATTCCAAGCCTTTCCCGCGGAGTGCTAAGGGCAAAATGGTCTGAAAGCTGGAATACGTGTAGCAGGTTTACTTTATTCCAAACCTGATAACGTATTTTGTTTTTCTTTTCTGTAGAAAAATGCTATCTATTATGTGCAAGAGAGGGGAAAGATTTATTCTGGTGGTTCAAGTAAGCAAAGCAAAATTTTTCAGCCTTACTTCTAAGCAAATAATAGTGAATGAAGCTACAAAGCTAATCCTGGGAGAGTAAACTCCACTGAAGGTTGTTAAAGTGGTTGACGCAGGAGAATGTTGATGGGCTTTTTACTCCTCTCCATTCTAGCTTTTCTTAGCCCATTGCAAACTAATGGACACTTTATATTTATTTCCTGTTCATTCACAGCCATGAAGGGGAAAAAAGACTTGTAAAGCTTCACCTCTTGCCCTGTTGCAGAACAAGCGGTTGTAACAGATCAGAGTGTTCTTGGCATAAATGGTGCCCTCTCCCCACTGACAAATAAACCTTTGTTGGGATGTTTTGGATCTTCCCATAGAGTTTCTCCTCCTCTTTTATTCAATATGTATTTGGATAAAGCTAATTTAAAATATAGCCTAAAGAAGCTGTAAGTGTCTGCCAAGTGTCTGGATATTTACTATAGTTTTTATTTTAACAGTTGTGTATCTTGTGATGCACTTTTTATTTTATGTTACCTAGCAGGCCATTTTTAAAGTTTCAAAGACCTGCTTTTTACTTAATGTTCTTTGCTACTGAGATTCAATTTCAAAGTACAGTATTATAGAGAAAAAGGAACACTCCCTCTGAAGAGTACTCTAGCATCTGTTGTGTGCCCAAAGAAAAGTTTTAAAACAAAAAACTGCTCAGAGTCTTAAAGTGATTACAATTTTTCTTGTCTACAAAAGCATTTTGTAATTAAAATATGACATACCCCCATACTCAATAATGACATATTTATGAAAATTAAATAGATCAACAAATGTTTAAAAGAAAGCCAGTCTCCTCTGCATCTTAAGCAGAAGAAAATTGTATTTATTTTCTTCATCAATATTTATTTATTTATTTATTTATTTATTTATTTATTTATTTATTTATTTATTTCTTCCTCCCTCCCTCCATCCATCCCTCCCTCCCTCCATCCATTCATTCATTCATTTATTTTGAATATTTTTACCCCACCTTTCTCCTTGGAAAAGGACCCAAGGTGGCTTATAATAATGAGGGACAATATACAGCCCAGAATGTTTAAGGCATATTCAAGTCAAGAACAGGGAATTAGAAGAGGCATCTTAGAACATTAAAAGGTACGATTAAAGCTACAAAGAGCATACAAAAAGAAAAGAAAATGCATTATGAGGGGGTGGGAAATAACATGGAAAACACTGGTGTTCTTATCAAATCAGTCAATGTAATCATGCATGGTAATTCATATAAAAGTTACGTAGTAGGTAGTCCCTCATTTAGGGAAAGCTTGCCTGAAGAGGAAGGTCTTTGCCTACTTCCAGAAAGACATTCATGGCAGAGATGGGGCACTCTTGGCCTCCAGCGGGAGGGAGTTTCAGAGTCTGGGAGCAGCAACAGAGAAGGCCCTTTCATGTGTTCTTCTGTGACACACCTGCGACACAGGTGGCGGGATGGAGAGAAAGGCCTCTCCTGATGACCTTAGCATGTTAGCCAATTCATACTGTGAGATTCAATCTTTTGTTTGTTATGAATCTCAGCCTGAAAGTTTGCTTTTTTCCTGGTATTCACTGCCTGGTATATTATATGCACACCAGGGATGGGCATGAAGGAGAAAAATTGAGTTTCGTCATTTTGTTTCGTTCCCTCACATTTTGTTTCGTATTGTAAGTAACGAATTTTTTCAAAAGAATTTCATTACTTACTAAAGGAAGCAAAACAAAATGAGGTAGGGGAACCCCCTGACAGGGGACTGAGAGGGTAGCACTGACGTCAGCACTCCCCTCTCAGCCCCCTGCCGTGGGATTTCCCGCTGCCTCCCAGCTGGGAGACGCCACCGACAGTAGAGAAGAGTGTCTAAGGAGGACTTGCCTCCTAGCTCAACTCTTTTGCCTACTCACTGAATTGACCATCTGCATATCTGAGTTGTTTTGAAATGGAATTGCCTTCCTCGATGGACTGCGAGTTGCATTCTGTTGCCATAAACAAACAGAGGATTTCTTGAGTTAGTTAAAGATGCTTGCGTTTCTCTTAGACTCCTGAAAGGTTTTAATAGTTTGTGGTCAGAAGCTAGTTTCTATCCTATATTTTGTGCAAGGCCTGTTTATATAATTTATTCCAAAAGCATTTGTCTGTGTTTGCTTTGGAGGGTATATAATAGAAATATTAATGTGTGGTTTTCAATTTTTATAGTCTAGCACAGTGTCAAAACCAGCAGTAGCTTAAGGAGAAACATATGTCTTTCATGCTCAAAATAAGGCCATGAAAATAAAGTGACTAGAAACAAATGGTTGAGATGGATGGAGTTTCAGATGTTAAATAAGGATGTGGCAAAATTCTCAGTGCTTTATTTCATTGAGTTTCTTCCAAATCCTACCTATATTCATTCTTTCCTTTGCTTATATCAGATAGTGGGGCTCTCTGTCCTGTAGGGAGGTTTGGATGTATTTTCCATATGCTTTCACCCACCTTGCTAATTTATGTATTGTTTGTATGCAATTTCCATAAGGTACACATTTTTAGGAACCTTGGGTTAAAATCTCCACTGGAAGCTCACTGGGAGTGTGGACATGGTAAAATCTCTCTTTAATTGTCTCACTTACCTTGAATGCCCTATTAGCGACCCTGTAAGTTGGTTACAAATTGATGGCACATAACTACAGGGTCATAGAGAGCTGGGCCCCTCACCGAAAAATGCCCAGACAGTGAATATTGTAATAAACCGTATGTATTTTTTGAAGGAGGAAAAAGATTGGGGAGTTAATGCAAAGCGAAGCAAAGTGTTCTGCTTATAGACCACCACATACCACTTCAAGAAGTCTCTGGATGGTTTACAGTTTTTAATTACAGTATGCAGGCTACACATTGCCCCCCCCCAAGCAAGCTGGGTACTCATTTTACCGACCATAGAAGGATGAAAGGCTAAGTCAACCATGAGCCTGCTCCCTGGGATTGAACCCCAGGTCGTGAGCACAGTTTTACCTACAGTACGGGCATTTAACCACACGCTTAAGAAGTCTTGATTAGAGATGGGTGTGAACTGCTTTTGCTTTGTTTTATTTCACGTCTTATATACTAAAAAAAAACCACCAATGAAATATCAATTAGGATGGAAACCACCATTTAAAACTTTTGATGACATTTTGAAAAGCATTTAATCATGCCATTCCTGAAACCACACATATTGCTTAAAAGCCTTCCTGAAAAGGAAGGTCCTTGTCTGATGATGGGCACCAACTTGGTTTCTCAGGGCAGCACATTCCAAATCCTGGGAGCAGCTGCTTCAGAGGCTATCTCTCATCAAATGAAGCTTAAAAGCCAGAAAGGGTCATACAGTGCTTCGGATGTAAACATTCCAGAAACTTGGGGAGGGGGGGAATGGAAGAAACTCTCCCCCCCCATTTTTCCATTTTCTTTCATAGCCCCCCACCCCACCCCACCCCAATGCATTCAGACTTACAGTACTTCAGAGGGTCTGGACCAAGCTGTGTAGAGCTTTAGAAGTCGTAACCAGTATTTTGGATAGAGTCTGGTAGCCAGCTGGCAGGCAATGAGGCTGCATTGGCTGGAATACCATGTGACCAGATACAAATGTAATATACAGCTAAGAAATAACTTGGTATTATTTTCTCTTCCATTCTGTAAAGGTTAATCATTACAGTTGTTACAGTATGTTAGTCTTTTAACAATATTTCAGCAGGACTGTTGAGGGCAAGAATAACACATTGCTCCTGAAACTTTTTTTTAAAAATCTGGATCAAATCTCCACTGTCTCATATTTTTGGTCAGATGGGGACCCATGCCACGGGGGGAAAAAGAATCGATCAAATGTGTGGAGTTAAATTGTGTTCTGTTTCTGTCAGTCTAGAACCCCCATCAGCATGAATTGTGATAGTTTCTCACTCATGCAGCTGAAATAGCATGCAAGCAACGTTAGCTCTTTTTGGAGGCCAGTTATTCAAGCATTTTCCAACATCTCAACCAATCATACAAAAAGGAGAGGCTTGAATAAGTCATACAAAGAGAACATTATATGAGGAGGATGTCCCAAAGAAGGGAATGGGTTGAGCACAATGTTATTTTCTGTTCTTGGGGAAACTAGAAATCATACCCTTCAAAATGGTTTGATAGTTGCAGAAGAAACCTTGTGGTCTGAAATAATCAAGCCTTTTGCAGAGTTTCTAGGAAGCTGATGGCAGTGCTACAGTTTGAGGAAAGAACAAAAACAGTGCTGTATTCTTTTGGAATAGCAGAGTTATCCGCACTGGGAAATGCTGGTTCCTGTTGGCAGGGTTTTCCTTCAGAATAACATGGTTGGGGTGGCACCTATCCAGAACTGAGTGATGTTACTTGGACTGTGAAGCTGAAGAACAGACATTTTGACCTCGCTTCTATTTATTTGTAGTATTCCACGTCTTGCAAAATGTAGGTCAGAGGTAGGAATGTTATATAGAACTAAGTGTAGTTATATGCTATCTATTTTGTGGCAACAGTTGCAAAGATATATTTGCAGTTCTGCGTGGAGAGAAGCAGAAAAAAAGAAAAGTTTAGGTGAGAACTGGAGGGAGAAATTGTCAAATTGAAAATATGATCGCATACTCTCGCACTAGGATTTCCAGAGTTTCAATTCCCTTATGAAATGGCTTTTGCATGCTTTACATATGTAAATATAGTACAGTAATACCCTGTGTAGTGCTTAGGGTCACTAACATAAACAGAAGTAAACTAGGTCATTATCATTGCTGTGAACCCTCTCGATTTGGCTGGGAAAACCCTGTATTTCATTCCCTTTCATGTTTTCCCCCTGGGTCCTTGGTATTCAGGGAAATATCCCAAATTCCACCACCCGCTCCGCTCTGAGAGTGAGTGAGCGGCATGCCGGCTGCACACTGCTTCACCCAGTCAGGGTGCTAGCCTTCCGCTTCTTCCCTCTCAGGCCCAGTCGAGCTGCCCTTCCTCCCCTCCTGGGCCAGTCAGCAAAAGGGTTAAGTGGGCTGCTCTCTGGATCGCTGGGGAGTTGGAGGCCGGCCTTGTTGGGAGTGGGGGTGGGGTGGGACGGGAGGTGGAGTGGAAAGGGGGACAAGGCTCCCGACGCTGAGATGCTGCCTTGCCTGGATGGCTCTCCCGTGGCTCCTCCACGGCCAGGAAGTAGGCGCGGCCACCCGACAGTGCTCCCGGCTCAGGCAGCTTTGGCGAGGAGGGGGAGTGAGCTGGTGCGGCTCTGGCTCTTCAGGGTGGGAGGGGCAAAGCAAGCTGTGTGCACGTGTGCATGAGTGCATGTGGGTAGGTGGGTGGTTGTGTTTGCATGCGCGTGCGCACTGCTCCTCTCTGCTCCCATCCCGGCTGGCAGCAGAAAAAAGTTGACAGGTATGGTCATTATACTTTGTTGGAAAAAGAAGAGGAGGAGAATGAGGGCAGAAAGAGTGGAAGGAGAAACATGAAAGTGTGTGTGTAGCATGTGAGGGGAAAGGGGGGGGCAAAAACAACAACAAACCTGCAGTCACTTCGCACACTTGGTGCTTTTACTGCCTTGACCAGAGGGGGAGTGGGCAGCAAGTAGGAGCTGTGGGAGAGGTCCCAACTGACTGCTTGACTGCCTTCCAGCTTGCGCATGTGTCTGTGTGTTTATCTGTGGATATTGTGTGTGTTTCTGTTTGGGAGAGTGCATGGACGAGGGAGTTGATGGAGAAAAAGAAGCAGAGAGAAAGAGAGGGAGAGAGAACATAAGAGAGAAGGAGGTCTGACTGACTGACTCTTGAATAGGTGATACTGAAACGTGTGTTATAAAAAAAAGTAGTAAATAAGGCAGCGTTACGTTTGATATTACTGTGTGTATTTATGCAAGTGAAGAAAAAATAAGTGAATAATAAAGGTTTCTCACTCTCATAAGCACTGAGTGTAGAATAAGAGATCCAAATTATTTAAATTAGGGGCAAATCTGTTAGATCAGGCATGTCCAGACTTCAGCCCTCCAGATGTTTTGGACCACAACTCCCAGAATTCCAAGCCTGCCTTACCAATGACAAAGGACTGTGGGAGTTGTAGTCCAAAACATCTGGAGGGCCAAAGTTTGGATATGCCTGTGTTAGATGATGTGAAAACCTGTTAAACGATAAGATAAAGTCTAACTAGAGAACTTAGTGTTTGTGTCATTGATAAGTTAAATTATTTTTATTTATTTCAAATAAAAAGGATCCAAGGCAGCTGACATCAGAAGACAATATTTAAAAGATAAAGACAGTATTGTTGTTGTTGTTTAGTCGTTCAGTCGTGTCTGACTCTTCGTGATACCATGGACCAGAGCTCGCCAGGCCTTCCTATCTTCCACTGCCTCCCGGAGTTTGGTCAAATCCATACTGGTTGCATCGATGACACCGTCCAACCATCTCATTCTCTGCCGTCCTCTTTTCCTTTTGCCTTCAATCTTTTCCAACATCAGGGACTTCTCCAAGGAGTCCTCTCTCCTCATGAGGTGGCCAAAGTACTGGAGCCTCAGCTTCAAAATCTGTCCTTCCAGTGAACATTCGGGGTTGATTTCCTTCAGGATGGATAGGTTTGATCTCCTTGCAGTCCAGGGGATTCTCAAGACTCTCCTCCAACACCACAGCTCAAAAGCATCAATTCTGCAGCGATCAGCCTTCTTTATAGTCCAGCTCTCACTTCCATACATCACTACGGGAAAAACTATAGCTTTGACTATCCAGACCTTAGTTGGCAAAGTGATGTCTCTGCTCTTTAGGATGCTATCTAGGTTTGCCATTGCTTTCCTCCCAAGAAGCAGACGTCTTTTTATTTCGTTGCTGCAGTCGCCATCTGCAGTGATCAAGGAGCCCAAGAAAATAAACTCTGTCATTGCCTCCATTTCTTCCCCTTCTATTTGGCAGGAGGTGATGGGACCGGTGGCCGTGATCTTAGTTTTTTTTTATGTTGAGACAGTATTAATCATTTATTAATTTAAAATACATTCCTGCCTCTCTCTTTAAAAGGACCCAAGCAGGAGCCTCATGGCACAGTGGCGAAACTGTTGTACTGCAGCCAAAACTGTGCTTACAACCAGGGGATTCAACCCCAAGTAGCCGGCTCATGATTGACTTAGCCATCTGTCCTTCCAAAGTCAGTAAATTGAATACCCTTCTTGGTGGTGGCAGCAGGTGAGCCTGCATAATTAAATTGTAAACTGGCCAGAGAGTGCCTTAAGTGATATAGAGTGGTATATAAGCAGCACACTTTTAAAAAATCAATGCCAAAAACACATACAAAACACAACAGTCATTTAAAAACCCTCTAACCATCTGGTCTCTAAGGGGAAGCTTGTCTGAAGAGAAAGAAATCCAAATCTTAGATTAACCACCGGTTTTTGAGAATGGGAATACTGGCACATTGATGCTCCTTTTAGGTACTTTCCATCCCAAGTAAACATTGCATCATAATGTCACTTACTAAGCCAAGTAACATCATTACTTATATTCCTGTAATGAAATCTAAGTGTAGGTTTTATCGTTTCAATATCTGTATAGAGTTACATTAGTCGTTGGAAGACTGTTTGTCTCTGCATAACGTAAAGTTATGCTGACATAAAATTGCTAGGAGTTATGCCAGTCAGCAAGGAAAGTGCAGTTCAGTTGTGAAATCGTTGCACATTTCCCATTGTGACCGATTGGCCAATGATTTCCCCAAAGATCTTTAAACTTGGGGTGGATCTCACATGTGGAAAGGTAGCCTTCCAGATGGGATAGATCCAAGTCATTTAGACATTTACAAGTCAAAACCAGCATTTTGAATTGTGTGAGGAAACATATCAGGTTGCCAGTGAAGCTGTTGTAACATGGGATTTGGCTTCTCTTTGTAAACAACTCCAGTCAACAATCTAGCTGCAGAACCTTGAACCTATTGAGGTTTCTAAACACTGTCCAAGGTCAGGGCCATATAGATTGCATTTTAGAAATCCAGATGTAACAACCATGATTTGTGCCTGTTTACAGAAAATATACAAACATTGGTGTTTGGTAATGTTAATTTAAAGTAAAATAGTCTCGATTTTAGATATTAATCACAATAATTAAATTTCTAACATTTAATTTTAATTCAAGTACAGTGGTACCTCTACTTATGAGTTTAATCATAAACTGAATGCATGCTTATAAGTCGAACACCTTGTAAGTAGAGCAGCCATATATAAAAAATCAAAAATAAAATAAAATAATAAATAAAAATTAAAAATTCTAAGTAGAGCAGACCGCTTCTAAAATTTGTAAGGCAGCAGTTAAAACACAACAGTTTTCTTCTCTTAAATTGAATTACTCGTAAATTGATCCGCTTGTAAGTAGAGGGACCACTCTTTCAAGCCTAACATTCTGAATTCTGGATAACAGCATGAATATGCATATATGAAGTAAATAACAGTTCTGCATGCACCTATCTAGAAGGAAGTCCCATGACACTATGTTTGACCTCATTCTGACTTGTTATTATGTGCCATCAAGTTACTTATTGAATTATGGTGACCTAACAATGAATGACCTGCAAATTATGGAACCCTTAATTCACTTTGTACCTGGCCTTTCTGTTTTCCTCCTGCTGTCAAATTTTCCTCACAGTATTGTCTGTTCTGCAGGAGGGGCCTGTCTTTCCCGATCTGGAGGCCGCCCGAAGTCCAGCACCACATAAGGGAAGCCCTGGTCTCCCCGGCCCTAGAAGCAGACAGAGGGGGGTGCGCACACGTACACATCCCACCTCCCTCCTCTCACCCCGGGCAGCGAGTGAGGAAACCCGACAGGCATGCCGATTTGTCCCGATGCTTGTATTGGACCTGCATCCCTCTGACACCTGCCGCCACCACCACGGCACACCCTCCTTCCCAGCCCTAGCAGGAAACTCTGACCTCTCGCCAGGAGCACCAGCGAGAGGCCCAGAATGTTGCCCATGGGGACACCTCGTGGCTGCAAATAAAGTGAAGGCTGCTCAAAGTTGGGCAGCCCTGGTCTAACACATTGTAATAATTGGTGAAGTGGGAAACATAAATACAGCTACAGAAGTTTCTGAGGTCTTTCCTAGAGACTAAGCATAACCGATAACATGTTCTCTCAAATGTGCAAGTTGCATTTAAAGTTATGTTCTTACTTGGGTGCTTTTTGGTTCTCGGTTAGAGCAGTTGAAATAGCTTGAGTCATTTTTTTACTTAGTTTCATAATTTTAGAGAAGGCTGCGCTCTTATGTTACGAAACTCTTGTCAGTTATTCCCTTGGAGATTTTATTAGCCGGGGAATTGTAAAACCATATTAGAATTGCTGGGTAGCTCAGTGGTTTAGATATTTGGCTACAGAGCCAGAGGTTGGGAGTTTGATTCTTCACTGCGCCTCCTTGACAGGGGCTGGGCTTGATGATCCAAAGGTTCCCCTCCAAATCTGCAGTTCAAAGATTATTATTATTATTATTGTAAGAGTTTATTGATTTCTGTAGATTTTATGAGCACTCTTCATAGGTTTGTTTTTATTACAGCTTCCATAAAAGGAAAGTTACTGCATATTCTTAGACAGCTTTGTAGCCTCTCAAGCAGCTTAATGCTTTACATATGATGCAATAAAAATGTGAATGAGTACAAAGTTTGCGGGGAAATGAGAAACAGGCAAGCATCAAATCACGTGTAGACAGCAAATTTAGAATTACTTGTTTTCACTCATTATTAGTTAGCTTAGATTTAAAGCCAAAGGACTACTAGACCAAGTGAAAGGAAAGGAGACGAAGAGGCAAAAAGACAGCAGTATAATTCAGAAAGAGCCGAGGTTAATAGGTACTCTTCAGCATTTTTAGTATGTTGGGCAACACTGAGGGACAGTGAATAACAGAAGTATAGAGGGAAGAGTTGGAGGCTAAAGAAAATTCTCTTTCCTGTGGATTGCAGTAGAAGAAAGGGAAGGGAAATAGAAAAGACAAAAAGAAAGAGCCAATATAGAAAGGCGTATTAAGATTATGTGGTGATGCCTAATAACAAATCAGGGATATATCAAAGTCAGTCAGACAGGACCTTTAGTGGCATCAAACCAAACATACACTACAATAGGAAATAATAAATGCACATACAAGAAGTATGTGCCCAATTAAAATTGCAAGGGTGCTAAAATATAGAACAAGACATGGTGTGGCAAAATACAAAATGATACATGTCCATTTGAAAGGTATTTGGCCATTAACCATGAAACTCTGGTCCACCAGATAGTCATCCTCATCCTAAGAGTTCAAAACAGAAGACCCTGTTGGTAATTGTAACCTGCGTTGCTGGACCAATAGATTAATGTATATGGCAATCTGCCTAGTGTGGAATTTGTTCTTGCCTGACAGCAAATTATGCAGAATCGTCTCTGATTGACCAGGAAATCTGACAAGAAACGGCTCCAGATAGGAAACAGGGATATCCCTGTATACAGCGCAGTGAAGGAGCATGTGCACCAGGGACTCGAGAGCCACAGAATTACAGGGGCAGAGCCATGTTTCCAATGGTTGGGAAATAAATCTGCCATATAGGACATTAGATGGAAGTACATTACATTTTGCTAGGGTGAAGGCACACCGTACTTGGGGGCTCTCTAGAAAATGCAAATAGCTGGCCGGCTTATCAGTATATAGAGGGAGATGAAGATTTAAGGGTGAACATACTTTGCGGGCTGCTGCAGAGAGGTCTCACCTTTCATTGTCCAATAGCCTGACTATTAACTCTCTATATGCCTGCACAAAGGATAGGACACCCAAATAATCAGGTGAAATATTTTGAGAGAACAATTTCAGACCGGGAGAATAAAAGGAATCAGAAAGGATGCCTGCTATTGGGGCGTCTTTATTAGACAGAAAACATATTCTCAGCCAGTACTTGAGTTGTCTCAACTGCACTTGTATACTCAGTCTAGTTAATCCTGCCTCCAGACACAGAGCTGCATATGGCAATGGGGCACAGTGAAGATTTTATAAAGGAAAGAGGCCCGGAGTGTTTCCACCGAAGAGTTGAAAGCATCCAGCCAGATTGGCATCCGATACATCAGTTGGGAGATGGCCTTGGCTTTAAAGACCTGCAGGGTGGTGGGAATGTGTGCATTGCCCCATACATTAAAAAAAATGAAGAATATCTTGAGGGGTCACCTTTACCAAATTGGTGGTAATATGATGATGTCTAGCCCATGAATTATGATAGTGAAAATTTAGGCCTAAGTACTTGAATTCTTTTAACCTGTTGGATTGCTCTCCTATGAAACATCCATGGTTGGGGTTTCCAAATCTTACTGAATACCACTTTTTTGGATTTGCTGTAAATTGTCATTAAATAAGGAAAAGAAGGACAGATAGAGAAGATCTGCTTCATCGATAGAGATGTGAAGGCCCGGAAAAAAAAAAACAGTTTCCCCCCATTTTTCCCCTAAAGCCTTTTTGTTTTGTTTTTTTCCGAAAAATGGAAAAAATTATTATGGACTATTTTATCCCCTGACTGTGCAATTTTCTCAGCAGCCAACTTTTCCAGAGATACATTAAACTCAAAATATAGCACGTAATACTGTTTTGTGATAATGTATGGTTGGGGGGATGTTGCAAATAAAATATGCATCTAAATTAACGGCAGCTGCCCTGAAAGTAACATTACATAATCTCAGTGAAAAAGGTTTTTTATGCAAATGTTTTTTAATATTGATGTTACTTGGTGTTTAGTGGCTACGTCTGGTGCCAGGTAGATAAATGTTTCATAGTAATCAACCCTTTTCATCAGCCTTATGGCAGCCTTGATGGAAAAATAACATTGGGCCAGCAGCTGTGGCAGTATCCCACATTCATTCAACTTTAGGGTACCAACAGGGCATTGTGATAGTAAAATCTCTTCCTTAATCTGCATTTTGCAGTTCCAGGATTAGAAAAATATCACCCAAAGGGACAGGCATGTGTTATTAACAGTTCTAAGATATAAGAGAAAACTTGTTTCTTCTGTACATTTGTAACAGAAACTGTAAGTTCAACCCAAAGCATAACATTTTTCAACAGGTCAGCATTTTGCAATTAGTATTTTATTTATTAAATTTATATACCGCTCTATCTAGCTACATGGCTACTCTGGGCGGTTTACAAAGTTGAACAGGTTTCAAATACAATTCACACAATAAAACAATCAAGTATAATAAAAGATAATAATTTTACAGAACAGTATTCATCAGACCGTCAAACAAAGAGCAAGATGCACTAAAGACAGAGCCAAAAATAAGTTAGATAACAGCAAATCATTAACAAAATAGGTTAATACTCAGGGAAAGCCTTTCTAAATAGCCACGTCTTCAACTGTTTCTTGAAAACTGGGAGTGAAGAGGCCAGACAACTCTCAGGGGAAAGTTGGTTCTAAAGACGGTCACTGAGGAAGCCCAGTTCCTCGTCAAAGATTTGTGGGCCTCCTTCAGCGACGGCACCCTCAAGTGTCTTGCCTGAGATGATCAGGTGTTATAGGCCAGTGTTTTTCAACCACTGTTCCGCGGCATAGTAGTGTGCCACAAGATGTTGCCTGGTGTGCCGTGGGAAAAATTCTCCCTACACCAGCAATGGCCCCCCACCGCATCCCGCTTGCGACCAAGGCAGCGGTGCGGCGCCGGCGAGCCCGAGGAAGGCAGGGCGTCCAGAAAGAAGCCGCCTGCTGCAAGGCTTCCTTGGGAGATGTAGTTCCTCCCGCAGGTCTGAGACGCGGTCCTGGGGAGGAGAGCGGACTACCTTTCCCGGCGTGCTTTGCGCGCCGGCGAGGAAAGGCTGGCCGTGGGCACGGAAGGAGAAGAAATAAGGGAGGAGGAGGAGGAGGAGGAGGAGACGGAGACGGAGACTGGAGAGCGAGAGAGTGAGAGAGAGCCGGGAGACCCGCGCAGGCGCATTGCGGCGAAGGGCGCTCCAGAAGCCGCTCTTAAAGGTTCTTGGGGTTGGTTCCCCCTCCTTGCTTACCGAACCCCCTCCCTCCCTCCCTCACCTTGCGCACTCGCTGTTTGCCTCCCGAAGGTGAGCGCGCGCCCCTGCCGAGCCAGGTAGGAGCACGCGTGCGCACTCCTCTTTTAAGGGTGGGGAGCGGGCAGCTGTTGACAATGGTCATTTTTTGTGGGGGGGTAAATAAAGGGGAGGACGTGAGAGGCTGAGGAGGGGATTCCTAGGACCTAGGGAGGAGACAGGGATGGGGGGGTCCCTTCCGGGCCCTGTGGCTGCCTGTCTGGAAGGAGGCGGGGGGGGAAGAGAAGGGAGGCTTATACTGGAAGGGGTAAAAGATGGGGGTTGGGGGTCATATATGAAGAGCCTCCCCCAGCCCCACCTTCCTGGGTTTGCAAGTTCCTCTGAAAAAAAGTGCCAGGAGGAGGGAGGGGGAAGGTGAGGGCAGGCGGACATTTTGATAGGGATGCCTTGGGAGGGCCTGGGCTGGAGGATGGATTTGTTGTTGTTTTTTTTGGGGGGGTGAGAAGTGTGTTTGTGTCTGATAGGCACAGAGTTAAATTTTTTAACATTTTCTAATGGTGGTGTGCCTCGTGAATTTTTTCATGAAACAAGTGTGCCTTTGCCCAAAAAAGGTTGAAAAACACTGTTATAGGCAGTATTCTGCAGCAGGAACTGTTCTGCCAGATAACAAGGTCCTAACTGTTTAGGACAGGGGTGTCCAAACTTTTGAGGGCCAGATTTGGTGAGGGGAAAATGTGTGGGGGCTGCCCATTCAACCACATTTGGCCCCCGGGCCGGACTTTGGACAAGTCTCTATAATAGGCATGTCGAAGTTTCGGCCCTCCAGATGTTCTGGACGACAACTCCCACAGTCCTTTGTCATTGGCAGTCTTAGCTTAGAATTCTCGGAGTTGTGGTCCAAAACATCTGGAGGGCTGGAAGTTTGGACATGCCTGCTCTATAACATGCAAGGAGGCAGGGAGGATGCTGCAGCAACGGTAGGCTAGGCAGGTGGCTGGGGGGATGGACAGAGGCAGGGAGGGCAGGCAAGCCATAAAACTGCAAGTTGATGTCTCCATCCAGTATGGGGGGGGGGCAGCTAGTGGGGATGGGTGACAGGCTGAGCCGGTGGGCAGAAGAGGCCACAGACCACTCGAAATTTGAAAATGGGCCACATTTGGCCCCTGGTTGTGACTTTGGATGTGCCTGGTTTAGGGCTTTGTACGTCATCGTTAAAACCTTGAAATCAATGCGGTAACGGATCGGCAGCCAGTGCAGCGTGGCCAGTGTAGGGGTAATATTTGACATTGCCTTAGGCCTGTAACTAATCTGGCCATGAAATTCTGCACCACCTGGAGCTTCCACATTAACTTACAAGGCAGCCCCATGTAGAGGGCATTGCAGTAGTCTAGTTGCAGTAGCTTCCTCTTGCCAGCAAGCATTAATACCCTTCTTCCAGAATATTAGCACAGCCATACGCAAAGGTTCGCTCCATGTCTTTCTTCTCCAGTGTGAATCTTTTAAGGAGTTGGTGCCTTATGACAAAGAACCTACGTGGTAGGCGTTAGGATTTAACTGATGAACTAGAAAAATAGTAATCCCAGAGGTTTTAGTAACTGTCATTCCCACCAAGTTGCATTAGTTATCCAGGAAGGCCTGTTGCTTTCTCAAACCTTATCTGACAAAGGCATAGTAAGCATGCTTTCCCCTCCAGTTTCATGGTTTATGTTAGCATACGTGCCAGGTGTTGAAAAATCAAGCTTTACAAAATGTTAGGACCAAAGAATGAACCTGGAGACCATGCTTGATGGCATTTGACTTTATTAGCTTAAGCTTCATGCATTGTTAAAAATGTTTTAGGTTATAGAAAAGTCGTGCTAAAAATAGATCTCTGCCATTGTGTTTATGTCAGTGTCCTGTCAGTGAATCTAAAGTTATCTCTGTGTTTGCTGTGTCATAATCTTATAGTACCATTGGGAGTGGGGGAGGAATAATAGTAAGCAGAAGGAAAAGAGTCAGCTTTAATTGTGTACAAACTGTTGCGTTTTTAAGTGGAACCTGAAGAGAGTTTTTAAGGCCCACTGTCTGATTTACTGTGTCTCAGAAGAACAGGTCTGCCTGTTCAGCACAGGATAGTGTAAATAACAGGGAGAAATTATCAAGCCCTTGCAGTGAATCTTAGCTAAAGGTGCTGTTCTGCAGATTTCTGCTTCTTATAAAACCACAGTGTCTTTAGGCAATGTTCCTAGTCTCAGTGGAGATTTTTGGAATTCCTTCTATTTCCTTATATGGGTTGGATTCCTTTATTGAGGCATAATTAAGTGGACTTTGGTGAGCTGGGAGTTCAAAGCATGTACATATGGCTTTGATAATAACAGATTCCCTTGACCCTAGTAAGATGAAGACTAGTTAGAGTTCTATATGAATGGAAGTGTGTCTACATATGACACAATTATTATAGCATAGGTTTGAATTCTAAACAGAGTGCATATAATTTTAGTTAATGAATGGTTCTGTTGTCTTAATTACAAGTACAAATCAGTGATCTTCTGCATGAGTTCAAAGTGTGCTAGAGACTTGGTGCATGGTTCTATTAGGATCCATTTCCTGCCAATGGATAGCAGTTACCAATATCCTTATCAAAAGGTGACTACGAATGCAAAGTTACTGTGCATGATGAGGGTCTAAAAGAAAAAAAGACAGCTCATAGGCCATGAGCTATGGTGCAAGAAGAAAAAACAATGGCACTAGGAAGGCAGGAATAAAATGCAGGACATGCCAAGGGATTCCTGAATGAAAAGATAGTTGTTAATCTTAACTGCTGAACCAATGACATGCCTTTCCTAACATGGCCTTGTAGTAGTCTAACTCTATCCAACACTCATAAAGCAAGGAAAGACCAGCATGTGGTTGCAGTGATACAAAAATATTTTTTGTCCTTGGTTTAAAAAAAATGTCATTCAATACAAGATTTTTTCATTCAAGCATGAGTATGAAGACCAGACTATTTTTTGGTCAGTGACAATATTCATGAAACAATCTGAAAGTTGAGTCACAGCAATTGGACTTCTTTTCTTGTGGGGTTGAAATGTTCTTTGACTTCCCCCAAGCATTTGTTACCTATTTTGGATAGTATTGCTTCTTATTCAGACTTTTCCCTATGCCTCTCCAAACTTATCATCTCCAATATCAGAGGTGGTTGACCACGTCAAACCCATTTGTGTGCATTTAAAGAGGACCACTCAAAGAGCCAGAGTTACAGATAGGTTACCCCCCTCTCCTTTGCTGAAAAAGGTCTTCCACACCCCCCAAAAAAGTGTCAACATGCAATACATGGAGAAAATATGTCATAATTTCAATTGCAACGTAGAAAGATGTTGATAGTTTTTGTTTTCATCTGCAAAAACATCATAAGGGAAGATCTACCTCCTTGTGACGAAATAGCACAGTAATGACCACTTGTCTCTACCAGGGCTGGAAGAGGAGTAGGACCTTAACTCTCTAGCTCCTGTTTGCCCCCAACTCAAGTTCTGTTATTCTAAGAATGAAGACTCTTAAGGTTTGGCTTGGGGATTTAGGGGTTATTTTCTGCTTGATCTTCCGTCTCTTACGTTCTTTACTACTGAGCAGATAGTGTGCTGTCAGAGGCTTTTTTCTATGTGGAGAAAGTGCATGCAGGATTCCAGGAACTGGCTCGGTACCCAGATCCTGTCCTTGCTTTTCAGCCCACAACTTAGACAACTGTCCCTCTGACTGCATTTGCAACATCCTTTATGCCTAGGAGATCAGACATTCCCACAGTCCCGTAACCAACCAACAGGAACTACTAGGCCCTTCTGGGTACAGAGGGTACTGGGATTTGTACTCTCCGTGAACATAGAGGGCACCTGTCACAGAAGTAGAAAACACTGTGGCTATTTCCTTTTCTAAAAATAAATAAGAATCAAAGGGTGTAGTAGACGCTGAAGAAGTCTTGGAGGTCAGCCATTCTCTGGGTAGGTGAATTCTGGGGAATTCTTGGAGTTATCTGGGAGCCCCAAAACAAGAGTACACTCCTTTGGCTGCTCAAGAGCTTTCTTTTGTTCTGCATCACCACCTGTGGAAAGGTTCCAGGTAAAAGAGAAAATATGTGGTTTTAATGCATTTGAATTTTTCATAGACCACTACAGCCTCATAGTTATCTCACTGTCCCTAACTAAGGTGTTTAATAACTCGAGGATTCAAGTTATTCTCCAAATATATCCATAGTCATGAAAATACAAGTGACATGACTGAGAGGGAGAAAACACAAAAATGTAGTATTAAGATTTAATAATGTAGGACTTAGTTCTCTTATTTAATTTTTTTTTATTAAAAAAATCATCCTTAATTGCCTTTATCCCTTAAAAATAAGTTTTTAAAATGGAGGGTGCACTTCAGTTACTCCGTCCCTAACTTTACTGGATGAGAAAATTCCTGCTTATAAAACCTCTTGCAGCTTTCTGTCTTAGTACATTCCAACCAGTAGAGGAACCTGTTAAGACATGAGAGCTACGAGTCATGCTTCTTAGAAGATTACAGTGGTCACATCCCTTTCCCCCTTTGTGCCAAGCTCTTTAAATTATCCATGTTATCATTATTAATATTATTATTACAAATTTCTGAGTAGAGCTAGTTATGTGGTGTTGCTGTGAATGTTTTTTTATAAGGACACAGATAGACATGTGATGTAAGTAGGACTATGCCACTATAAAGAGGGGAAAGGAGAGGAATTTAAGGCACAACATAGTTAGGGAAGAAGAAGTGCACTATCTTCATACTCCCGGTCCAACCCTCAACTCATTGCCCAGTTTTCTGAGCCATTTCCCCCATTATGTGACTTCTAGCCTGAAAATCCAGCAAGAGAAAATGATTCCTGTAAACAGTGGTGGTGGTAGGGGGTAGCTTCTGTCTAACTGCACTGTATTTTAAACTGTGTTCCATATATGTACAGTATAAGGCAGTGATGGTGAACGTTTTAGAGACCAAATACCCAAACTGCGATTCAAAACGCATTAATTTTTTTGTATAGTGCCAGTACAGCAATTTAACCTGAATACAGGTGGCTGTCCTAGGGTGATGTTGAGTGCCCATAGAAAGGGCTCTGAGTGCCATCTATGGCATCCGTGTCATAGGTTCATCAACACTGGTACAGTAACCCCCTGCCTATTGTGACTGAAAATCCGCAATATGCAGATGCAGGTCGGGTGGGGCCTTTGGCTCCATTGCTTAAAGGCATTTTAAACATTCCAGCAACCTGTGCAAGTGGTGGTGGTGGATCTGATCCACCACCAAGCTGGAGCCTGGGGCTTGGGGAAGGGGGAAAAAGGTTTTAAAAGCCTCCCCATGCTCCGGGCTCCACCTTATTGGCGCTGGGGTGGGGAAAAACAGTGTTTTCCTATGTTCATATGTAAGCCTGTATTCTTTTGTATACAGGACATGTGAGTTTTAAAATGCAGATGCTGATGGCACTTCTTCTGAAGTGACAAAGAGTATCTCACTGCCTGCCCTACCTCATTGACCTGAAAATGGTGAAATGCTACTTTGTTATAGACTGCAACTCACATCATGGGAGGAATGGGGGTTATAGACCCAAATACCCAGCTCTTGATAGGTATTGGTGGGCTGCCTGTATGTAATGCCCAATGAAGTGAATTATCTGCAGAAATCTATTGCTGGTAGCCAAAGTCATGAAGCCTCCCAGTCACTGGTTTCATAACAAATGCCAGTTTTATAGCAGTGGCAAGATCTTCAGAATTATTAAGAACTAGTGTCAATTAAGGGGTCCTGATCATCCAGCGTCAGTGTGCAATCAAGAAGTCTGCATGTATGCTGGCTATAAGGTGTCACTTTCAACAGGATTACCATCCTGTACGCCCAAGAGGCATCACTGAGAAATGACAGAAGGAACTTTTGTTACACAGTAATTTCTGCATAGCAATGCAAACTTAGTCAGTAGACTAATATTCACTGCAAAGTGCCAGTGAATCAAGACACCCACTCACTTCTTTCAAAGACACGAGTCAGTTTATTCACGTAGTCAGGAATTCTCTGAAACACAGTTGATTTTTTTTTTTTTACATATGAAGATCTAGGAAATGAAGTTGATTTGGCTGCCCAAGTCAGTTTGCTAAAAATATGACTTAAGCTTCCCTGAGGCATGACAAAAGATGAAGAATAAACTCATTATCTCACAGCAGAAGCCAAGTCTACACCTACAGATTAATTCACAAACGATTTCATAATGCAGTTTTACCAGTCTGTCTTGCTGACTGCAGAACTTGGCATAGTTTACGTGTGTACGGCTGTCTTAGCTACTTCTCATGACCATCACCCAAAACTAAAGAGTTCTCATTGCTCTAGGGTTTGGCAGTAGCTAAAGGTAAATAAATGTGTAGAACTTTGAGATGTGGGAGGCAGGGCCATTCCCAGCTATTTTGAGAAGAAAAAACATAGTTTAGTGTTAAAATGAAGCAAGTGAGAGAGATGAACTTGTTCCAGTAGTATTTTGTTGGGTGTTAATGTGAATGAAGGTAAATGTGATAATAGGAACCTCAGGCCAATTCATGTACATAAAAATAGATAAATAAATACAATAAAGACTTTCATTTCCAGAATATATATAATGTAGGCCTAGTGAGGTGCTATTTTTCTGTATATGTGCAAGGATGAATTACTTTGCTTTCTTAGGCTGGAGCTAAATTGCCAGATCATAACTCCAGAAATACTAATTAAACAAACAAACAAAAATACAAAGAACGTTCAAGTTCCAAATGAGGAATCCTGTTCGCAGCAACAATGGCATAAGGATGATTTTTGAGGTTTGGGTGCATAGTAGGAATTATACTCTTGAGCAGTAGCAAAACATGGCCAATGGTATGGTTGACCATTTCTCTCAGAAATACTCTGGTTTGAATGTAGGGAACACTGGCAGGGAATTTAAATCTTCTACTAATAATCTATTCAGGGCTATGTAAGGGCTGAGCCTAAAGATCTCTCCATGAAGAAGAGAGATGTGGACAGTTGACTTGTCACTGGTAGGTGTAGTGAGTGTGCTGATTTGGTTAGGACAAAAACAGACCCTCAACTGAAAAAACTCATAGTAAGAAGAGTTCACACTCCAAATCTGGCTCCTGCCTAGACAGAATGGCCATTAAGCTACATACTTACTCCACTACTTTCCCATAGCTATTAACTAGATGTAGTCAACTCGGACTGTCTTCAGACGTAAGATACCCAGTGTAACACAGACCCTAACAAGTTAGCTCATAACAGAAAATAAATGTAGGTTATGATATGCAGTGAAACCCAACAAAAGGTCCTGCTAGTTCTTAAATGTAGTGTTTCAAAGCTTTGGTGGAACGTGGTTGTCTCTGTAATGCCAAGTTGTAGAACAGCCAAAGCTCCCTATTGCAATGCTTATTGAAGCAGAGAGAAACGCCTGCTTTCCTAGTTCAAAAACAAGGGTGACTGGAGTATCTATGATTCATTTTATAATGGGCACAAGTTATTGAAGGGAATTTGGCATTTTCCCATGAAGAAAAATGAGAGCCTCATATTTTGCTGGGCTTTGGAAGCAGATAGGAAGAGTTTAGGAGCATGTACAGAATAGGAAGTGTAATATTTCCCTTACAGAATGTAAAATAAATCTGCTGTGGACTGCGTTGACTTGAGTAATTACCACCTTGTGTCAAATTTGTGTCATTTAGTAAGATTGAGTAATGAGCTCAACTCTAAATGGTTTTATGACACTGATTATTTGGATCACTTCCAATATGGCTTTTAAACTTATTTTGGGGTATAGATGTTCTTGGTTGTACTGATGGATTACATACACTGCAAAAAATGCAACAAAGCTGGGTGGATAAAATTAATGAATTTTTAAAAATCACATTTACTTAACTCAATTTAAAAGAAACTATTTTTTAAAAAAATTAAAACAAAAAAATCTGATTTTTAAAATTTAAATCATTATTTAAGTTGTGGTTGAAATCTGTTTGATTTAAATCAAATTCACCTTGCAACAGAGAGTCCAACCTTATTGCTTTTCCTGCTTTTCCTTCATTAAGACAATTTTTGGGGATGAGTAGATAAGCTCCTCTCCAACATTGTGGGGGATAGGTCATCCACTGCTCAGTCCACAAGCTGATACAGATGGCTTCTAGACTACTCTTCAGATTGACTGCACATTATATGGCTCCTCTGGTTTATGTAGAAAGATACTTCCAAAATGTAGTGCTGGCTGCCTTTCAGAGATTTTGAAGTTCACTCTTGTTTTTCACTGTTTTTGAAAATCTATATGAAATTGCAGAGTAGAGATTATATGGAGGATTGGAATGTTGTGTCAGCAGCAAAAAACTCAGGTCTCTTTTTTCCATACATTAAGGCCATGGAGGTGGTGAAAATCCTGAGCTAGTGTCTCCAATATGTTTCAGGAAGAATAAGAGTAAGCTTGGCACTTATCTAGAGAAGATGGAGGCGATGACTGAGATGACAGCTGATCTGGAAGCAAGTTTGTAATAAATTCTGGACAGTGTAGAATTAATGTGGCCCCAATATTATCTATGCAGGTACAGGTGACTTCCATACGTAGAAGTGCATTTTGCCACCTCTGGCTGATTCACAATCTATGTCAAGAGTCCAAATCTGTCTTCTGGTGACTTTCTATAATCAGATTTACATCTATTGTAGATTACTGTAATGCTGTCTGAGGGCAGCTGGGCTATACTGAAGCAGCTGAAACTTCCAACTGCATAACTAATATACACAATGGTTCGAGCTATGTGTTATACATTCCACATACTGAGGTCACACACTCAGTTATGCTCCCAGGTGTGTGACAGATTGATTAGAACGTTGCAGAAACTCCTGTTACTGGTGAAACTCGAAAATTAGAATATCATGCAAATGTTCATTTATTTCAGGAAGTCAACTCAAAAGGTGAAATTAATATATGAGATAGACTCATTACATGCAAAGCAAGATATGTCTCATATATTAGTTTCACCTTTTGAGTTGACTTCCTGAAATAAATAAACATTTGCATGGTATTCTAATTTTTCAAGTGTTACCTGTACATGTGTGATATTTGGCAATAGGATTCTGGCTGTCGTGTTGTACGGAACTCCTTTGAAGGCCAGGCTTTTGGAACAGGTTGGAATAGTGCTCCAAGTATTGCATTGGTTATCTGTCCTTTTCTAGGCTGTATTTAAATTGCTAGTGCTGAATAAACTTGAGATCATGTTTGTGAAGTTACTTCCTGGATTTGTCTGAAGCTTGCTGGCCCTGTGATCCTCTTGCTTGCAGTGGTTAAACTGCAGTACTGCAGCTATAATTGTGCTCACAATCTGGTAGCAGTCGGTACCTGGTTTAGGTCCAGGTAGCAGGCTCAAGGTTCACTCAGCCTTCTGAGGTTGGTGAAAGAAATGCCCAGCTTGCTGGAGGGGGGCAATGTGTAGCCTCCATAATTACTTGTAAATCGCCCAGAAAGTTCTTTAAATGCTATGGCATGGTATATAAGCAGCACACTTGGTTTGTTTTTTTAAAAATAATTTTGTTTGTTTCTTTGTTTTGGGATCAGGGGAAAACACCCTGGCAAATGTGTATAACCTTCTTGCTGATGCATTGTAAACAGGTATTGGGCCTGATAGTTCTGCTTAACTTTTTATTTATGTTTTTCTACTGACCTCATGTTATAGGTGCTGAAGTTTTTTGTCAGCTTAGTTTGATAGATCTCATTTATTAGTTGGATATGCATTCATTGCTTTGCTGTGGACATCAGTTATGGGATCACATGCAGTTTTGTAGTAATACACAAGGTCTTTCTGTTGCAAAAATGTATGACTGACAGTGGGTTACCACACATAGGGCCAGGGTGACCAAAGAGAGCCTTAAGAGTCTGCACAGCTTATTGGATCATCTTTACATCTTAGAAGGACAGGATCTGATAATGGTATGGAATCAAGGCACCGAATACGTATTTATGTTTTGAGTTTTATAATTTTAAAAAGATTGCTGGTTTACAGATTTTGTATGTTTCTTTATATAAAAAAAATTGAATATGTGGATAGAAAATGTAGCCTTTATGAGCCAAGCAAAATAAATTTGGCTTATTCAAATTTTGCTAAGAACTCTTCCATTGAACTGCACTGCCATTCATGGTTCAGATCATGTCTGCTTGGTTGAACTACTCCCTCTTCTGTTTTCTAACAGGCATTCATTTCTAAGGCTTTAATTATTCTCGAGACTGAAATATTCTACTGTTTTGTAATACTAGATTTTTGTTTTACTTGCATTGTAGCAGATTTTGATTAGAGATGGGCAAGAAATGAAGCTTTTTCTTTTTGTTTCTTGTTTCATTACAAAACAAAACGAAGTGCCCCTTTTAAAAAAGAAATGAAAATTTTCCTTTCATTCCATTTCGTTTTCATGTATTATTTATTTTGACAAGCACCAATCTTCACCATTTAGCACAAGCCCGTGTCAGTCCTTTAGTATACGCTGTACAGTGGAACCTTGACTTACATGCTGCTTGACTTGCAGCATATTTGACTTGCAGCAAGAAGGGGCCTGTTTGACTTGAGTCGTAGGCTTTGACTTACAGCTCGGAGCCCCGGCATAAGGCACTGGAATCGGGCGGCAGCCACAACCCAGCATCGCGGCTGCCGCCTCCAAACTGCTCCTGCCTTCTTCCTCTCCTCCGGCAGCAGCAGTGGTGGCTTGGGCGAGGCCAGCTCCGAGCACCTGGAGCTGGTCCTCGGCCTCACCAAAGCCGCCGCTGCTGCCGGAGGAGAAGAAGGGCCAGGAGCTCGGGGCTGGCCTTGCTGGTTAGACAGTCGGCTCAGTCTTGTAAACAGTCTGGCTGCAGAAGTCTGGTCCACAATGGAAGCATTTTAGTTGGGGAGCTGTACAGTTGTGGGACTCTAATGGTAAGCATAGAGTTGTTCAGAACTTGAAACGTCAGGTTAAAAATAAGTAAAACTTAAATGTTAGACATTGTTGCTATGAACATTAAAAAGTGGAGGCGTATAACTTGTGGACTATAATTCCACTGCCTCCTCCTCTCTTTGAAGAGACATTTCATTTACATCCCCGGAAGGAATCTCCTATCCCAGTCAAATTTGTGTTAAATTGCTGTTTTCGGGGGTCTTTTTCATCATCTGGAATGGATTAATCCACTTTCCCATTACTTTCTATAGGAAAAGTTTGTTTGACTTAAGTCATGTTTGACTTAAGTGTAGACCTCTGGAATGAATTAATGACGTAAGTCAAGGTTCCACTGTACTTAACCTATATGTGAAAAAGAAGGAGCAACGTAACCCTACGTACTTTCTTAGCTCTCTCCACCTGGAGAGGGATGGTATGAAAACGAGAATCTCTAAGACTCCCAGGTTCAGACCACATGAAGAGGCTGCAGGCTGGGAGGATAGTTTCCTCTTTGATGATTGCTTTCCACATGAAGAAAGCTATGACAGGAGGCAGGCTGAGGCTGCTTATTTTCCCTCAGGCTTGTGGATGACACTTAACCCGAATGTTGCTGACTACTGTAATTTCAAACCACTGAAATACGTATAGCATTAGATACCAAGTCTTCTCTTATTGTGGCAAGAATTCCTCTGCCCCCATCCTCTGGATAGCACTGATCCCGGAGTTTAGTCCTAATGTCTGAGAGGGGCCTTGGCCTTGTGACACTATACTTTGAGATCAAGCCAGATGTTGTGAACTTCCAATCTGAGAGTACAAAAACATTAAATAACATGCTTTCTGTTGGTCTTCATAGAACTTGTGCCATGAATTTCATAGTGTGTGGAGTATGCTGAAAACCAGCCACAGAAATGGAGCTTTATTCACTGTATATTCATGACTCTTGAAAGAGATTTTTTTTTCTGATAGCTTTAGCTTTCTCTTCATTTGACATCTCTTTCCAAGCTGGTAGCTCTTGAAGATCAGCAAATGGCCTATAATTTAAAGAAATCCAAGAAGAGTTATTTTTAATTTGACTAATAATAGATAACTGAGTATATTCCACTAACAACTCCACATTCCCACTTTTTCATCTGTTGTCTGAAAAACCAGTGTTCTGTCCCTATTCTCTGAAGAACTGCTATTGTTTTATGTGTGGTGAATGCAATTGGATCACATTGTAAATACATTATCTGTATTTGCTGTATTACTTTAATTTAATCTCCATGGAGATTAAATACAAGCAGATGAGCAGCATGTGCTATGGCAAAGCAATATTACTGTGTGAGGAGATTGCCTCAGGAGACACACCTGTGTGGCCTGAAATAGACACGTTATTAATTGTCCTGAGGTACATATGACAGGGCCTATTTCCTCTCAATGGGCCTTTTATGGCTAATACAATTGCTGTCTTTTTCATCTGAAGGCTTGAAAATTCTCTGTTAGGGGTATATATTGATTCTAGTAAGCATGATTAGTGACCACAGGCTGTATAAATTCATAAAACCAGAGCTGCTGCTCCCTCCTAAGAAAGAAACATGCTGACACTGTAAGATTGTTAAAGCCAAATGGTTAAACCGATTCTAGTCCCAAGTTGTTAGGTTTGTCTGCCAATTAGAGCATTTTCTTGTGAAGATTTGTCTCGCCAGTTTACAGATTGCCAGCTGCAGAGGACATGTGTAGCAGGCAAGAAGGATTGCTGTGAACAGTATTTTGCCCATAATCAGGATGTGAAGAGCAGCCGGGGCCTTTGCTCTGGGCTCTTTGTGAATCCACAAGACCACAGAGCATGTCTGTAGGCTGCTAAGTGTGGAAACTGTGACATAGCAGCATGGTAGACTTCAAGATAAGACTCTACTTTCCTCCTCATTTTCTAAAAAAAACTTTCAGTATAAGGTAGGTGTTGTTGTCTGTGGATGGGATAAGTGATTTGTAACAGTTTCCTGGCCCTGTTCTCATTCTTACTTGTGTCTGCTGATACATAAACTTCCATCTTCATTCTGTTTCATATTATGGGCATATCTGCAGGTACTGGAAGTATTATTTATTAGAAGCATTTATTGCTTCAACCTGCACACCCATTAAGACAACCCCTATACTAGTGATGGCGAACCTTTTAGAGACTGAGTGCCCACACTGCAGTTCAAAACCCACTAATTTTTTTGCAAAGTGCCAATACAGTAATTTAACCTTTACATAGGTGGCTATTAAGGGGTGATGTCGGGTGCCCACAGAAAGGGCTCCGAGTGCCACCTTTGGCACTCGTGCCATAGGTTTGCCATCACTGCCCTATACCACAGAAGACTCCTTCAGAACAGATTATCCTTAAAAATCAGCTGCAAAACCACTCTTACATGTCAAAAGGTTGTACAGCGTAATCTAATTATGGCTGCTGTCTGGAAGCTCATAAGAGATAGAACCAGCCTGACTTCCCTTGGGAGAGAGTGAATTCCACAGTAAAATTAAGAATACTCTGTCTTGTGGACTTCTCTGCCTACCTTCTTCAAATTGATGGGATTTGCTTCTGTTAGAGAGCTCATATTTAAAGTGCTAATCTTAACCCACAAAGCACTATATGACCTGGGTCCAAGCTACCTCAAAGATTGAATCTCACAATATGAACCGACTCAGGTGCTAAGGTCATCAGAAGAGGCCTTTCTCTCCATCCCACCAACCTCACAAGTATGTCTCCTGGGAACACATGAAATGGACTTCTCAGCTGCTGTGCCTAGACTCTGGAACTCCCGCCCAGTAGCAGCCAGGACTGCCCCATCACTGCTGTCTTTTACTGTCATTTACTGACTATACCTGTGTTTTCAATGTTAGTCCCATCCCTCATAATGGAATTTTTATTCATTTCTTTATTTACTCCCATTCTCTTTTAGCTTTAATGTTGCCACTTCATGCTGTAAGATACCCCTCGATTGCTTGTTCTTAAACTTGAATATGTCTTAAATATACTGGGCTGTATATTGTATCTCACTATTGTAAGCTGCCTTGGGTCCTTTTCCAAGGGGAAAGGTGGGGTAAAAATACTCATAAATAAATAAATAAATAAATAAATAAATAAATAAAATTCTGGCAGGCATATATAAGAAGAGACAGTCAAAGGGCCTTTTCACAGGACCCCTAAGATCTGCTGGCCACTTAAATTTGGACCAGAGATCTTGGGGGTTCGTTGCTCTTCCTGCGTCCCCACCTCTCCACACTTCCTTGCTCCTGCCTGCGTGAGGGGAGGGAGAAAAAAAGAGAGGAAAAATGCAGGCTCACCTCCGAAGCCGCCCTGTCGTCGTCCTGATTCCTTCTCTTAAAGGGGTGGGAGGCAAACCCCCCCCAAAAAAAAACAGAAGCGAGGAGAGCCCGGCACTCACCAGATTACATCCGGATCTGGGGATTTTCACCATCCGAGAGCAGGTACATGAAAAGTGCGCTGGGACGCGCTTAGGTGGGCGTGGTCGCACTTAATTTCCTGCAAACTCCGGAGCTGGTGGGGAAACAATTGTAAGCTCCGGAGCTGGCAGCCATTTGCGGCAGAGTTTAGGGGTCGTGTACAAATACCCAAAGTCAGTAGCTTCAACTGAACTTGAACATAAACTGGAACTTAATACAGTTGGTTCAGGATGGGGTAATGCAAGGTATCTTATGTGCACACCAGGCAGCAACCTAGCTACCACAGTTTGGAGTAGCTGCAGCTTCCAAACATGTTTCATGTTAAACTCCAAGTAGAACACGATGCCGAGAGATAATTGAAGTGAGGAGTCTTTGTGGCCCAATCCATGTATTTTAGGAAAGGTACAGCAGGTGCAACAGCTGAATCTAGAGATGGGCACGACCAGAAAAAAATACTGTTTGAGTTGTCCTTTGTCGGGACAGGTCCGTTTCGGGTCGTTTCCATTTGTCGTGAAATTTTTCAAAAATTTGTCGTTCCATTTGTCGTTTGGTCGTTTGTCATTTCCGCCGCGATTTAGCGCAATTTGATGTCCCAGTGAGCATGGGTGGGTGGTGACAGTGGCAGGGGGAGGCGCGGGTGGGCAAGCGGGCAGGCGGCGGGTGGGCGAGTGGGCGGGCGGGGGGTGGGCAGCGGGGGGAGGTCCGGGGGGGCGGGGGTGGCGGGGGGCCATGGGCGGGCGGGAACGGCGGCCGGGGGGAGGCGCAGGTGGGCGACATCCAGAAGTGTCAGTCAAAACCTGGCCATGCCATTGGTGGAATGGTTCAAAAAAATTGCATGGTCCCATCCCATGCCCAGCCCACATGGGTAGGTCTAAAAAAATAAAAAATAAAATAAAATAAAATAAAATAAAATAAAATAAAATCAGTGCGACCTTTTACTGCTATAAAAAACCCACTGCTGCTACTATAAAAATTCAGGCATTTAAAATACATAATTTTCACATGTTTCTGTTGTGCTTTGGTGGGTTTTTGGACCATGATTTAAAAATAAATATTGTGGTCACCATTTTGGATCCCCCCCACCGCATGGCATGGACTCTGGAGACGACGAGGATGACCCCCCCCCCAGCCTGGTGCAAGCAGCCCAGGACAGGAGAGGGGGGGAAAGGCTGGGGACCCCCTCCCAGAAACCACCCCTCAGGTAGGTGTCCTCAGGCAGGCATATTTTCGCCTGCTTTTTTGGCCGGGAGTCGGGGGTTTTTTTTACCTTTTTAAAACTTTTTCTGTGCTGCTTGCCAATGGCATTGCGCGATCGCTGCGATGCCAGGAACGACAACGAAAAACCCGACCAAATTTTTCTTTTGTCGGTTCGAGTTCGAGTTCTGATGGCTTAATTACCATTACCGTTCTCGTTACGTAACGGAAACGACAACCGAAAACGGAAACGACAATTTCGCCGAGTCGTGCCCATGTCTAGCTGAATCAGGCAATGACATGTCTAGTCACAGTTTCCTTATAGTCTCCAATGCAGGATCCAGCAGTACCTCTAAGGTGCATATCTAGTTGTTCAGAGGGAATACAGGATGTAGTTGTAGTACCAATCCCGGGTTAGTTTTTCTTTTCACTTAGAATTCTGTGTTGTCTGGAGTAACCTTCTGGTCACTTCCATCTGGTAGCTCACTGCATTTGGACAGCATTTCAAGACGTCCAAATCATCTTTGGCATCAGTTGAAAAAAGGAGAGAGGAAGAACTGGGTATCAATTGACATAGTGGTTTGACCAAACTTGAAAACTCCAGATAATATCCCACAGAAGCTTGAACCTTAATTAGTGGGTAGCAGCTGTCCTGTTTCATTTGGGTTTGGAACTGAGTCCAAAATGTGGTTAAAGGGAGGTATTTCCAGGATCTTCATATTAATAATATACATTTTGAGCACCATAGCTGAGATCTCTTTGAAATGGCTGTGGAAGCTCATGGAGTGGCATGGCTGAGGAAACCATTTTTGATCTAAAGTGTGGTGTGGTGTTACTCTGCTTCCATGTGCATCTTAGAAAAAGGAAGTAAAGTCCCATGTCCCAAGAGCTTCCATGAGAATGGGTTTCAGAATAGCTTGATTTGTAGTGGAAATTAATCTCAGTTAGCTAACAACTGCCATGGGAGTGCATGGGAAAAGTCCAGTCTTTGCTCTTGGCCTCAAATTAATATTGGATATGATTTGCTTTAGGGATTGCGAGAAATACTTCCCATGCCCCGAAATGCATCTCTAGCCATGTGTCTTCAAGGTCAGGGCTGTGTTACCTCTGCCTTAGTGATTTTGCATCAGAATGCCCTTTGCCATAGAAATGGTCCCAAAATCTGGATGCATCTCAGCAAGTGGGAAACTACATGTTTAACATTGGTTAGGATCTTCCGACAGTGATACTGTTTGGTTTTTGTGAATTAATCACAAGTTGGAGCTTTAAGAAATTCAGGAAACTGAATGTGTAATCCAGGAAACTGAATATGTATCCTTGCCAAAACACACAGCAGTTTCAGAAAATAAAAAAAAAAAAACTCTGAATGAATTCTTCCACATCTTCAAATTATGGATTCATATGATATTGAAGTAGCCCTATAATATGAAATGTCCTGACTTCTTTCTGCTCATTTTAGTGTTATGTTTCAAACATATGTGAACATGTAACGGAATACTGTTCAGAATTGTGATCACTTGTCCAACAGTAGCAGCTTTTCTAGACATCTGTCTCATTCTCTGAAATAGTCACCCATCCAGTAGAGTATGGTTATGTGTTGTCTCACAGTAGTCTCACACAATTAATGTGTTTTTTCATTTCTAAAAAAACCCCTCAAAACTCAAAAGAGGCAATTCATATAATTTGTGTTCTTTTGGCCTCTAAACATGAATAATTTCATGAGTATTGTAATTACATGACCTTTTTTGTTCTTTAAATTGAAAGAATCTATCAATTCAAATTGCCTAATAAATATTTCATCCAATAGCATCTCAAACAATGTTAGCAACCAATCAGAATATCTGAAGGAACCAGGAATTTTGAATTTGCAAAAGAGCCTGGAACTCAGTTAAGGAGTTGTTTTTGCTGAAATTCACTCCTTGTGGGATTACCTGTCTCTTATGTTTCTGATGCCTTCTGTGTTGAATTACTGCCTGCCTTCTATACTATTATCTATTGGTTTTTTTACTCTTTTCCCCGTGATTTTGCAGCAACAAAAACTTGGGCGGTTACTTCACGTACCTCCGCGGGCTGCGTTGAGCTTGGCTCTGATCTGAATTCGGATGCGGTCACATGGTCTAATACCGGGGCCACCCCTCTTTTCTGTGTGCTCACGTGCATGCTGGGTGAACGCGAACGCATTCCAGCCTCACGTCTTTGATGCGCATCGAACCGATGGTTTCCTTTGCTTTCTACCGGTTCAGTATGCTGTTTCTTGCTTTCGTTTTTTAGGTCTTTCGATGGAGGAGTGGTAGTTTGTGGTTCTCCCGGGAGTGAGGAAAAGCAGAGATGGTTAGAAGAGGAAGGGAGGATATTTAGGAGGCAAGGTGTAAATTGCCTTTTACAGCAGCCAGCATGTCATGCCGGGCGGGGTGAGCTAGATAAGATCGGAGTAATTGTTGTTTTTCCCCTTTGGTCCTTGAAGAGGTCAGAGAGTCAGTTTGCAAAACAGAAGGGGCAGCAGTGTTCCTGTTTTAAATCACGGAGTGAGAGTACCCACGAGAAGATTTCGATTTTCTGGTTTTCTGAAGGCGGCAAACGAAAGCAGGTATGTCTAAAGGGAGGGAGCGGTTATGCACTTCGAATCAACAAGAAACACACGTCCCTTCGCTTCGCATCGAAAAGCGGATTGAGCAGATTCCCGAGGTCCAGGAAGGGAATCTGTCAGCCTGCTTGGAGCGCAGTTTAGGGGGCGTGGTCGGGGCGACCTTGCCTTGAATTCGCTGGTACGTGAAGTTCGATCGAAGTCTAACTGTTCCGCAGCGGGGCGGCACTGAGGTCAGAGAGGTACGTGAAGTAACCGCCTTGGATTGTGCTGCCAGGAAGTCTGCCTGCGCTAGTTACTCCTTGGAATTATATTTTCCTTCTGTCTGGTTGTGTGGGTGCTTTCCTGTTTTTATTGTGTGTGTTTTTAATTGGTTAATTTATGTTGTATTTATTCTTTTAAACGTGTGTGTGTATGTGTGTATGTGTGGGCAACTGCTTTGCTTCCTTCTGTGGGGGTGTATGAGCCAAAGGGTAGTTTTGTGACATGGCCACTATGGAGCTAGGCTTTGTAGTTACTTGATGGTTGTTGCTAGCTGGCCATTGCTTGGGACACTCATTTGTTGTTCTTACTGTTGTGTTGGTGGTAGTTGCTTTGGTGAGTGGGGGTCTCTGTGCCAAGCAACCAGTGCCTGCCTATTTGCTGTTTCCTTGCTTCTTTTCTATTTTGCTCCCAAAGACAGAGGATCTCTGTTGTCCTATTGATCTTTCTTGATGTTGATTTTTCTTTTTCATTTACTATTGGCCACTTTCAGAAAAGTCTCTTTCGCAGCTGCCTTGCCTCTGCAAGCTGCGGCGGTTGAAAAAACTAATGCAGGAGCACAAGCTGGAAACCCCAAAGAGGCACTCTCTTTCATTTTAAGGCGAATGAAAGCGGTCCTCCCCAAAGAACCCAAAACAAAAGAAATACAGACTCTTTTGCTATGCTCACTCATATTTCACAACTCATACTGCAAACATAATTCTGGTGTATAATATTATGAATAAATGCCATTCCTATACACTGGCTTTTGATCTTGTAAACACACAATGTGTGACCTGAAGTAAGCATGTCATTAAAAGACTCAGAATATTGATCCTTGGCCAGTAAATATTCCTGTATATATGAGACCAAGTGGTTTACAATATGATGTACGTGGTGTAGTGAACCCTTCTTGTGTGTGATGTAGGAATACCTGTGTATCTGGGAACAATGGTGTTTTGCACACCAAGCATGGATACTCTAATATGTAAGTTTGAAATCCTCTATCAGCATACACACACATCTATGCCTCAGTCAAGAAATTTTCTTAGAAATAACGTTGGTATGTAGGCCTTGTATCCACTCCACTCCTGCTGTTACACTGAAAAACAAGTAGTGCAACACCAGACCTGTTTGTGAATAATCTGCACACACACACCCCCCCCACACACAAGAGACTTATTTATCCAGTGTAAGTACTGCTTTGGGCAAGGGAGGGCTGAAAATTCCACCTTCCATTTTCTGAAATATATCATAATGTCATCTGAAGCAGAGTTGTAAAAATGTTACATAGATCAGGAAGAGTGTTGTTGACTTGGTGAAATTGTTGCTAATGGACTCGGCTTGTTTTAACTAAAAGAAGGAAGAAAATAATGTTTGTATATTTTAACAGATAAATATAATCCTCCTGTCAATCAGAGGTTACAGAATTTTTTTAAAATCATATGTTAGAGTTTATAGTCTGTGCATTTAGCCGTGCCTTTTGTTGGAGTTGATGTACTATAATTTTAAGATTCTGTGTAATACTGTATTTTACCCTATCATTTGAGTCAATGTTAGGTTATCATGCAGTTTAAATATATCTTATAGGATTAAAACATAGGGGAACAAAATGTTCTGGATTTAGAAAGCTGAAACTTTTATTGCCCTCATGCTGTAGTAATATCCTGCTTTGTTATTATTTCATTCAAATAGGTATTTTTAATTTTAAAGTGGTTTTTACTGAGACTGTCAAAAGCTGTGGGATGGGGCAGGGGAAAAGTCAGTTTGGGCATGGCCATTTCATGGTAGTTGCAATCTTGTGATAAAGGTATTGTGCTTCCTTAAATGGCACAGCCAATGGAATCCTCTAACTTTACTGGTCGATGTACATAATATCTAAAGCCATTTGAGTTATGCTTATATATGACGAAAAACATCCAAGAAAGCCAAACAAAACGACATGAGTTATTTAAGAAGGCCTTTGGCAACATCCTAAGTTAATTTTTGAGAGTCATAGAATCATAGAGTTGGAAGAGACCTCAAGGGCCATCCAGTCCAACCCCCTGCCATACAGGACTCTCCATCAAAGAGAGATGACCATCCAGCCTCTGCATAAAAACCTGCAAAGAAGGAGAGATGTTCCATCACAGTTATTGATTATTTCATTATCTTACTGGACATTCTGTTTAATTATGTTATGATTTATGTATCGTAATTTCATTCACCTAAGCCACTGCATGGCAATCCTTAGTTGCTTTCCTGTTTGTTGTTGTTGTTGTTGTTGTTGTTTATGGGCTAGGCATTCTTCTATTATTTACTTTGTACTTTTTGCTTAATTATGTAAACAGCCCCAAGGAGTATTTTACTTTATCAGGCAGCCTAGTACCTTTTCCTGTCTGTAACTTTAAATACATTGTCAGAACAAAGCAAGTAACTTACATTTTGCTGCACTTTGAGGACACCTAAAGGCTGAACTCCTGTTGCGTAGCATAGTAAATTGTACTAGCATAGGCCCATTGAATTGGGTATTTGATGAGTCAGCTCTTCTGTGAGTTCTGTTAAATCACATGGGCCTACTCTAGTTGTGACTTTCTTCATCATAGTAAACTGCAACTAGATTAGGCCCAGTTGAATCAATGAAAGATACAGAGGAGGTGACTCACCAAGTCAGTGGGATCTACTCTGGTGTGATTTATTGCACTAAGCCACAAGATTTCAGCTGAAATCTTCAGCCTAAGAAGGTTACTCTGGTACTGTTTTTCTTAATTATGCATTTTAATAACCTTCCTATCTATGTTGAGTTGAATAAAACAAATAAGATAAATTCTTAAAATTCAAATGAGCAATGCTCTTGCCTTTTTAAAGAGGAGTTTTTACTTCATACCAATGGTGATATTCTACACTTATTGTTTTACCGTCGTTTTGGTATTTTGATTTTATTTTGAAACATTCTCTAGTATTTTGGTGTTTATATAGCTGCTACTCATTTTGTTTGTTCTTTTCAATTTCTTGTACTATCATCATCATGATATTTTCACCCCACCTTTTCACTACTATATGTTGTGCTTGAGGTGAGTTTCTTAGATCAGGGATTCTGACTGCTGGCATCTCCATGATAGCCTTCCAGAACTTTCTAGACCTCTAGGGAAAAATCAGAAGCATATGCTCATTACAACTGGCATTCGTACTAAGAAAAGATTAAGTCCAGAATGAAACAAAAAAATAATTGCCAATCATATCTAAACCTGTCATGGCACAAGTCTTCTCACAGTTTTAGTAATTCCAGGCAGTATCAGCTTGTCTAATTACTACAGAATTTAATTATCTGCATTGCTTCTGTGCTCTATAAGTTGTTGTAAAAAATAAAAAAAGCTTTACATCTGTGAAGAAAACTGTAATCACAATGTGGTCAAAAATATATGTAAACTCAACTCAACTGGTAGGCAAATACTGAAGTCTCCATAAGTGTAATGATGAGGGCATGGGTGGCAACTAGGATATCTGCAAGGGAGCCAGGACCAGGGTGTTCCCAGAAGCCAAGAGTGTGGTGAGTCATTTCGAGGTCAAGAGTCACAGGGAGGGTCATCAGCCAGCCCAAGATCAAGAGTCACACACAAACACAGTCCAACAAGGAGAGAGGATGCCAAACAGGCAGACGTAAAGGGTAGCAGAGTTCCAGGAAGGATCAAGCTAACAGGGCTGAAGCTTCAGGGGTCTAGAGGTCTCACTGTGCTTCAGCAAGGAACAGGGAGTGTCAGCTGCTAGCTTTATGCTAGTAGCAAGCACATCAGCTAGACTCCCTGATTGCCTCAGCCTGAGTGGGACCTGATTCTGCAAAGAGGCAGAGTTAAGCAGCCTCCACCCTGACAGTAAATCAGAGGCGACTTGACAGCACCTAACAGCAACATGCTCATCATGATTATGAAACTCAAGTAACTTAGGTGATTCTCTGTACTTCATACCTCTTGCAACTGAAGTATTTTACTCAGGTTTTATGAAGGTGTTTTGCCATCATTTTACATAATGGTGTGATATACAAAATATAATGGAATCAAATGCATTTTCACTGAAGAATGAAGGTAAGACAATGCCCCCTTTCCCAGTGTCCTTCTTTGTCTAAACAACTACCTTGAATAAGTAACTCGATGTGTAATATTTAAGGCAGGATGCAGAATGCTTCTTTAGCTTTTTTTTCCTAACAAGATTAACCTGCAAACTTGCTAAGCCTTTTGCCTTGTATTAATGGAAACAATAGGTTTGCCTTACATAATCCGGATATTCTGGTTTCTTTCAGGGCTAGGTTTGAGACATATTTGTTTAAAGCAGAAAAGTGTGATTATAAACCTTCCTGGCTTTGTTGGTCTTACTCACAGAAGCTGTCATCAGTCAAAACTGCAAAAAAATAAAAATAAATCAAGGGTCACATTCATTTGACTTTTCCATACACTATATGCTAGTTTCAATCTGATACATTTTTACCATATATCAAAGCGAGTCAGTCTCTCATTCTGTCTCTCTGGCTAGAATCCCATTGGTTAATTATATTGGCAGGAGTGTAGTTGCATAAACTGTATGGGCAAACTGGTGCTAATTAACAAGTCGTCACTTGCCTCTCTCATGGCTTGTTCACCAACAGCTATTTGACTTCTTAATCAGGAATACAATGGCCCTTACACTGTTGATAGCCAATAGGAAATCTGGCCTCTCTTCTCCCCTCCCCTTTTTTGTTCCTCATCTCCTGATGCTTACAGTCAGCTGTTCAGATTTGTTTCCTAGTTTCTATAAATGTTATGTAAAAATAAGATAAGTGGGTGTCAACATTTACTGTTGTGTACGTAGCATTAAACACATTCAGTGCCTTTCACTTGGTTTGTCTGTAAAGCAGCACACTTACTGGTGGTGAATTTTGCCAAATTGTTTGTAACCAATAAAGTATCCTGGCGTAATTGGAACATCGTTTCAAGTCTACAAAGTTTAGACTTTATGGAGAACCCCACTATAAATTTATTATTGCTTCATAAATTAAATATAGAATGCAATGATGGTATTAGAAGTAGACTAGGAGTGTTTGTGAAGCAACCTGTGTATCATAATGCTTGCGGAGGGATGTGTGTGCCTTGAATGTATTCATACTCAAATGTAGCAGGTCTCTGGGAGACCTGTGCTTATAGCTCCCAATATTTGTTCTCCTTTTTGTGCTTGAAACAGCCATGGAAAGGTGGGATTTGTTAGATTAGAAAAAGAATAACTTTTTTTTTTTCAAAAAGCAAGAGGAGCTTTATCTGAATCCCCTCACTGCATCTTCTATCTAGAACGTTTTTTGTTTTGCCTAACAGACAACTTCTTTGACAGCACATCACCAGTCTTTATATGTTCCCCACCGTTCTGTTACCTTGAAATCAGAAAACATAAAATATGAGATATTGAAACTTTGCAATGTCAGCATCTTTTAAAATTGATTCCTGTAATATCCAGCCTTATTTCTTACATAGAGATAAATATTTGTGATGCCAATGCACAAAGTGGCTCTGAATATTTGTAGGATATGGCTTTTTGTTTGGAACGTATACTTACTGCTTGTAACAAACAGTGTGCTTTTTGTTCTTGCTGTTTCCAGATATTTACATCCCATGGACCAACAGTAATTATGCCAACTTGGTTTTGTTCCCGAGAGTGGTTTTGTCACGTGGGCAGATTTGATGAAGGAGGAAAGGTAAGTGCTTTGGAGGAGAACCTAATCTTGAATGTGCTATGTCCCATGGATACCTATATAGCATGGATGGCATTTCCTAGCAAAAAATGAAAAAACAAAACAAAACAAAAACCTCCAGTTACAGTATATCAGGTTGTGGTAGGGAATCAGTCTATCTCAGAGAGCAGTCCAGTAATTCAAAGAGGTTAACTCCTGTGGCCAAAGTATCCCTAGTCCAGTACTGCTTCAGTTCATATATAACCTGATATACAGTAACTTAGAGTAGTACTTTCTTGTGCCTCTCTCCCTCCCCCCAACCCCACCCCAAGGAAATAGCTGTTTTGTTAAATTAAGCCACTTGTTATACAAAACTAAGTTGCAGTTAGAGTAGGGCCATCATTAGAACTTAGGAAAGGGTTGCTTCCCCACATCACCATTGACACGATGGCCATACTTTGTTGTCATTTACTATACTAAGCCATGGGATTTTAGCCATAGGTTGATTGGCTGTTTGACTGACTGATTCATTGATTGTTTGATTTTGAATCTCTTCTGCCATATGGGATCTGAGTAGCTTTACAGCAGTCATCTCAATAGTGGAAAGTTGTGTCCCTTTGAGGCTCACAATACAACAATTCATAGCTATTGACAAACTTATTATCTAGAAGTTCATCAAATCCCCTCCGAAATCTAGAGATTGAACATCATAAGCATTTAGAGAGAGAAGATTTTGTCTGTTTAACTTCTGTTTCATGTGAAGAAGTATTAGGCAGAAGAGGTCAGTGAAGGCAATAAAAAGGAAGCAAATGACACTTCATCCCAGCTAAGATTATGAAGGAGGCACCCCCCCCTCTCTCGCTCTCTCTCTCTCTCGTCCATCTGACTGGAATGTCTGCTGTTCTGGAAAACAACAAGCCCAATGGCAGTTGGTCCCAGCAAGGATGCAAGTGTTGTTGCCCGGTTGCCATTCATAGGCTGATCAAGCAGCTTCTACCCTAGCAATGCCAAAGTATCCCTAGTCCAGTACTGCTGGACTACGGAGATACAGCAAGGTGGAATTAATAATATTAGCCATTATTGCTCTAAAAACAGAGTAGTGGCTGATTAAAGCAGTGCCAGTATTTGTTTCATGCAATGAGCAGAAACAAGCTACAAAGAGGAACGATTTGTTGAATGACTCTAACACAGCCATAGAGCACCTGTTGTTTTGTACAGAAGGTCCAAGATTCAATCTGCAGTGTTTCCTGGTACTACTGGAGGTGAGAGGGGGGGAAACCCTTGGCCAAAAACCTGAATAGCTGCTGCCAATGAAAGTTGGTAGAATGTTCTGCATAGATCAACAGTCGAGTATTAGGCAACTTCCTATGCTCTGAGGATTAGGCATATCATCACAAAAGAAAAGGAACCATAACTATAATAGAGACGGAACTGGCTTAATTGACTGTGTGCCTTGCTAAATAATTACCTCCCTTCCCTCCTTTAGTATGTGGTGGAGTAACTTGTAGGTGTTCTGTTGCTGCCAGTAAATAGAGAAACAGACTCAAGTGACTACATTCCAGTAATTCTGTGCACCAAATAGTCTCCATAGCAGCAACCTGGATTTCTCATTTGTGACTAAATCTGTACACCTGCTCTCCCAATGTTGGAAATGCAAGACATACACTAGAGACATGAATGAAGGATCTTATTACATAATACACTTAGAATGTATAGTCAAAAGCTTTTCCACAGGGCTTTGATAGAATCTCCCCATGTTTTTTTTAAAGGCCTGTAATGGATCGTGCTTATACTGCATATAAGAAAGTATCCAAATTGCATAAGTCCATTAGTCCCTTTGTTGTTTTTATAGAAGTAGTTTTGTGACACCCTCCTGGAGGCAAATCCATTTATTGTGGCAGAAGCTTTCATGGGCTGAACAAGTAGCTTCTATTCTAGAAATGTTTATAGTATGATAAAACTGCTCATCTTTGAAGTGCCCCAAGTTGTTTGCGCCTACAACTTCAAGCACACTTGTAATAAATGTCCATTATATATCCAGAAACATGGAAATACATAAGTCAATGGAAGATTTCCTCGTGTCTTAAAGCCTGTTGAAGAACTTATACATTGGTAGTGATAGGGACCTTTTACTAATTTTCTTGTGCAAATTTTCCCAGTAGAAGAGTTGAGCTTCTCCAGGCAAACCTAAGAAAACAACAGTGGTCACTGCTCAAAAATTATATAGAGTACATATTTATAACATTTTGAGCCATTTCTCATCCAGGCTATTTGAGTCTATTCCAAAAGTATCTCTAGTTTTGAGAAATCCCTTTATAATGCAGTCTGTTGTGATCTCTATGCTTTTTTTTCCATGACAATTTTTGTAAAACTGGCTTCTGATAATTCAAATTTAGATATCCACTAAATATTCAAGTCAGTATTATGTTCCTTCTCTACCTTACATACAGCTGTCTATGATGCACTTGGTGCCTTCTTTGCTACTGCTGGCATGAGAGAAGTCCCCTAACACTTGTGCAAGTGGAAGTTCCTCTTTCAAATCAGATATCATTGGCAGAAATATGGAATGCTCTGGATATGGCACTGGTACTTTCCCAGTTTGTGAATAGCATTCTGACCATAGTTTACAGTATTTGAGAGAATGGACTTAGAGTTCTTCACCAATCCATACGTGGTAGAAATAAAGTGAATCGTATGTCGTATGCAAAATATATGCATATTTTCATGATCCATGTGAATGACAGAGCTTGGTTCTTGATTTTTGCATTCCCCAACTTTTAATGTGCTCAGTCCTAAATGCTCAATAGGCAATGTTAAATAAGATAGGACGGAATGAAGAGATTTGTGTAATGTGGCATTTTCTAAAGTGTGGTGCCATGAGAAGCATCATTGTGCAATAAGAAATTAGTGGAAGTTTGTGTGTGTCTGAATTAAGCTGCCTATAATATCTTTGAATGGCTCACACTTCTTGCTTGGTCTTCTAACAGTCTCCACTAATATAATTGTGGCTGATATAGGCGATCAAAGGAATTGCCCTCTGTCAGAAGGGGTATCTAGTTTGAGTCAGTTTGAATTACAGTAGGACCCCGGTATATGCTGGGGATTGGTTCCAGGCCTTCCTGCGGATAACAAAAACTGTGGATAAGAGCAAATCCCCAAAACTGCTGTTTTGTGACAGTGGCTTGCTTTATGGCTGCTGTTTTACGTCAGTAGCTTGCTTTACAGCTGCTGTTTGTGATAATAGCTTGCTTTGCAGCTATTGAATTATTTATTTAATTTTTTCTTCTGTCAGCCATGGATAACTGAATCAGTGGTTAATGAATCAGTGGATACGGGGGTCCTACTGTACTGCTTTGGAATTGCCTCCTCTAAATCAAGAGGCATATACAGTTTATTGACTTTTATGGGATGGACTCCTCTGAGGGTAAGACATATTTAATTCTATATGTGGTTTAGACTTTTCCTAGAATACTGTGTGCTGTTCTGAGGACTATAGCTTCTATAACGAAACTGGAACATGTCTAGAGGAGGGCAGGAATGTGTCCAGATAAAAAGTCTGGAAATGAAGCCATGTGAAGCATGGTTGAGAGGAGTGGGATTGTTTAGCTCAAAGAAGACAAGACTGGAAGGTGCCACAACACGGTAAGACTCCATGTAAAGAATCCAAATTATAAGAGGTGCAATTTTGTTAAAACATTTGGACAAACCTCCTAGCAGGAAGAGCTATTTGGCAATGGAACATACTGCCTCAGGAGGCATTCAGTGGAGGTTTTTAAATAGAGGTTGGGTGGATTTATGTTAAGGTGGCTATAACAGGAACTTCCTGCTTCTGCAGTGAGTTGGGCTCAACAACATTTCGTGCCCCCCCCCCAGTTGCTTAATTCTGTGATTGAATTACAGTGGTACCTCAATTTACGAATTTAATCTGTTCCGAATGCATGCTCTTAAGTCGGACTACTCTTAAGTTGGGGTACCTATCTAAAAAAATTGAAAAAATAAGTTAAAAAATAAAAAAATGAAAAAAAAAAGTAAGTCGAGCAGACCATATCTAAAATTTGTAAGGCGGCAATTAAAGCGCGAACAGTTTTCCGCTCTTAAGTCGAATTGCTGTTAAGTTGAGCTGCTCTTAAGTCGGGGTACCACTGTATATGATTTTATATACTTATTTTTTTTTTATTTTTCAGATGTGTGAATGAGGTGGATATTCACTTTAAATTCGGGGGAAACAAGTATGCTTATTAGGTATTTTAGGAAACATTGGCCTTCCATTGAGGCCTTGATGTATTTTTCCTAGATTTTCTATCATCATTCTATTATGTAGTTACTTCTCCAAGTGCTGTCCCTGGCAATTATTTTTTCTCCTGTCCAAATGCCTCATTAGTATGACATAGACATTCCATCTTTAGAAACAGAATAGCCACAAGGAGAAAAATAAATAGTAATTGCAGGGCATCAAATTGATGGCGATATATGGAGAACCTTTGCAGGATTTTTTTGAGCTGTAGGAAATTCAGAAGTAGTTTGCCCTCCCCTTCTTCTGGGTGTGCATTCAGCTCCTCTTTCTGTGAGGCATAGTGGAGAATCAGACTCCTGACTGATAAGGAAAAAGAACTAGAAAGAGAAAAGTGGATGATTAAGGTATAGGACTGGACACACATTAAGCAGGAGCACTAAAAGGATTATTAGAATTTTTCTGAACTTTAGTACATGAAATTAATGTGTTTGTTGAAGTGGGAGGAGGGTTTTTGATTGTCTTTTTAAAAGACTTGAAATGGGAAGACACTGGGTCTGTTTTTTTTAAGAAGCCAAATTAAAGTATTATAAAGTTGTCATATGATTTGTCAAGGCCCTCTTGGGAAAAAATCAAGACAAAAAGCAGACTTTAATATTCTTGGCACATTATGGGTAAAACTGAACAGAGATCAGTGTTTGATTTTTGTCCAAGAAAGGAAGTGCTGGAGCCGAATATATTAGGTTGACAGACTCTTTTAAAACAAGCTCTCTTGACAGCATACCTTGATAGCATGTTACTAAGCATGCTGAGGTAATCGCCCCAATCCTATTATTGGGTTTTCACCCTTTCCATGTTTAATTAATTGCACCCCTTCAGTGTTTAAATGCAGCTTGCACATTTCTGTTTCAGGAGAGTAATCCTTTAACTTTATTTCCCAAACAATGGAGCCATTATATTTTCATCACAGATTTCCTGTTTTTGGAGTGGGTCAGGATGATTTAAAGGCCTATCAAAACATAACCATGGTGTTTGGTCACACGGCTAGCAAGAGGCTTAACAGGATTTGTATAATTCTGGGGAAAACTGTTTTTTAAAATGGCCTAGGCATTAAATGAATGTGTTGAGTTCTAACAGGTCTCTGGCAACAGCTTTGGAAATAACAGTGTGATGTGAAACATCTATGATTGCTATAGGTGGTCATTGGTGGTTTTGCATATGAGACTATGACTGTGACAGCCCTCAGGGTCATCACCCTGATGATAGTGGCAGCAGGTTATTGTCAGAGGCTTTCTCTGGCTCAGAGATGATTCAGTTTTCAATTTATAGTGTGTTGCTGCAGAGCGAGCCAATTCTTTTTTGAGGTCGGATGTGTTTCTCTGCCAGATACACATTGACCTATGCATCTTTTTTCCAGTTCGCGTGCTGTTATTGTTTTCCCGGATTTAGCATAGACTCTCCAGAACACATTTGACCCTTCCTGAGAGTCAATATTAGACTTAATTGTTTAAGTCAAACAGTCCAATCCTGTTCATGTTTATTCAGACATAGGCCCTAGTGAGGCTTTCTCCCAAGTAAAGATGCCTAAGATTGCAGCTGTAGTGTGTTAAAATGAACATCCAGATTGTAATGTCTGTCTTTTGAAGTACTTTTGGTATGAATCCAGTTTATGCAGTGTTACCATTTTGCTGTGTTGCGTGTTATTTATTTTCCTATTCATTTGTCTGGTCTGTCCTGTCCACAAGCCATCAAGAGGCTGCATATTATATGTCCAGACACACATGCTTGCCTCCGTTGCTGCCATAGCCTTCTTTTTTGTAAACACCACTGCAAATTTTGAATAAACTAATACATAACTAGCCAAGAGTGAATGCACAGGTTATAGCCGTTTCCATTTGAACTTAGTTCAAAGAAGAAAAAGAAATTGATTCTGCATCCAGTTCTAGTCCTGCTTCTTTTCAAGTGTCATTTCTTATGGGGGTGAGGTGGGGAGTAGATATTTAGTCACCAGCACTGGATTTCTAGGCATGTGGCAACTTTCTGGTTTTTACAGCTGCTTTCACTGTGAATATTGTATACTGCTTCTTCCGCTGTTCTGTTCACCTGCCATGATCAATGGCTGGTGGACATGATCTGTTCCTCTGTTAAGGGTCAGAACTGAACAGGTCTGGGTAATCCATGTTTATAATGTAAAATAATATGATTATATTGCCAGATCTTTCTTAACTACTGTACTATGTAGTTATCAAGAAAAGTACCTTTTACATTCTTACGTACCCGTATATACTCGAGTATAAGTCGACCCGAGTATAAGCCGGGGCCCCTAATTTAAACCCTCAAAACTGGGAAAATTTATTGACTCAAGTATAAGCCTAGGGTGAGAAATGCAACAGGGCCTGGCAACTCCTCCTTTGTGAGCTGGGTGTGTGTGTGATGTTTAAAATGACTTTTAGCCACCGAGGCAAGTGCTTGAGTTGGTGGCTAAAAGTCATTTTAAACATGGGGGGGTCAGGAGAAGTGGCGCACAATGTTTAAAATGACTTTTAACCACTGACCCAAACTTGCCTCAGTGGCTAAAAGTATTGACCCGAATATAAGCCGAGGACCCCTTTTTTCAGCCTAAAATTAGGGTTGAAAAACTAGGCTTATACTCGAGTATATACAGTATATCGAATTGTCACTGTATGTCAATCTGGAAGAAGGTCTTCTGCTAAAAGCTCTGTGGATAGCCTGTAACCATGAAAGGTCTGGCATTTACTGTACAGTATATAGAACCTGGGATGATACAACCTGAGATAATAGTCATATTTAGTATTTCCACAACACTTTATATAACATATAATGTTTGAATAACACTTCCAAATACCCAAAGCATTTCATCTCATGGCACAGTGGTTAAATGCCTGTACTGCAGGTAAAATTGTGCTCACGACCTGGGTTCAATCCCAGGTAGCAGGCTCAAGGTTCACTCAGCCTTCCATCCTTCCGTGGTCAGTAAAATGAGTACCCAGCTTGCTGGGGGCAGGCAATGTGTAGCCTGCACACTGTAATTAAAATTGTAAACCGCCCAGAGACTACTTGATGTGGTATGGGGCAGTATATAAGCAGAACACGTTGCTTTTGCTTTATCTAAGGGTGGCTGGTAGCATCATCCTGAAAGGTAGGTTTAGGGAGCTAGAGGGGCAGCCTTGACTAAAAGCAGCAACTCGTGGCATGGAGAGCCCGAGAAAAATGGGTTGTGGAGCCAGTTATTCCAGGCAAAGTAATAAGCAGTTCCTTTAAGAGGTCGGGGCCACATGATCAGACCTGCAAGAGATGCCCAGGATAGCAAGCAAAGAGGAAGGGGTGGAACTATATAATAGGGCAAGAGGAAGAAGAGAGAGCAAACAGGGGTTGACCCAATGAGGCATTTCCCCACAACTGTACCATACATTTCCAACACTCATAGAGCAATTTTATTTGCAGTCCATAGCCTTGCCAGTATTGAATGAAACCACTCTGGCAACATTCCATAGAGCACGTGGTACAACCACCATGTACAGGAGCTGGCCAAACCTCCAGGCAACCCCATCAGCCAGGGTGCTTCTGAGTCACCCTGGCCTTTTCCTTGAAGATCTGAATGTATCATTTCCCCCACACATGAGGAGAGCAGCAAATGTGTATGGGGAGCTGGTGGAAACAGCAGGAAATAAGGGAAGGCTATTAGATTGCAAGAAAGCAGAAGTAAACAGAGAAAAGTTTTAGGTGATTTTCTGTAATGTGGTGCTCCAGTATTTTTTTTTTTAAGATAAGCCCTATGTGCTGAATTTTATGCAGAAGAAGAAAGGAACCGGGAAAAAAAATGTGAAAGGCTGCAACAGCTGTTATTCCTCCCCCCCAAAAACCCCTCCTAAATATACTATTGTGAGTGGGATGATGCATGATGAGGTGAAGATTCACCCATAAGGAAATGAGTGTGTCGGCAGGGTGGAAGGTAGTCTAAAAAACAACAGTGTGAAAAGCCCTACTTTCATTCTGTTAACCCCTGAATGTGAACTTTCCTGGTGTTCACATTCTGCCATGTGAACACCAGGAAAGCTACCCATATCAAGAATGTGGAAAGCTACCCGTATCTAGAATGTGGGAGAATGGAACACATGTTCATTGTGGGCAAGCTCTGAGAGAGTGTTGCATGGAGCTGAGTGCTCTGAAGGAGCAACTGGACATACGTACGACTTCCATTCTGGCTTATCTACTTAGAGAAAGGAGGCCAGTCAGTTCAAGAGTGGCACCAGTCAAGAGCCGCCTTGTGTTGCTCTCCACTGGTCTCTTCCTTTCTGCTTTGGAATCAATGGCCCAGGGCTAGTGTTTGCATTAAACTGGTAATCTGTAGCCTAGCCCTGTAACAGCAACAATATTCTATTCATAATCACAGCTACAGCACTTTCTTTTGTGCCTGCTTACGGTCATTTACTTTCCTTCTACATTTTTTACCTTAGACCTATTCATTTTAAGCAGTTCCTACAGCCCTCCTAGCCAGTATTTTTTTCCTTAATCACACTCAGCAGCACACCAGCAGATGTGTGGTACAGTTTGTTCCCTGTTTGAAAATATCTACAAGGCAACCCCAAAGACTTCCTTCACTTTGGGGATTGGGCCGTCCTGTGTTTTGAATTTCCCCTTTCTTCTGAAGCAGGCAGCCACCCATTTTGGCACACTAGTGCAAACATCTTTTAAAGTAGTACTTCTAGGGTTGGGGAAGAAAGAGATTATTGACTCTTTAAGCCATAATATTCTAATTATGCAATTTGATATTGCTTCAGATCCAGGGAATGGACAGCTTTTAAGCACTGGGTATTGTATATAATGAAATGCAGTGTGGAAATAGGCATGTGACCCTCCAGGCAGCAGGCTGCTGGATAATTAAAGCCATGTGGCTAACTTGCCTTTTGCTTGCTTGGAGTGTGACATGAAGAACAGAAGCAGGTTTGAATTTTGCCATTGACACAAAGCAACACTGTAGAATTGAGCTCAGGGGAAGGATAAATCTAGCTAAGATGGTAAACGGATGGAATTCTAGTTTTGTTTTGTTTGTCTTTTTCCTAGCTCACCTTTCACTTCTCCCCTTGCACCGATCTGTTACTGCTTGTGAAGTTATTTAATACAAATATTAACACAGATTACAAATGTCAATATAAAAACGTTCTCCCTAGCCGTAGCATATTAAGGTAGGATTAAGGTAAAAGTAGACAGCTGTAAAAGCACATAGTGATGCTGTATAGCTCATTCAGGTAGATCTGTATGCTTAGCTACCTGATTCATTGCAGGAAATATTCTGAAATTTTAAATGCATCAGCACACATTATTCAGGCTGGCCTAAGAGAGACTGGCTCTGATAATAGCCTGTCCTGAGAACTAGATACCTATGCCTAAAGAATAGAGTCAAAATGCCACTATGTTTATTCCTTGTCAAGGGGTCCTCAAAAATCACATATCCGAACTGGAAATCATGGGTAATTTTGACCTAAAGCCTAAGGAGCTTTAGCTGGGAATCCTGCATGTGTACAGTGCCACTACCAATTAAGTTGATACTCAATTAAATTGATGTGCAAATAAAAATTAGGTAAAAAAAAATCTTCTTCTGAGGGTAGTGGGTAGAGAGAACAGATGGAAAGGCTCAGAAAGTACTGAAATAGAGGGAAAAGAAGGAGGAGGAGGAGGAAGCTCAAGTTAGAAGGTGGATCAGGATCCACCCAGATGGATTGTAGAGAAAGAAAATGGGGGCTGGTATCTGAAAATGTATGTAAGCTGCTGTAGTCATGCTGTATGAGACCCAAGGCTGTCTCAGTGTTCTGTTCATGGGATTTGTGGGGGGTAAACAGTACCTGAATGGGAGAGAACAGGGAAGGATACTTCTTTAGTAAGAGCCCTACCGCTCTTAGGTTTTGAATCTCCTTTTGCTTAAAGTCAAATCACCTTAAAAATCACTTACCACATTTCCAATCACTTTTTCCATGGAGCTCCCTTGGCCACGCCCCTTTTTGGCCGCCGTGTCGGTTTTTCTTGTGACGGCCACCAGGGGTGGTGGTTTTTTAAACCGATTTCTAGACTGCTTTTTGAAGCGATTTGGTTCAAACTGCGGACACCAGGCACCAGTTTTTTCTGGGTTTCCCCCTCTGTATGCCTTATCCTGCCATCGGAAAAGCCAAAAATGAAATCCTCCTGCAGTGTAACCATTTCCGCCGACTTCTCCGGTCCTTCTACTTCCTCTTTTGGATACAATTTTGCTTTTTCCGGTCACGGAAGTAGGTTATCAAAATCAATGTGCCATGTTGTAAGTAATCTAAAGGGAGAACTGGAAAATTAGCTACATTACTTTGAATGGAAGAACAACGGCATGACATTATCCTAAAAAATAATTTCCAAAACTGAACCAGATAATGGGAAATGTCAGACTAAATCGGAACAAAAAGCGGTTTAGCAAGGTGTGGACAGGGAAACCGGTTCTTGAGAAAACACCCAAGTGCAGAATGCTGAATCGCTTCAGCGACCACGTGACCAGGGGAGGGCAAAAGGCGATTCAAAACAAAGTGCGGTATCAGCCTGAGGCAGAAGAAAAAGCCTATATAAGCAGATGGGAGGGTGAAAACATGAGGAAGGACTAAGGGGCTTCTAACCTATATGAAATTGGGTGCAGTATTTTTGTTGGATAACATTTAAAATATAACCAAAGGAAACAGTAATGCAGCTCCTGCAAAACGGGCAATCTTCTACACCTAGGCTTTCCTAACACCTTTTGAAAAATAATTTGACAAAGCCAGAATCTGCATTCATAACACAGCAAGAGGTATTATTCCGCCTTAATGTGTAGGGTAACTTCAACTACTTTGCTGTCTTTTTAGAGGAAAGGAGTCTGCTTCCCCCCCCCCTTTAATTGGATTTGAAAGAGGCCAGGCATCCAACTGAGACATGAAATGTCTCAGTTAAACATAGAGTAGGAAAGTTGGGGGTGGGGGAGGGGTATTCTAAAAATAAGGAAACCACATCTGGATCTTTAGTAGAAGGTTGATAGTGTTGGGGATGTCATCTTGGAAGGATGTTACCAAGTGTGACCACAGTCTTCCTTTGTTCTAAATTGAGAATGTTGTTAACGTCAGATGGAGTTGATGTTTCGCATAAGCACTGAACTCAAAGCTGGATGTAGAATGCAACATGTAAGGAGTTCAGGGAGATATTAGTTTGAAATGGGTGTGTTTTCTTCTCTTTATCTTCAGAGTATCTATTTTGCAACAACTGATCATATTATATAGTCCTAAGAAGTAAAGCCCAAAGTAGACAGGGGATAAAAGTGTAGGGGAAGTTTAGTTTAATATCATTACTTAGGCATAATGCAAAGCCTCAGAAAATATAAGCAACAGGGTACAATGCTAACTATTCAGAAAGTTGTTGATTTTTTTGGTATTCAGACCAGAGTGGATTTGATTTAAATCACTTCAATTTAAATTGTGATTTAAATCATGATTTAAATCACTAGTCAGTAAGGTTTCATTTTAATCATGATTTTCTACATAAAGACTCATTTTTGCTAGAGTTGTTTTGATCTTTATATTTACAACCAGATGACAGTTTCATTTTTAAAATAATAACTTTTCAAGTTAGCTTTACCGTTATATCAGAAAATTACGGATTTGGTGGTTATATACCATTAGAAATACATAGATAGATAATTATGAAATTATTGCAAGGTGAACTATCTCCAGTTTAATAGTTTAATCATTCATATTTGGACAACTGTTCTGTTGTACTTTATTGGAAGGGGAAAAATAATCACTAGCTTAATAATAACAATTTAAATAGCTTTATTTAACTAAAACAATAACATTATATAGCATCATGTATGCTTGTATGCTTGTATTTGCTTAAATCTCCATGTTTGTTAACTGATGTGGTTAAAATATCTTACAATGACAGTCATTGACTACATCAGCTAGGTCCACATGAAAAACTTAAAATATACTGAACAGGTAAGGGTGTTGATTCTGTGTACATAGATGTGATGCGGTGGCCAGGAAAGCCAATGTGATTGATTCTTGGTTGCATCAACAGAACCATCGTGTCTAGATCAAGGGAAATGATAGTACCACTCTATTCTGCTCTGGTCAGACCCCACCTGGAGTACTGTGTCCAGTTCTGTGTGCCTCAATTTAAAAAGGATGTTGACAACCTCGAGCGGGTGCAGAGGAGGGCGACCAGGATGGTTGAGGGTCTGGAGGAAATGTCTTATGAGGAACGGCTTAGGGAACTGGGAATGTTTAGCCTTTCAAAAAGAAGACTGAGAGGGGATATGATAGCTATGTTTAAATATTTGAAAGGATGTCATGTTGACTAGGGAACAGGTTTGTTTTCCATGGCTTCAGAGACTAGGACTCAGGGCAGTGGTTTCAAACTACAGGAAAAGATATTCCATTTGAACATTAGGAAGAACTTCATGACAGCTAGAGCTGTTCGGCAGTGGAATATGCTGCCACGGAGGGTGGTTGAGTCTCCTTCTTTGGAGGTTTTTAAGCAGAGGCTGGATGGCCATCTGTTGGAAATATTGTGATGGGGTTCCTGCATGGCAGGGGGTTGGACTAGATGGCCCTTGAGGTCTCTTCCAACTCTATGATTCTATGATTCTATGATTCTATCATTTGCAGAGGAACATTGGAATTAAGGTCATTTTCTCAATTCTGATGTTTATTTTATAACATTTTTTTGCTATGAAGGAAGCATGTTATCATTGTAGACCCAAATACACAGTTTTGAAAATAGCAAAACCAAGCATATTTGATATCTTCTAGATAGAATTGCCCCAAATAATCAGAAATCTCTGGGAGAGCATAATGAATGAGAGCATGTGAATGGATTAATACAGCCTTATGCTACATAATTAAAAACTAATTTCATGTGAATAACCTTTGGATAGAGTAACCCCCACCTATCATGGGGGTTAGGGACCCACCTGACCCGTGATGACTGAAAATCCATGATATATGGATGCAGGTTGGATGGGGTAAAGGCTCCGTTGCTTAAAAGCATTTTAAACATTCTAGCAGTGGATCTGATCCGGTGGGTCAGATCCACCACCGCCGCTTGCACGGGCTGCTGGAAGGAGTCCCAGGCTCCAGCTCATTGGTGCTGGGTTGGAGAAATAAGGGTTTTTCTCCCCCACCTCAGTGCTAATCAGCTGGAGTCCCGGCATGTACTGCGGTCCTGTGATACAGCGGAAATGCAGTACATGAACCACGAAATGGCGGGGGGGTTACTGTATAATGTATCTTAACTAGATCATGGTCTTTAGAGATATTTTTCCTCAAAAAGCATTTAAATTTTTAAAAATCTGGTTTGAATTTAAAAAAAATGATATGTTTGATTTAAAAAAAACCATTGAGTTTTATCCACTCTGATTCAGACAGCTTCAAAAGGATTTATAAACAGCTTATGTGTACAATCCATGAAGACCAAGTAGTCCATGTCTAAAGCCTTACAAGATAAAAAGGTGAGATAAAAATCAACTGTAGGGGAAGATGGGAGGAAACTTAACTGCTAGGTTTTTTTAAATTTAAATATTGGTTCTTAAAATTATTGCCTCTAAACATTTCACGAAAAGATGAGTCTGATGGAACTGGTCTTTGGGCTGTTCTTTCGACATAGACTGGCTCTATTCTCTACCTCCCTCTGCTCTAATTCAATGTAATTTGAAAACAACATGCCCTTTACCCACTGAAATGTTATTTCTAGAGCCACCTGCCATATGTTTTTGCCTTATGATTCATAGTCAGCTTGAGGCCATAATGCTTAAATCTCCTGGTGTGTAAAATCAGCTATTTGTTTATGTAGCGTGGTTTGCAACAGCTTGGTAACAGAGAGCTGGGGTGAGAAACAAATAATATTTTGAGGACATCTGACTAATATATGGGTTGCTTTACATTCTCAAGGGGCTGCCGTGTTGCTAAATTCAAACAGATGTTGTTAGTCAACAGTCATCCCCTTCAGTTGTGTAATAGAAGGGGGCAGAGTTTTAAGGGGAGTTTGAAATACTCAAATATATAGCCATTTCATGCCATTGATGTTGCAGTGGTCTTTAAAAGCTAGGAAACTACTCTCCCCATTCCCCCAATTAAAAGAACTGCTGCAAGCTAAGATGGCACTTGTGATTATTTCCGAATGCAGCCATTGCTTGTTCCTGATGGCTCTTGTGGTAAAGCACACCATCTGCATTGTCTTGTATGAATGTTTTGGGAATGGGGTGTGCCGTCTGCTTTTTAGCAACTGTTCAGAAAAAACGTCTACAAATCTGAAAGGTTTACTGCTTTTCATTTCTTTTTTAAATTATGAGCAAGCAGGTGTGTTTGTGACATTGACACTGTACAGCAAAATGTCTGTAGAATTGTGACTATCCTGTGCAGGATACGCAGGACCGTTGGACTCTATTTTGATTGCTTCGTAAATTAATGAATTCAACTTTACAGTATTATCCCAGCTGTTTTATGGAACTATGCATAGGTGACACTAATGATTGGAGCAAATAAAAATATGGAAAATGTAGAACAACTTTATAATCAAATGCATGCTTAATTATTACAGTGTATTCTAGATGTTACAACCAAGGGAAATCAAAATGGATAGCAAAGGGTATCTAGGGAATGGCTAATTTCTTTTCTAAGGTGGTGTCCTTTTGCAGTGAATGGGCTTCTTTGTCATCCTTCACTCAAATATGCCTCGTTTTCCGGTGTTGGAATGGTAGCATACTGCCAAGACACATTTCCCTAGGTTGTTTTCTTTATATCAGTTTTACAGAAAGGGGCAATCTGCAGCAGGGCAGATATTAAGAACAGGCTTTTCCAATATACTGTTAGCTGTACATAATGCTGCACATAGTGTGTGCGTGCACATGTGTCTTTGTATTCAGAGAATTATAGTGTAAAACTGGTTCCAGTTTCCTCAGTGATGGTTAAGTGGATGAAGAGCCCTTACATTCATTGCCTTCTGTCCAATTCCTCCTCCCTACCCTACAATTTTTTAAATTTGGAAAGAGGCAATACATCTTTGAAATGTTATCTGTCCAAGAATCGTCACTTTAATATTATGGGATTCAAATTTAATTTAGTGGTTGGTCGTGAACTCCATGCCCTGATTTAGAAAAGAAATGGCAACTTCCTGATTAACTGAGAATAAAACCATCTTCAAATGATGTCAGGCATTGATTACTGTATATCCCAGGTCTTTCAGTTTGTTTGATGAAGGAATTTCCATTTCTGCTTTGTCATAAGAACCATTGATTATATTTTAATATAATGTGGCAATATCTGTGAAGATTCAAAAATGGATAGCATTGACTCAGCTAGTCCAAACATAACAAAATGCAGTATAATGAGTTTAACTTTGGATCTTTATGTAAATATTAGCCAAAGAAAGGCAACTATTTAAATAACGCTATGTTCAAATCTATGATTCTAGCCATTTGATACATTCAGCTGTTGGTCCCCAACTCTTATCTTTCCATAGTCAGAATGATTCTGTGCAGCTTTATACCTCCCCACCCCATGTTCTGGGAATCCCTAGAGATTCTTGTATTTCATGCCCCAAAATTATTGCTGTGGGTCCTGCCCCTGGGACTGGTAGGGACTATTGTTGACCATTAAAGAGTCCCTTGGTCCCATCTCTGCTCTATACCTCCCCAAAGGCTTCCTCCAACATGAACAGGATCCTTAGTGATCCACAGAACCTGGAAGGGGAATAGGAAACTCAATTCTGCCAAAACAGCCATGGTTGATGATGCCATCCAGGTTCTGTTACAAAGAATTGCACAACAGGATTCTGGCTGATATATGATGTTGTTTGTACAGTATAGCACTTTTGAACGCATGAAGATTTATCTACTCATTCCCAGACATTATACAATTAGAGTATACTCTGTTTTCCTGTAATCTCAAAGAAATTCCCCAAAGATGTGTTGTATAGTCTTTTTCATGTGTAGTAGCACATGTATGTGTTGTTGCTTTTGGACACAATAGCTGTTGGCTGCATGTGATTTGAACAAGATGTGGTCTCTTGCAGGGCACACCTGAAGACTTGTTATTCTTCTATGAACATATTCGAAAAGGTGGTGGAGTTTTTCGAGTCAACAAGTGCCTTCTTCTCTACCGTTATCATCTTCAAGCAGCCACTCACTCAGTTTTAGAGTAAGAGATGGTTTGTATTAGTCTGCTTGGGGCATTGGATGGGAGCTAGTGGGTAAGCCATTCCTTTCATAACAGTATACAGAATTGTTAGTCATTTGCTTGCTGTATTCAAACAATAGTGAAGGATGGTGCATTGAATCTATTTCTCTCTGCTTCCCATCCCATAGTTCTAAGTCAAGAAGTGTCAGTACATCTTGGAATATCGCCTATACAATCCCTAAGGTGGATTTGGAGAACCACTGCTCAATGACACAGTTACTTGGGTTTGGCACTGATGTACTTTCAGAAGCTCTTGTATTGGTGGCTTGAAATCTTGACATTTGTTAAATTCTTGAATCTCTTTTCACATCACTGTTTCACACTGCACTCACAATGCTGCATATGGGGCACAGAGCAGACTCTTGATTTTTCACTAATGATGCTTTTTTGTTAAACCTGTTTATTTAGGTTATTGGCTAGGTATAGCTTTTGAACTAAGTGTTTCCTTAGCTGAGGCACATACCATTGTCATTTTCTGTGGTTTTCCATCATAAATATATAGTCCAGGAATGACTAAAACCAATGGTATCTCAGGTCTGCTTCTAACAATATGGACTCCTGTGAGGATCTATGCAGGATTGGAAGCAGCCTTGTCAAAACTAGTGCCCCCCAGATGTCGATGGCTACTGTTCCCATCACCCACAGCGGACAGGGCAAGTGCTGTACTTGCTGATGATGTAGGGAGAAGGAGCTGAGTATCACCTTGGAGACATCTAGTATAAAAGATTCTGCCTAAGTTCAGTGCCGTTGTGCTGAGGATCTTCCTCAGTGGAGTCACACAAACTCAGAGACTTGCTCTGCAAGGAACATTGGACCTTCCAAATGTTCCATGACAATTCTTAAGGTTTTTCATCACGTCCAGTGATGGATTGAACACCCCAGCAACATCTTAAAAGGCACAGCATATTCCTCACTCTTCCTCCAAGGCTTCGTAGATTCCCATGCTGCGGTCTTGCTCCCTGAAGCTTCAAAAAAAATTATTCATGGCATTTCTACAGGTAGTGGATGAGTGTTGATCAAGGACCAGGGACACAAGATCTTCATAGATATCTTCAGGGTGGTCTGTATGTGACTGTATGCTACAGGTCAACTTGCTGCCGCCTCATCCTCCCCCCCCCCCCACACAGTGTTTTTTATCAAATCTGGCTCAGCATTTGTGTGCTTTCATCAATAGAAAGATTATACGGTGCTCAGAATAGTGAAGTTTGTGCAACAATTACGTATATGTGTGTGAGTACATGAACCAACGGGTTTATGTAGTGTGTTATCTGTTTTGTCTCATGATACTGAACAACATATATAAAAAAGTAACATTGCATAGCAAAAACAAAGGAAACAGTATGTTTCCCCCAATTATTGCTGTGTATGTGATTCTGAATACAGATTACACTTGTGTTCAGAGTCTAGATGTAACTAGCTACTTGTTATTCAACCCTTTCCAAAGAAGAAATTACTATGTGAGTGTAGATTAAGAAAAGGTAACTTAACTTCTTTTGTGGGGTAACTGAGTCATGTTTTTATTTACCCTTGTAGCTATAGTAGTGTGGCCTCAGTAAAACAATATAATGTTGGAATATTCAGGGGCTGGCTTGTGATGTGTCTTATACTCTGCTGTGAGTCTTTAGATAACAATGAAATAGACAAGAGAGGGGTGTGGTTGAGAACACAGACTTGTAGCATTCAAGTGGGCTTTTAAATAGCGAAGAGCAATATTTTAGTTGCTTTTCAAAATAGGAAAGATAACTACTATATTCAAAAAATGACAGTCTAAAGCAGATGGTGGAAAAATAGATCTTCTACATATATGGGTCCAAGGCCCACCTATCACCACTGTTGTAGCTAGCCATTATTGGGTGGGGTGGGGGGCTGATGGCAGTTTTTGGTCAAAATATGGTAGTAACTGTAATTGTGCCAATAAATAAAATAATAAATGTAACTATAAATGCAACTATAACTACAAACCAGTTTTAATGCTCTGGTTTTAAAGGTTTTCAAGTGATAATTTTTTTCTTTGGGACAAGACTATCAAAGAGAGCCAGTGAAAGGTCTGTGGGGAGCAGTTGGATTTCCGTAGTCGTTAATGTAAGAGAATCATAGGAAGTAAAATATGAATAAAAATAGAGGAAGAGAATAGAAAAACATTTCAGGTTTATTGTTCAATAGAATAATTTTGACAGCTATTAGGATTTTTTCCAATCCTCTATCATGATATGTTAACACTTTTTGGAAAAGGACTGCTGGTCGCTGTGGGAAAAAAACATATTCTTGGAAGGGAATTTGTTCTGAGTCAACAGCCAAGCCATTACTGATTCCAATTTGCAAGGTTGTGTGGCACAGACCCTCCCGGATTATGAAATAACTTGGAGAATGTGGAAATATTACAGAGCAGTTCCATAGGCAATACACAAAGAGCACAACGGGAAGCTTTTCTCTTTCCAACCCCTTCCCCCCCCTCTGTGTGTGCAACACACACACACAGAGACACACACACACACACAAAGACATGGGGGTGAACATATGTTTAAACTATGTTACCTCGTGTGAAGAGTTGGGCAGAGTCCTTAGGAAGGACTATTTGCAAGGAATTTTGGAGTTCCAAAATTAGCTATGTTGGGGCTTTCTGAAAAGATATTGCCCAGCATATACAAAGAAGCTGGCTATTTGTCTTTACACCCATCATCTGCTTGGGGGAGGCAGGGAAGCACTCTTTAATCAACCCACTATTCACGCACTTGGAATCTGTACTGGATATTTAAGGATCTCATGACTTTTCCTTCTGAGCCATTAGCTAAGTATCCCCTTAAAGGGAATGTCATAAGAGGCATTAGTATGTGTTTCTGCATCCTGGCAGCCATCACTCCAGACAGGAGTGTTTCAGATTTGAAGGCTCAAGGTTTGTGTGTTGCATTAGGACAAAATACATCTTGGGAGTGATGCCTCCTGTCTGCCAATTGTTTGCCCTAACCCTGTCCCTTTCTAGACGATGGTTTCGAAAGACCAATCCATTTCTGTTTAGATGAGTCTGCTCTTATGAAATACATATGTCATATGAGGGGAAATCTTGTGAAATGAAGGATCAGTCTTCCATGGTGGTTGAGAGAGCGATGATGTATTCTCCTTGAACATCCATTGCAAGGATTGAGGCCATTCCTTATAGGAGCCAGCCACTCCTGCCAGCCTATCGACCAGCATGTAAATGCAAGTAGATAAATAGGTACCACTGTAAAAAGCAGGAAGGTAAAACAGTGTTTCCTTGCAGCCATGCCGGCCACATGGCCACGGACTTGCACAACACTGGCTCTTTGGCTTGAATACGGAGATGAGCACGGACACGACTAGCATGCATGTGCGGGGAGACCTTTACCTTTTACCTTATAGGGGCCAGCTACCACCCTAGATTTTCAAGGCAATGTTTCTGTGAAAGAGATGCACAAGTCAGCTATTCAGTTTTTTTACTCATATTTTCAAAATGGCAAGGGTGGTGATTCTCTTTTGCAACTCAGCCTTCATCAGAAAGGTGGATGTTCATTCATTTTGGCTTCACTACTGGACCAAATGGGATGACACTACTTTCTCATATAATACAGGAGAAAGTTACCTTTCTTACTGTGGATACCTATTATCTGAACCTTCTCAAGAGCACTCCATCTTCTCATGGGCTTCTGCTTCATCATATATGGGTGGCCAGGGAAAATTCTTCCTTGTCATATGACTAATCTGTAAGTTTCACTGTTTTCTGCAGTAAAGTAGGCATACTGAGAAGAACTTTCTTGCTTCCCTGTTGGTGCCCCCCCCCCCGGATTCTGTTCAAGGAGGGCAAGATGTTTGTGATGTCTAGAAAAGTCCATCATTCATAATTTTAAGACAATTATAGCATGATAGCCTTGTGAGAAAATAGCTTGAGGCAACCTTCCTTAAAAATGTGCACAACAGATTTTCTAAACAGTATTGAAATCCCATCTAAAGTCCAGTTCAAACCACCAACCACCTTTCTTCTTAAGAGCCATTTGAAATACTCTGTCAACTAAAATATTTTTTCCTGGGGATATGTAGAATAAGATCTAGATTTTGAACTAGGAAGGTGTAAAGCGCCCAAAGAAATTATAGGTCTACCTAGAGATGGACATTGGGGTTGGAAGACATCAATAGAGATTAAACAAGCCCGAAAGCACCATTACTAAAAGGTGTGCCTTTTAGTAATGTAACTCAAGAAATCAGTCTTCATGAAACTTAAAGACAAAATGATTTGTTTAAACAAAGGTGTGTCATCTAATCTCAGGGAAGGTAGCAATCACTCTAAATCATTGGTGTGCTGATCACGGTCTGTCATAGACGGCATGCCCCAGAGGCAGAAACTAAGCAGTGTTCACCTAAGTTTACTACTCCCATTGTGGGTGGAGTGGGGAGGATGTTAGGGCTATACGTTTGGTGCATCTATAAATTCAATACATTTGGTGACACAAGCATAGGGATTAATTATTATTTTTCCCCTTCTGGGTAATTCCCACAACTAATTTATGCCACAGAAGAGATCCCTGGAAGGCAAAAAGGAATCTGTGAAGTAGGAAACAGCCACACTCTCATAGACTCCCGGTGCTAGAGGGCAAGGGAGTCATGTTTAAGTGGCATGTTCTCTGTGATGATAGGATCTGAATGACGTACTGTGTGCATCTCGATTAGGAACACTTTGGTGGTAAAAGGCTTGGCACTTAAAACAATCCTTCTGGCATTTACAGATGTTTTATGTTGTCACCTAAAGATACGGAAAATATTTGTTTGGATTCGATGGATTAAAGAAATGAATTTAGTTACATTCCCACCCCATCACATTTCCATTCTTAGCGTTCCTTTGTTCATGTCAAGTTACAGACTATGACCCCCCCCCCCCGTGGAAAGTAAATGTATGGGGTGGGGAGGGAGAGAGTATGTTTATATACCTCTTCTAATTTATACATTTTTCTACAAGTTTTCCTTGGTTAACTAAGGTGAGAGGAAGAAAGTCCCCCACCTCTCAAATGTACACGTTTGTAGCCACTAGAGATGGGCACGAAACAAAAAAATGGTGTTTCGGTTTTTCGTTTGTCGTTGAGAGGTCTGTTTCGGTTCGTTTCCGTTTGTCGTGAATTTTTCGAAAAATTTCATTACCGTTTTTCATTTTTTCGTTTGTCGTTTCTACTCGCTTTTTGCACGATTTTTAAAGCATTTCCATGCGCAGGCATCCCCCAACGCCCCAGACCAGAAGGAAAACACTAAAAAAAAATGGATGCTGGCAGAGACACAGTATAGACTAGGTACGCAGGGAGGCTGCAAAGGCAGCGGCGGGCATTGCCCAGGGTGCAAGGCAGCCGCAGACTGACTGCACTGCGGGGCAAGGGAGGGTACTTACTGAGAGGTACGCAGCATGCACACACACAGGGAGGCTGCAGGACTGAAGCTAGAGTCGCAGAGACAGCAATCCCACCCTGACTCCCACCAGAGACTGCAAGGAGGACGGGGGCTGCCAGACCTGCCCGCCCAGTCTGCAACCTGGGCATGCTATTGGTTGAACATGATCCCATCACATGGCTTGCCTCCATTTTGTGGCTGGTGGCGACATCCATTTTAAAGGGAAAAGAAAAATACATCGCAATGGGAGAAGACAAAAACAAACGTTTTAAGGACCCCAACCCCCCTGGTAGGTATTATCAGACAATATAAATGATTATCGCTGCGTTTTTACGGATGTCCAGGGTGTTTTTTAACATTTAAAACAGCTCATTTCATTGTGCGTCGCCATTAACGGAAACAAAACGTAACGACCACAATTTTTGTGGTTCTGTTTGTTTCGTTGCATTTTCATCACAATTTTCGTTTGTCGTTTCGTTATGTAACGGAACGACAAACAAATAACGGAAACGAAAAAATGTTCGTTCCGTGCCCATCTCTAGTATCCATGTTAATTTTTGCAATACTGTAGCTTTGTGTGTGTGTGTTTATAAAACATACTTGCAAGCCTGATAGTAGTGCTGATTTAAGGAACACTTTGTTTCACAATGGTTCTCAGAAGAGATGCAATGGATAATTTGAGTGAGAATCTCCAAAGCATTGCATTTCATTGCCATTCCTGGTTTGGAGCTTCAGCCTGGCCAGATTCAGAGGCTATGGGCAAACTGCAAGACATCTGCACATTTCACAGCTGACTGGACTGCTCAAACTTCAAGGTATGAGATGTTGGTGAGGACGAGGTCTGAAGAACTTGAAAGCTTGCACAAGTTCATGTCATATAAGTTGGTTGTACTCAGTTTCTTTATCAATGGTGACTCCCCCACATTTGTGGGCTAGCATAGCAATTTTTATTTTTCTTGTTGTTTGTGATATCCATACTGGCAATTGCTGTATCTTCTATCATTTCTGTAGCTGTTTTTCTCCTTTTTCCATGTCCAAAAAACCCAGAAGAACTTTGGGGTTGGGGGATATGCTTCTGGCTCTCTGATTTCACCTACTCTAGTCAAGTGAGAAAGGAGAAACAAGCTGGTGGCAGTCAAGAATTTTAGCGATTAGCAACTACTATAAAAGAAGGCACTGTGTGAAGCAGAAAAGATGTTTAATAGAAAAATAAATTATCCCGAACATCTGTCTTAAATTCTTAATGGCTTGAACCAAACCTATGGTTAACAGTGTAGAATAAAATAAAGTAGCTGCTATTTTACGGGAGAGAAATAATAGTTATTTCATTGAAATTGAAATTCCTGTTCTCCAAGGACGTGGGTTTTGGAGCCCCACTTTGGCACTCCCTTATCCCTATGATGCATTGACGTTGCTGCTGGCTATGAACTTGTACCTAATGTGAAGACTGAAATTAACCAGTGAGAATTTTTTTGTGGGAGGTGGTTTATGTAACTTTTAAGAACCGCTTTTAGTTTCATTTGTTTCAGGCAGTTTCTTAATTGCTGTTTGCAAGTTGCTACAGTTCCTCTCCCTTGCACCTGCCTTGGCGCTGGGAGTCTGGGAAAAAGGTATCCCCTTCTCCCCTAAGGCAGGAATCCCAGGTACCGGCTCTGGGAACGTCCCGGCATACAAGGCAATCCAGGTGAACCGGAAACCCAGTCGTTGGGGGAGGGAGGGGGGTTGACTGAGAAACATCTCCCTTTTGACACTCCTTGAGCTACACTCTTTTAAAAAGAACCTGTGCCAGTTATGTTGTGTTCATTACAGGTTTTCACAAAGCCCACATCTGTAATTTTCATATAATTAGCTTGAAGCCAGAGTCACACGCTTCTCTGCATGAACCCAGCAACCACCCACTGCTTGTCCTTATGACACAACCTAAAGCTACGAAAGTCTTCCCAAGGTAAAAAGCTCCAGCATGCAGACTTTTCTTACTTAACACTTTCACAGATGGGTGTGTAGGAGCTGGAGCCTTCCCTGCCTTATCGTTTAGAAACCAGTACATTGAGCCCTTATGGATTTCCTAAATTCATGAGAGCCAACCAACAATTTACAATAATAATGTGTTTGCTGAAAGGATACTCTTTCTTTCTTTCTTTCTTTCTTTCTTTCTTTCTTTCTTTCTTTCTTTCTTTCTTTCTTTCTTTCTTTCTTTCTTTCTTTCTTTCTTT
>JAHTLZ010000010.1:28367681-28382664 GCA_023846285.1 Phrynocephalus versicolor | reverse complement strand
ATTTATTTATTTATTTATTTATTTATTTATTTATTTATTTATTTATTATTTTGGTTAGTTCTTGTCAAAACTGGTACAATATGACCCTACCGAGATATGCTAGACTTTCTAGAAGCTAGACTTTCCCAGCAGGTGAGCTGTAACAGGTTCCGTGCTCATTTGGGTTGTTAGGATTCTGTGCAGAAAGAACAGAGAAATGGGAAGAAAGCCACTTCTAACTGTCCATTTGCTTTGTCTCACTGCTGAGAAATCAAAAGGCTTTTTTCCTACATCCAGGGTTGTAACATTAATGGATTCCTAAACAAGTTTTCTCGTTAGGAGCAAAAACATTGAGAAGGCTTGGGAAAGGAGACATGTTAACCTGTTTCACCAGCAAGCAGGAGACCACCCATACAGAAAATGAAATGTACACCCGGAGACAGCCCACTAGCAGCAGTTCTGTTTCCTAAAGGCATATCTAGTTAACAGATACTGTATGTGTCTGTCTTACTACTTGAATTAAGATCTAAACAGGAAAACACCAGTGTTCTGTGATCAGTTGTTCCTTGGTGGGCAATTACTGTTTGTTAAGTGCCATAAAGATGCCCAGTGTTCTGTGAAACATAGGCAGGAATCCTATTAGGATTTATGTTGGCATGGCATAATCACTGGAGATCTCAGCACTGAATTGTGACAAATCGAGGAGTAACACTACAGCAGATGCCTATGCTGACTTCTTAACAGGTGGAAATTTGAATTACAAATTGAGTTACAGTGGCAGACATAAATAATAGGATTCTAGCTGTTTTAAAAACAGGAGACTGGCCCTGAAGGCTTACAGACATTAGTTATCTGTAGTGAAATCAGATGGAGACATAATATGAATCTCTTTGGAAGATGCATATTTTTATGTAGAAAGGTTCTTAACCACCAGAGTCTCTCATTACCTGAAGAAAAAACAGCTGTGCATGGTACCGTTGGCAAATTTTCAGTCTCTCTCTGTGTGTGTTCTATGCTATGGTGGAATCAACTGTGTGTTGTGTCGTTACAGTCGTGACCAACTCTTCGTGACCCCGCGACCGTGGAGTTTTCTTGGCAGGAATACTGGAGTGGTTTGCCAGTTCCTACTCCAGGCGCCTACAGCACCTGGTATTCCCTGGTGGTCTCCCATCCAAGTACTAGCCAGGGCCGACCCTGCTTAGCTTCCGAAATTGGGCGAGATCGGATGTGCTTAGGGCATCTAGGCAGCTGATGCCTTTAGGAATCAACCTAAAGCAACCCTAATAGGGCTTTCAAGGTGAGATATTTAAAGAATGGTTTTATCAGTTATCCAGCTACTTTCCATGACTGAGCAGGGATTTAAACCCCATTGTCCAGAGTTCTAACCCATCACTCTATCCTCTACATCACACTGGGAATCTGTACCATCTTTTGTGCCTACCCTACCACAAAACAGGCCAATCCACTGAATAAGGCCTCCAGTCCCTTAGAGAGCCTTTTTGATGCTGATGGGATGGGAGTGAGCCATGTGCAAGCAACTTTCTTTTTGTATCTTGTTTGGATATAACCCATTGTTTTGAGTGTTGGCTCATTTTTTGTGATGGTAAGTTTTTTATGCTTTTAAGGTACCTCCCCTCCCCTCTCAATGTATATACATACATGAAAATCATGTTGAAGTTGAAATTGATGTTTCTTATTAATAATATTTTATTTTGTCTATAAAGATCTGTAACTGTAGCTCTTTTGCCAGCAATTTCTACTGTCCTGTTATTCATTTCATCTCCCCTCAACATTTGTCATATTTCAGCAAGAGTAATGTCAGTCTTCTTTAACGTATAGCACATAGGAAAATCAGCTCTCTTTATGTGGTACTGTCACACCAGCCAATTTCACAGTTTCCTCTCCCATTAATTTGATGCTAGCTAACTTATCAATGAAGGTTGTCCTTTCTGTTGCTAAACTGCTCTTACTCTTAGGAGGTTCTTCCTAATGCTTAGTTAAAATCTTCCCTGTAATTCGAATCTACAGTAATACCTCGGATAGCAAATGCCCCTGTTAATGAATAATTCAAATAGCAAATGGAAATTTCCAGGAATAGGGTTGCCCTGGATAACGAATTTTTCCTATGGGTTGCCTCAGATAACAATTTTTTCATAATGCCTTGCAAAAAAGTGTACCCAGGATGCTTTGCGCCCGCCATAGTTTGTGGAGGGTTGGGAGGAGTTAGAGCGTTTTTTATGATGTTTTGGAGCCATTCTGGACATTTTTTGCTGAGGGATTTGGACCTTTTGAAATTGGAAAGGTAGCCAGCTGAGGTTTTCTTGCTTTCTTTTGTGTTTTTGCATTGGTTTTTATTGTACTTGTGGTAGGAATGACCTGGCATTTGTTTTGGAGCTAGCTTTTATTAATCTTTGCACTGCTTTTCTTTCCATTTTGAGGTGGGGGTAGGGTGGGGAACAGTCTGGGGCAGTCTTGTTGCTTTCTTCTGTCCATGTTTGCAGTCTTTTACAGGCTGGATTTTTCTTACTGCTTATGTTTGTCTGTTTGCATTCCCCCCCCCCCATTGCATTTTAGGCAGGAAAAGTCTGGGGTAGTCTTGCTAGTTTCTTTTATCGATATTTGCATTACACTGCAGGGGGAGTGTTCGGGGGGAGTGTTCCAGCACTTCATGCCTTTAAAGTGCTCTTTATAAAGAGGTCTGGGGAAAAACCCTAGTTTCTTCTTTGTAGCCTTTTAGAAGCAATATAAACTAAAAGACCTCCTATCCTATATAACCTGGCTCCACCCCCCCTTCCTACCTCAGTTCCTTCTTTTCCGCCTCCAGTGCCTCTCGTGTTCTTCTACAATATATACAATAGAGACAGGAATTAATTATTTTATTTCAAACAATTAGTTTTATTTTATTTTACCTGAAGGTAAAATAAACAATTAGTTTTATTTTATTTTACCTGAAGGAACTCCCCCCCCCCCGGGGTGGGCTGTTTTTGTTGGGGGGGGGCTCCCCCCCCCCAGTTTCCCCATTTTGATTTTTGCCCACTTCATCATTTTCCCGCCATTTTTAATGGCCTCTTCTTCTCCTTTCCAACGTTGCAGTTCTTGTAAAAATAAGATTCCAGTTACAGACGGGCACTCCTTGTGTCTGTTTTGCCTTGGAGAAAGCCACCTGCACATCTCATGCACGCATGGTAAAAATTTTACCAAGGCAGCGCTACGTGCCCGACTTGAGAGGCTAAGATCCCATATCTGGGAGTGCTCATTAGAAGCTGGTGTGGCTTCCACCTCTACTACGACGGGAAACCTACAACCTAGCCCAGCTGTTTCACAGCCTTCCATCGCCTCGTTGGAACAACTCTCGACTGCTTCTAAGACCAAATCTCACCCTGTCACTAAAGCTAAGTTGGCCAAGCGGAAAACAGCGGAAACAACCAGCTAAACTGAGCCCAAAATGTCTCCAGGTGGAGGCCTCATTGGCCAGGACTTCGCGAACCATCAACGCTGACCACCTCCACACTGAAGACCTTCTCATTCCTTAATACGGGGTGGAAATTCATCAGAGCTCCGTCCTATAATGCAGGGAACACGATCTTCTCCTGAATCACGGAGAAGCCTGTCGCTGGGTTCATCTGTGATAGAGAGCAGGGTAGCACAATCTACCCCCACAACTGCCCAGCCATGTTGACACCGACATGAGAGGAGCCCTTCTTCCTCGGGCAGTAATTCGCCCTCCACATAAGACAAACGGTGTAGAGTCTCATCTGCTCCGAGAAACAGCTCAGTGCACGTTCAGCTCGACACCGCACTGCCGATGCTGATTCTCCTGAGGCTACAACTCGCTGCAAATAGCAGCCTTTGGCATGGCCGGATCACCACAGTTCGGCCTCAGACGATGTCTCCCTTGAGCCTCATGACCACGGCAGATACAAACAGCACGGTAGGCAGAGACTCCATCCCCTCCTCGACACCGAGCCTGTCTGACTACTTGGACTCCGATTCAGGAAGAGGACACAGCCATCAGTCTCAGCACTTTGACTCTGATGAGTCCCACTCTGACGCCGGCCATTCTTGGCATGCCAAACACTGCCGTTACGATCAGCCTAATGTGGTTTACCTGCAGCCTGAGTTTATTGAGATGCTGCCCCGCAGAACGCACTGGCAGCATCAACGATATTCCGCATCCTCCACATCAATGCCTCCTCAAGCCCGACATAGGGCTGGTTCCACTTCTGTCTCTCCCTCTCCTCTTCCACGAAGAGACAAATGCCGCAGACACCCTTTCTCCTGCCTCTCCTTGATGCGACCCTTCTCCAGTTGCACAATCAGTTACAAGGCAACACTCCAAACATAACAAAGGAGCAGCCTTGACTACTACAGAAACTAATAGGTTGCCTTCACCACAAGGCCATTGGTCTTGACATTGAACCAGAACACAACCTTCCGCCTCGAAGGCCACCTCTTCAGCTTGGCACCCAGATCCAACGGCTGTTCCACCCTCCTCCTCTGTTTCTCACAGATGGGAATGGGATATGTCGGACTCCCCTGCCAGGGAGGACTCCAAGGGTGATGCTGCAGATTCTTATCATTCTGGCAACTCACAAGATTCTCACGTACATCCTCCAACTCCAATCTCAGATGTTGATGATGTGCATCCTCTGTCTCCTTCAGAGGATTATAAGTCCTACTCCCAAATGATTACTGAAATTGCAAAGGCTCTCAACTTGTGTGTGGTACGACCAGCACTGGATGATGATGACCAAGTTTTTGATGATATTTCACTGGGCCGAGCTCAACCACTTCACTTAGCCTTTATTAAACCCATGCTCTGTCTCATTAAAGAGTCATGGGAGAAGCCTTCAGCTTCTTATCAGATGCCCCATAGAATGGAGAATTTATACAAAACTCATGGTGATCAGACTGCTTCTAAAGGAAGGAGACTGGTTTGTAGTAATAGATCTCAAGGATGCATATTTTAATCTATCTATCGCTCATCCTCATCACAGATTCCTTTGTTTCATCATGGACGGTGCTATTTTTTTAGTTCAAATCCCCACCCTTTGGACTATCTTCTGCCCCAAGAGTCTTTACCAAAACCATGGCACCAGTTGTAGCCTTTCTCCAACACAAAGGTATTACAATATTTCCATATTTAGATGATTGGCTGCTGGTGTCACCTTCCCAGCACCATTCCTCACTCAACACCTGATTCACTTTATCTCTCCTCGCAAGTTTGGGTCTTTGTATAAATGAGCCAAATCCAAGCTCCTCCTTACCAAGACTATTCCTCATGTAGGCACAATTCTGGACTCTTCTGTGGGTCGAGCCTTTCTCCCCATAGGGCGCCAGCAAACGATCTCTGCCTTGATCAATTACTTACAAAAGCACAATCAGGTTCTGGCTCTGAAAATTCAAGAGCTTCTAGGCCTGGTGGCCTTAGATACTGCAACAGTTCATTACACCATACTATGAATGTGCCCTCTTCAAGCATGGTTCCTGCCAGTTTTCAATCCACAGAAGAATGACCCTGGGTCCCTTCTCCACCCCCACCCCCACCGTACTCAACCAACTTCAGTGGTGGCTCCAGCCTGAACACCTGGAGGAAGGAATCAGCTTCAGACCTCCTCGTCTACAGGGGCAGGTTACAACAGACGCAAGCCCAACAGATTGGGGAGCCCACTGTGGCCACCTACAACTCCACGGTCTCTGGTCCAGTCAGGAAAGGCTGTTACATATAAACCAGCTGGAAATGATTCCTGTTCTGAAAGCCTTCTGAGCGTCCCGTCCCAAATACAAGGAATGGGGGTGCAGCTTGCCACAGACAACACCACTGTGGTGTATTATATCAACAAGCAGGGAGGGATACACTCTCTACCTCTACTAACTCTTAACACTACAGCTCTGGGACTGGTGCTGCAAACACAAGGTGACTCGTGTAGCCATACACGTGTTGACAGGACAACTCCATTGCAGACTCTCTGAGCAGACTATCATTCAACAACCACGAGTGGTCTCTTCATCCTTCTGTATTCAACAAGCTAGCATTGTGGGGCAGCCCTCAGATAGACATCTTAGTTTCTCACCACAATGCCAAATGTTACCTCTATTGTTCCAGAGCCAGCCAGGATCCAGCTTCCCTAGGAGATACATTCATGATTCAGTGGATTTCTAACCTACTTTACCTCTTCCCAGCAGTTCTCCTCTTTCAGAGGATAACCATCAAACTCCAAGAGGACAGAGGCACTGCAATGTTAATAGCCCCATGGTGGCGATGCCAATCATGGTTCATGACACTAAGGTAAATGGCTGTCAAATATTTATGCCTACCTCTAATATCTTACCTTCTATCTCAGAGGAACTTCCAGATACTTCACCCTGACCTTCACTTCCTCCACTTAACTGCTTGGAGGATTTTCCCACTCTCAACCAGATAATTCTCTCTTCAAGAAAACCATCTACCAGGCTTCTATATAAATACAAATTCAGTGTTTTCAGGTCCTTTACTGCTGCCAATTCCCTCTCCGCCATCCCATCATCCATAGATACTCTTTTGGTGTTCTTGCATAATCTTGCCTCCATGTGCTGTTCCATTTCTACTCTAAAGGTTTGCATTGCTGTTATTGTGGCGCATCAACCTGCTGGATCTCATGAAGCATCTCTTTTCCAACATCTTATGCTAAAGAGTTTTCTCAAAGGCCTGCAAAATCTCACAGCCCGACTGAAGCCTCCTGTGCCTTAATGGTCACTGAGCATAGTACTTCTTCAATTAACACAACTTCCTTTTGAACCCTTGGTTAAGGCATCAGATCGCCTTCTTTCCACTAAGGCACTTTTTCTGGTTGCGATGACATCATCTCACCGAGCTTCTGAGCTTGCAGCCTTAAGAATGAATCCCCCTTTCTTCAGTTTTACCCTAACAACGTGACTCTATTTCCTGATGTACTGTTCCTGCCAAAGGTTGTCTCTGACTTTCACGTTACTCAGCCCATCCTCTTACCAACCTTTTTCTCTGACTCATCAACTGACTTAGAGCGGTCCCTGCACTCTCTAGAAGTGAAATGAGTTCTTTCATATTACCTATCTAGGACTGCAGCTTTTTGAACCACTAAACGGCTCTTCGTTTGCAGTTACGGCAATAAGAGTGGTATGCCTATGTCACCTCAGGCCATTTCCAAGACCATTGTGGCTTCTATCACTTTAGCATACCAACTTGCTAACATTCCTCTCCTGACCGATGTCCACGTTCACTCTACACAAGTCATTTCGACCTCTACAGCCTTTTTGAAGGTCATTCCTCTCCCTGACATCTGTAGAGCTGCTGCTTGGTCTGCTTCCATGACCTTTGCTACACATTACTGCCTTGACTCACGAGCATGTACTGTCCTAACTTCAGTACTGCCATGACCCGCCACCTCCGGTAAGTTTCATTGCTTGCTAATCCCTCGTTGTGTGCAATCACAGAAGACCACGAAGAAGAAAAAGTTACTTACCTGTAACTCTGGTTCTTCGAGTGGTAATTCTGTGATTCCACACTAACCTGCCCTCCTTCCCCTCTTCCGTCATGTCAGTCCTGTTTTTTGGCTAAGAGAGAGAAGTGGAACTGAAGTAGGAAGGGGGGAGGGAGTTGGGTTATATAGGGTAGGAGGTCCTTCAGTTTATACTGCTTCTAGAAGATTCAGAGGAGTTACTATGTGAGCACACATTAACCCATTGTGTGGAATCACAGAATGACCACTCAAAGAACCAGAGCTACAGGTAAGTAACTTTTTTTTGGCCTTTTTTTAGACCTCCGCAACAGATTAATTGGTTTCCCATTCATTTCAGTGGGAAACCACATTTCAGAGGACGAATTTTTCGGATAGCAAACTGTCTTGGAGAACGAATTAATTTCGTTATCAGAGGTACCACTGTATTTGTTTGCATCTTACTGGTTGAAGCCATAAAAAGCTTTGCTTTATGCTCCACTTTAATATTTGAAGGTTGATGTCTTATAACCTCTCTGTCTTTTCCAAATGTATCCTGCTTCCTCGTTTCTTTCTCTTGTGGCTTGGTTTCCAGAGCCTCTTCCATTGTGGTCACGTTTCTCAGGGCACATTTCAGCTTCTCATTATCCTTTTGAACACTGTATTCCAAGTGAGATCTGAACAAAGCAGAACAGAACAAGACTGTTTACATGCTTGTTCCGGTTGGGCCAGTCTAAACTTGGATTCGCTTTTGCTTTGCTTCCACATCCCACTGATGGCTTGTGTCCTCCTGGATTTAGAGAATTCCTCTGGGGATACAAAGGTCTTATGATTTTAGATAAGAGGTAAATGTTGGATTCTGTGTTTTTATCTGGTATTGAAATGGAACAGATAAAAAAAATCCCAATAGCTCTTAGGATACACTATCATTTCGGGTATAAAATATGTATAGTCAAGTTCTAATGTACTCCATGGATGTATTTCAGAAGAGTAGGTGCTATGTAAGAAACAAGCACATCAGTGCACACATAATTTCTTTTCTGTTTCTTGCAAGCTCAAGGTGACACAATTTCAAAGTTCCTTTATAGAAAAAGTCACACATCCCATAGTAGAAATTGCAATCTGTTACCATGACAAAACATGTGGAATTCTATCTACTTTGTGTCACCAAGGCAAAACACACACAGAGAGAGTAGGACAGAGACAGAGAGCAGACAGAAGCTGTTATTTGACTGGTATTTAGCTTATATTCTGTGGATGTTGCCTGTGAATTGCACACATCTACTGAATTCTTGTCCAGTGCTTTATCTCCAAGGCCACTTCCCCCCCCCCCCTTTCTTTTTTTGTAAATAGAGCTGTGAATAGATTGCTGCCAGCATGAGCAGCTTAAGTGCAGGACACATGCAAATGATTATTTCTTGCGAAGCTGACTGACGTGTCCACTCCAAAATGTGGAGTCATCTGAGTCACTTGAGTGCAGTTTGCAAACTTGTTTGATGTTGCTATGGAAATTTCATCCTTGTCCTCCATTGTTGGGCAATGTGCTCTGTGCAATCCCCTTGTTTGCTTTCGTTTATCTTGGTTTCCAGCTGATGAAATTGTTTTAGAGATGTGGTGGGTAAGGATGGGGGTTTAGCCTGTTGCCCTTGTAAAAGGAAGGACCTCTGAAACGAAATGCAGAAGCCAGTTCCTCTTTTGCAATGCAGTATTTGTTTAGCTCTTCACTTGTCTGTTGTACGTGCTTCTGGCTTTACCTAGCTGAGGTAGGAGTTTCTAAACTTGTACTACATTGCCTTGGTGGTCTCCAGTACACATCTGTGTCCCTTGCTGCCACCCACCAAGAGAAGCGCTGGTGCAAAACAAAACAAAACCAAAAAACCCAAGCAGCTGTTTGTCTGCTGTCTTTTTGCCATCCAGCCAGTCAGCTTTTCCTTATATTGCAGAACGAAGAAGCCCTTCCCTCTCCTGGTGTGGCTCTGATTAACTGAGATGCTGACATTTTTCCAAGCTGACCTTTGCATAACATTTGCTTTGGCAGCACTGCAGGCCAGGATATTATTTTGCTTCTATCAAGGTTGCAATTAGACTTACTTCATTCCGTTTTATTTTGCTGTTGAAAAACAGCTGGGAGCTTTATCCCCAGTGGTACCACATTTTATATTTATTGCAGCCTTCTCTCTCACAGAGACACCCCCATGTGTTGTGCCTGTCCGAAAGAGAAAGTGGGTTGCAGTGATTCACTAGATTGTTATTTGGTGCTGTCTTTCCAGTGAGATAGCATTTTAGTGTTTGTGATGGAGGTCTGGCACATACTTGAAGTGTTGGAATGGTTTGGCACTTGATAGAAACTGTGTGCTGCCAGCCCAAGTGGGCCTGGAATTTAGGAGCGGGGAATATATTATAGCCTTTTTAGATTACAACTTGCATCAACCTCACCTTGGCTATTGCTGCCTTAGGTTGATGGGAGAAGCAGTCCAGTAATATCTGGAAGGCCAGTGATTTTCCCTTTCAGACCTAGTTGGTTCCGGTATATTTCCTCCAACTGAACTCCAAACACACACACACACACACACACACACACACACACCTATGTCCTGCTTGGCCGCTGCCTGATGGAGACACATTTCAGTAGAAACTACTCTGTCCCTTTCCTGCTCCAACTACTGAATTTTCTCTTTCTCTCTGACATTTCCTTGGTTGTAACTTGGTTTTCCTATCCGCCCTCCCACCCCAAGATATTTGCTTCAGAAACATTCACCTGTCTCATGGCTCAGGCCCTGATCTGGTTTTATAAGTTGCATCACTTCAACACCGAGCATAAACCTCTTGTACTTATTTTGGGAACTCTTAGAAGGCTCATCCTTCTGAATATATTTCTTTGCTGACTGGCCCCGGCTGCTCCAACTTCATGCCCTTTTCTATTTCCAGAGCCCTGCCTTGGCCCTCTAGATTTTGAAGAAAGTGAACCCTCCCCCCCTCCCCCACCAAAAACAAAAACATTTTGTTCTTGGCTCTGCTGTCTGAGGTTTCTGGGAAGTGAAGCCTAGCAACATCTGGTAACCCAGGTTTGCCAGCCACCAGTTTAGTTCACGCCTGCCAACCTGATGGCTCATGAGTGCCCTGAGAAGCAGCGTTAGGAGAACTTGGTGAGGCAGTCTGAGAGGGGAGTTACTGAGTTCACAAGCCTGACTGTGGTTACAAAACAACAGGAAAAACAACCCATCAGCCCTCTGCCCCTTGCATCAATCCTTCCTGTGGCTCCATCTCCTGTCCAGTGGACTGGAGACAAAATGATCTTTCTAGTGGAACTGGAAAAGGTGCAGAAGAGAGCGACTAAAATGATTACTGGGCTGGGGCACCTCCCTTATGAGGAAAGGCTAAAACATTTGGGCCTCTTTAGTCTGGAAAAAAGGCGCCTGAGGGGGGATATGATTGAAACATACAAAATAATGCAGGGCATGAGTCAAGTAGATAGAGGGAATCTCTTCTCCCTCTCACAAAATACCAGAACTAGGGGACATCCACTCAAATGAGGGCTGGGAGAGTAAGAACAGACAAAAGAAAATATTTTTTCACCCAGCGCGTTGTTAGTCTATGGAACTCCCTGCCACAGGATGTGGTGATGGCATCTGGCCTGGATGCCTTCAAAAGGGGATTGGACAGATTCCTGGAGGAAAAGTCCATCACAGGTTATCAACCATGATGGAGATGTGTAATCTCCAGGCTTAAAACCAGGGTACTTCAAGGGCCAGATGCAGGGGAGTGGTATCGGGAGACAGATATCTAGTCTCATGCGCTCCCAAACGCATCTGGTGGGGCCACTGTGAGATACAGGAAGCTGGACTAGATGGGCCTTTGGCCTGATCCAGCATGGCTGTTCTTATGTTCTTATGTTAAGCCTGGAGTCCTCTCACCTCTACGCAAGAGTGTAGTAATTTTCCTTGACTTGTGATAGACCACTTGCCTCTGCTGATCTCGTTATTTTGTTTTCTTCTTAAATTTGGGGGGGGGCTGCAAAAGATACAAAAATCAGCTGATTTTAGAAGGAAATCGAAAGTATTTCAAGAGCCATTTTGCATTTGCCCAAGCACTTGTAACAAGAAACAGCTTTCCTACTGCATTTCCCTCAGATTCAAGGGACTGACAGGACATCATTATGGTGTTTTTCAAGAGTGAAACTGAGCAGATTCTTTTTTGTTTAAAAAACATCCGATTCACCTCGAGCTTGCACCTGTAGATCAAAACCAGCCATTTTATGGAATGCTAAATGGGTCTGTTTTATGCTTACCAGTCAAGCCTCAGCAACAAGTTTGTTAAGGCTGCGTTTCTGCATGTATTTCCCCATCAATGCTGCACGAGCTGTTTTAATGAGAAAAGCACAGAATAATCTGAAGTACTGGCTGTGTTCGTGAAGGTGCATCAAGTGCACTGCACTTACACAAATGTGAGTCTATAAAAAGTCTCTACATTAGAGAGACTGTATAATCAGACACTAGTTCTCACAACATCACTTTTATATTGAAACTGGAATCTGTAATGGATCAACCTTGGGGTATCAACCATGAGAAGCATTGCTTCTTGTGTGGCTCTCATCACTCTTCAGCTTTGTATAGATTTTGGACTGTGGATTTAAAATTTTACACAGGCAAAACAAGTGTATACTGAACTTTCCCCTTTAAATAAGGGACTCTCTCTCGCTCTCGCTCTGTGTGTGTGTGTGTGTGTGTGTGTGTGTGTGTGTGTGTGTGTGTGTGTGGTTTGAAATGGTGTTCATTAGAGGCCAGCTACCAGGATCTACTGATGGGATGTGTCTATGACAAATAAAGAAGAGCTGTAAATTAATCTATTAATATTCTAAGTAAGCAGTTTGTGTGAGTGTCTTATGGGATGTTATATAAACAATTAGACATACATTCTCTCTCTGGTGTCTGGATATATACTTCTTTTTTTTAATTAAAAGGTAAATAATGATGGCACAAAAATAAGCAACTTAAGACTAGACCACCCATGTGAATATATAGGTTAGTACAGGAAGTACCTATTCCAAGACATTTTTGTTACCCTGAACTGTGTTTGCACTACTAAACCATTCTATGCTACTCTAAACTATTTAGGGTTGGAAGAAGAGTAAAAATTGTACATCAAGAGGTCCCCATAGCTAAATAGTTGCGCTTCTGCTAGTGAAACATACTGGATTCCTTTTGTGGTGGAAATACTCTCACGGTGCTAACATTTTTTAAAAGTGTTCTATTTAAATTTTAGTTTTTACTTTGATTGTGATAATTGGATATGGGAGGCTTGGAACGAAATACCAGTTCAAGCTGGTTGAGACTAAGTCACTTTCTAGCTGAGTTTTGTGAAAGCTGAGAATAGCAGTGACCTATCTCAGAAGCTTATCTGTTCTGATAAACCTTTAGGAATAGGGCAGGCTATAAGTCTAAAGCAAATAAACACAGCTGTTTTGAGTTTTCACATTTTCTTCTTTCAAAACTGGTGTTAATCAATTTAATAGTACCACAGCTAGAAAAATTATAATTGATTTGTATAAAAGAATGAAGCAGATTTGCAAGAGAGAGAGTCATGGAATTCAAATTACTATGTTGATGGAAATTTTGAACATTAAAAAAAGTGCCATAAATTTTGGAGAAATTGCTGCAGAGCCAGATCTTCAGAGAATGGATGCCTTTCTTTTACCTGCTTCAAAAAAAAGCTCATGCTTATTCAAATGCTATAAATCTTACATATATACATGTATACTGGTGTTGGTAATTAATGATAATGATAATAAAAAGTCATTTATGGTCATTTTATGCTGTTATAACACAAACAGTAACCATTTTCAGTGACAAATTTCCACAAGTTATGAAAGCAGCATGGATGTTATGTGTTATGCCCTGAGTTGTACGACTTTCTGCAAAACAGACAGCACCTATTTTTAACTTGCAATAGCGTGCTACAAAAAGTGACATCATTTGTGTTATTTGTAAATATAACGAATGGGATTTTTACTAAGAATTGGTGATAATTGTCATTGCTGTTAGTATTGTCTTCTTCCTGTCATCGTATGGGCTGGCCTACACCACCAGATTGGGTAGAAAATAAGTGATTAAATAAAAAATATACAGGCTGGGTGCCCAAGGAAGGCTGTAGAAATACCTGTTTACATACTTCTTTACTGTCCTTTTGCAGCCCAGTATTTTTTACAAAATGGATTCATGCCATTGAAAGGTATATAAGCACTGCATTTATTCTGTGATTGTGTGCTTCCAGAATCTGGACAAGCATCACATCCAATATTAAGCACATTATATATCAGGATGCTTTTCTTATCTCAAGACCTTGATCTGTGGCAGATTTCATGTAACAATTGGGTGTGAGAACATAAGCACTCCCTTCTCAGTGGCATAATTTCTTTATGTCCACTGTTTTATTTTCAAGCAATATTGTGAGTTACATCTGGAATTTGCCTGCCTAGGGCAGAAAAGCTCTACTGATGGAAAGTGTCTCTCCCTGAATGTGGTGGGGTTTTTGGGGGTGGTGGTGGTGGTGAATTGATGGGTGGGTTGTCTGTCTCTTTCTTCGCACCATTTAATGGCATCTCCAGACCCTGTGTGTTCCATTTCCAGGAGGATGAATAGACTGTCATGACAACAATGAGGCAAGGAGCAAATGTGGACCAGCCTGGTTGCAGTTACTCAAGGCTTGATCCAACACTGTGTAAATGAGAAGGTGTTCTTAAACTGTGTATTTCAGCTGAGTTCATTCAAATGTGGAAAGATTTGCCTTTATTGCAGTGTGATTTATAGGTGTTGCCTTGCCAAATACTTTAGATAGTTGCTCATGTTGCATTCTTTTCATAATATTGTACCAAATAGCATTTTCCAGAAGGTCCTATTGGAATTGTATGCTCATCTCATCTTAGGTGTTCTCAGTTTTCTAGGCTTCAAATAAAATGTTAGCCTGTAACTTTCTTACTTTGTGGGTAGCAGTGTCCGTGCTGTAGCCCTGCCTCTCTTGAGCTAATTGAGAATACCTGTCCTTTTGTCTCTGTTTGCTGGCATCTCCCTAAATCAGCCCAGGCAAGGAAATTTATGCTTATTACCAAGTTTTGTGTTTTCTTAGTTTCTCTCAGAACAGCTGCTCCCATGAAGAGCTACCAGGATCACTCATCCAAGCCAGGCTAGCCATCTGCAGGTGCCTACCCTGACGGAGGCCCGGAAAGTGACAAGAAGGAACCAGGCCTTCTCAGTGGTTGCATCCTCCACTACAAGCCTTTAAGAAATCACTGAAAACCTCGCTTTATAGGTCGGCCTTCCCCAATCAATCAGATCCAACTTCCTTATATAATGAGGACACTACTCTTCCTTTCCACCTTATGATAATTGTTTTCCAGCTTTCTTTCTTTATTTTTCATTTGTATTTTATTTTGAACTGTTGAATGGTTTTGATTTATTTGTGTTTACTTGTATTATTATTATTGTGATGATGATGATGATGATGATAATGATGATGATGATGATGATGATGATGATGATGATGATGATGATGAT
>JAHTLZ010000010.1:28323171-28357835 GCA_023846285.1 Phrynocephalus versicolor | reverse complement strand
TTTATTTATTTATTTATTTATTTATTTATTTATTTATTTATTTATTTCTATACTGCAACCGATTTTCCCAGTAGGAACTCTGGGCGGTTTACATAGAAAACTGTGCATGCACAATAAAACCAACACATGGAAAGCACATGAATAAAAAGAAAAACAACAATCAAACCAATAATACAATAAAGATGACCAAATAAACACAGACAAATAACCTGGCAAGAGGCAGAAACCAAATAATAACAGACAAAAATCAAAGCACAGGGGAACACAAAACAGTCATTAGTAATTGCCAAATGCTTCTATGAAGAGCCGAGTTTTTAACTGCTTTTTTGAAGGCTTCTAGGGATGGAGTTCGGTGAATCTTGCTAGGCAATTTGTTCCAAGTAGCTGGTCAGCCACCAAGAAGGCCCAATTGCATGTAGCAACCTTTCAGGCCTCCCGAAAGTGGCCACCCAGAGTGAGAGAATGCTATTGAAGTTCTGGTGCGCCGGGCCAACACTGACTTTTGGGAGATGCACTCTGCCAGATATTTAGGTCCCAAGCCATGGAGGGTTTATACTTTGAACCTTATTCATGCGAATCTTGGTGATAAGCCTAAGATGGTAAAATGCTGACTTGGACACAGCTGTCACCTAGGTATCCAAGGACAGTTCCAGGTCCAGGACAATGCCCAGATTCCCCTCTCTTTCAGGCAGTTGGAGGGTGGACCCACCCAAACTGGGAAGCGGGCAACTGTACCCCCCCCCCGAAGAACAGAACCTCTGTCTTCCCAGGTTAACATATATATATTCCCAGGTTAACATATATATATATATAACATATATTAACAAATAGTTAACAAAACCTGAATTATCTCCTACGTTTCATCCTCTTGTTAGTTGCCTGTATTAAATAATGATTAAATCCTTTATTATAGCACATACAGTGGTGCTTCGAGATATGGATGTCTCGTGTCACAAAAAACTCATATGAAAGCCCATCTGAGGTGCAATGCACCCTGGGAATTGAAAACTTCCACAAAAACTTTTTTTTAATAGATTTTTATTGAGTTTTTAAGGGGGGAACAAGGAAAAAGAGTATGGGCGGGGAAGGGAAGAAGGGGTACAATTTTTAAAATTTTCATTGAGTATATCAAGCAAAATAGAGATAGTAATTTAACATATTACTAAAATTGCCAAATATTATCACAATACTAACAAATTTGTTACTTCTTGCCATCTTTCCCGAAAAATCTCGTCGTAATCTCCCTTTAGATAGCCAGAGAGTTTATCAATTTCGATACATTCTCTTATCTTTCCGTGGAAATCCTTCTCTGTTGGCGTGTTTGGTTGTTTCCAAAATTTCGCATACAGTATTCTTGCAGCAACAATTACATGGTGAAGTACATATCTCTGGTCATAAGAAATGTTTACATCTACTATATTTAACAAGAATAGTTCTGGTCTAGACTCTATCTTAATTTTCAAAAATCTTTCTAAGAAAAGTTTTACCATATTCCAATACGCCTTTGCTTCTTTACAAGTCCACCACATATGATAAAAGGTTCCACAGTCATAGTTACATTTCCAACATTTAGGTGAACAGTTATACATCTTGGATAAATGGTGAGGTGCAAAGTGCCATCTATAAAACATTTTGTAACAACTTCCACAAAAACTTGAGATATGAAAATTTCCTATGGAAAGCCTTGAGATACAAACATTTCATGGAAGACTTCAATTCCCAGAGTACATTGCACGCCATTCAGATCCGTGATACGAAAATTTCACAATATGAAGTGTCCCAAGGAGCGAATTAATTTCATATCATGAGGTATGACTCTATGTGCTTAGGTAGTAACAATGTGGTGTCCCCAGTACTGCCACCACTATCAAAGGCCAATGGATTGCAGTCCTACTATTTGATATTCAGTGTGAACCAGAGTGTTTTATTTCCATTGAGAAAGGATACTCTATATTTTCCTCTTTTTCTGTACCCTCAACCTCCTATTGGTCCTAAATGTATTCAAGGTTGCATTTACTTTGTTTTAAAACATGGTTTACTTTTAATTTATTCTCATAGACAATAAGTGGCACTTCTCATTCAAAGCTATTAACCAATAGAAAAAGGCATTACGGGTGAAACTTGAAAAATTAAAATATTGTGCAAATGTTCATTTATTTCAGTAAGTCAACTCAAAAGGTGAAATTAATATATGAGATAGACTCATCACATGCAAAGTAAGATATGTCAAACCTTACTTTGGTATAATTGTGATGATTATGGTGTACAGCTTATGAAAACCCAGAATTCACAGTCTCAGAAAATTAGAATATTGCATGACATCAATTACACAAGGATTGGAAATAGAACAATGTCGGAGCTCTTAAAACAGGGATGCCCAAACTTTTTGTAAGGAGGGCCAGATTTGGTGGCTGAGAATGTGTGGGGGGCTGGCTCCCCCCCCACTGTAAGCCCCGCCCACTGACCCCTCCTGAGTAAAACTCTCCTGAGCTGTTTACTTACTAGTTTATGGGGAACCAAAAAAAACCCTTCTAAAAACAATGTTTAAAAAATCAGAATTAACCATTCATATTTCTTCCTAACCATATTAAATATAAACTTGTGCATTGCATTGTTCAGTTTGTGACCTAGGACTTGATTGTTCTCAGTGCACAGAAATTAATATGTATAATTTTATAAATGATTTGGAAAATATGCTTCCTTTTCTCCCTTCCTCCCTCCTCTCCTTCCTTCCTTCCTCCTCCTCTCCCTTCTTTCTTTCTTTCTTTCTTTCTCTCTCATTCTTCCTCCCTCTTTCTCCCACTTTCTTTCTCTTTTCTCCTCCCTCCTCCTCTCCTTCCTCCCTCCCTCATTGTTTTCTTTCTTTCTTCCTCCCTTCCTCCTCCTCTCTTCTTTCTTTTTCTTTCTTTTTCTTTTTCTTTCTCTCTCCCTCTCCCTCCCTCCCCCTTTCTTTCTTTCTTTCCTCTCCATCTCCCTTCTCTCTTTCTTCTCTCCCGCCCCCTCTCTTTCTTTGCTTCCTTTTCTCCCTTCCTCTTCCTCTTCCTCTTCCTCTTCCTTCCTTCCTTCCTTCCTCCCTCCTCTCCTTTCTTTCTTTCTCTTTCTCTCTCACTCTCCCTTCCCCCATCTTTCTTTCCCTCCCCCCTCCTTTCTTTCTCTCCCTCCTTCCTCTCCTTCCTTCCTTACTCTCCCTCCCTCTTTCTCTCCTCCCTGCCCCCTCTTCCTCTCACTCCCCCCTCTTTCTCTCTCTCTCTCTGCTCAGTCCTTCCTGTCCACGCTTTCTCAAGCTAACTCTCAAAACAAGGAGCTCAGACACTGGTGGCATAAAGCAGAGGGGCAGCATCCCCTCTCACTGGAAGGACACTCGGGAACTTTACTGCCTTCCAGACACCTTCATCGGAACCTGGGAGGGTCCTGCTGCCTCCCTGCCCAAGCCGAGGGGGACGGGGGAGGGAGGTCATGGGGGGAAAGACCACCACCACCACCACCACCAGGGATTGCAAAGCTTTGGCAGATCAATAGACAGGGGTATCGGAAGGGAGAAAAAAGCAAGCAGGAAACACATTGCAGATGAGAGGAGGGAAGGAGTGGGGAGCGGAGGTGGGAGGACCCAAATGCAGGCAACACAGGCGGCAGCTGAGAAGGAGCGCCTTCTTGTCCCCTAAGCTCCGGTGCAGCAGCGTGCCTGCTCGCCCAACCCACCCACCCAGCTCCACGGCGCTGGTGGCACCAGAGGAGGAGTGCCCGCTCCCCCCTCAAGCTCCACGGTGCTGGCGGCGGCGGCCCGCCTGCACCCCCACCCACCCACCCAAGTTCCGAAGCGGCGGCGGGGAGGAAGGGAGGGGCCATCCAGCCAACCGCGGGGCAATGAAAATGGCCTGGCGGGCCGGATTTGACCTGCAGGCCGGACTTTGGTCAGGCCTGTCTTAAAAGGATAAGCATGCATATGTACTCAGTACTTGGTTTGGGGCCCTTATGCAGCAATTACTGCCTCAATGTGGCGTGGCATTGATGCTATCAGCCTGTGGCACTGATGAGGTGTTATGGAAGACCAGGATGAGAGTGTCAACCAAATCAGACATAAAAACCCTTGATTTTCGAAGGGCAAACATCCCTCAGATGAGGAAACTAGTTAGAGAGAAATTGAAGGGGAAGATTAGAAGAATTCAATCTCTTCAGAGTGCATGGAGCCTGTTTAAAACAACGGTAATAGAGGCCCAGCACAAGTGCATACCACAAAGAAAGAAGAGCTCATTTAAGTCCAAGAGGACACTGGCATGGTTAACAAGTGGAGTTAGAGAGGCTCTAAAGTGCAAGGAGAGGTCTTTCTGTAAATGGAAATCCTCCCCAAATGAGGAAAATAAAAAGGAACACAAACTCTGGCAAAAGAAATGTAAGAAGATGATAAAAGAGGCAAAATAAGATTTGAGGAACGCATGGCTAGCAATATAAAGGGTAATAATAAAAGCTTCTTTCAATATGTTAGAAGTAGAAAACCTGCCAGAGAACCAGTTGGCCCTCTGGATGGTGAGGGAGGAAAAAGGGGAGGTTAAGGAGGACTTGGAAATTGCAGAGAAATTAAATGAGTTCTTTGCATCTGTCTTCAAGACAGAGGACCTTGAGCGGATTCCGCTGCCTGAACCGCCCCTCTTGACTAAACAATTAAATCAAATACAGGTTAAAAGAGAGGATGTTTTAGGAGTAATTGATAAATTGAAGATTAACAAGTCACCGGGCCCAGATGGCATCCACCCAAGGGTTATTATGGAACTGAGAAATGAAATTGCAGATCTCTTAATGGTTATATGCAACTTGTCTCTTAAAACGGCCACAGTGCCGAAGGACTGGAGGATAGCAGATGTCACACCAATTTTTAAAAAAGGAAGGAGGGGGGACCCAGGAAACTACAGGCCAGTTAGCCTTACATCTGTCCCAGGGAAGATGGTGGAAAGCCTCATCTAAGAGAAAATCTTAAAACACATAAAAGAACAAACCTTGCTGAGAGAAAATCAGCATGGCTTCTGTAAGGGTAAATCTTGTCTGACAAATCTTTTAGAATTTTTTGAAAAGGTCAACAGGCATGTGGATTTGGGTGAACCGGTGCATACAGTCTATCTGGATTTTCAAAAGGCTTTTGACACAGTCCCTCACCAAAGGCTGCTGAGAAAATTGCGCAGTCAGGGGATAAGAGGGCAGGTCCTCTTATGGATTGAGAACTGGTTGAGATCCAGTCAACAAAGAGTAGGTGTCAATTGGAAATTTTCACAATGAAGAGAAGTGAAAAGCGGTGTGCCCCAGGGCTCTGTCCTGGGACCGGTGCTTTTCAATCTGTTCATAAATGACCTGGAGACAGGGATAAACAGTGAGGTGGCCATGTTTGCAGATGACACAAAACTTTTCCATGTGGTAAAAACCAGAGAAGATTGTGAAGAGCTCCAGAAGGATCTCTCCAAACTGGGGGAATGGGCTAAGAAATGGCAAGTGCGTTTTAATGTAGCCAAATGTAAAGTAATGCATATTGGGGCAAAAAATCCAAACTTTATCTATCAACTCATGGGCTCTGAGCTATCCGTGACGGATCAGGAAAGAGATCTTGGTGTGTTGGTGGACAGCTCCATGAAGGTGTCTACCCAATGTGTGGCAGCAGTGAAGAAGGCCAATTCCATGCTAGGATTATCAAAAAGTGGATTGAAAATAAAACAGCCAACATTATAATGCCATTATACAAAATAATAGTAAGGCCACACCTGGAGTATTGTGTACAATTCTGGTCACCGCATCTCAAGAAAGACATAGTGGAACTGGAAAAGGTGCAGAAGAGAGCGACTAAAATGATTACTGGGCTGGGGCACCTCCTTTATGAGGAAAGGCTAAAACATTTGGGCCTCTTTAGTCTGGAAAAAAGGTGCCTGAGGGGGGATATGATTGAGACGTACAAAATAATGCAGGGCATGAGTAAAGTGGATAGAGGGAAGCTCTTCTCCCTCTCACAAAATACCAGAACTAGGGGACATACACTCAAATTGAGGGCTGGGAGAGTAACAACTGACAAAAGAAAATATTTTTTCACCCAGCGCGTTGTTAGTCTATGGAACTCCCTGCCACAGGATGTGGTGATGGCATCTGGCCTGGATGACTTCAAAAGGGGATTGGACAGATTCCTGGTGGAAAACTCCATCACAGGTTACAAACCATGATGTAGATGTGTAATCTCCAGGGTTAAAACCAGGGTACTTCAAGGGCCAGATGCAGGGGAGTAGGATCAAGAGACAGATATCTAGTCTCATGCGCTCCCATAGTCATTGAACCAGGTTTTGGTACTTTTGGTAGTGCAGGCAGGTGCCAAGTCCTGCTGGGAAATGAAGTCAGCATCCCCATAAAGCTCATCTGCAGAAGGAAGCACGAAGTGCTCCAAAATCTCCTGGTAGATGGCTGTGTTGACCCTGGACTTAATGAAGCACAGTGGACCAACACCAGCAGATGACATGGCTCCCCAAATCAACACAGACTGTGGAAACTTCACAATGGGCTTCAAGGAGCGTGCATTGTGTGCCTCTCCATTCTTCCTCCATTCTTCCTCCAGATTCCCAAATGAGATGCAAAAGTTGCTCTCATCAGAAAATAGGACTTTGGACCACTGAGCAGCAGTGTTCAGGAACGGCTTGACAAGAGGAATATGACATTTGAAACCCATGTCCAGGATCTGTTTCTGTGTGGTGGCTCTTGATGCACTTTCTCCAGCCTCAGTCCGCTCCTTGTGAAAGTTCCCAAGATTTTTGAACAGCCTTTTCCTGAAAATCCTCCCCAGGCTGTGGTCACCTTTTTCTTCTACACTTTTCCCTCCCACATAACTTTCTATTGATGAGCTTTGATACAGCACTTTGGGAACATCCCACTTCTTTTGCAATTACCTTTTGAGGCTTTCCCTCCGTATAAAGGGTCTCAGTGATGGTTTTCTGCACAACTGTGAAAGAGTTGAAGATGAATTGAATAAATCAGTGGGTTGCTTAGGTTTATTTGATAGAGATAAAAAAATATTAAAACAATTAGAGGTCCAAGGAAGGTAACGATGGAGATCTTAATTAAAAGAACGAAAATAGGAGGAGTATCAAAATGGGGACCGATAGAACAATTAAATAAAGAAGGGAAGATTTTATCATTAAGGGAGATAAAGAATTTAAATGAGAAAGGATATAATAAAATCAAGGATCTCCATCCTAACGCAAACAGGAGAGGGGGAAAGTAAGTTCAAAGAGATATTAGGAGATCAAAAATGGTTAATAGTAGAAAGTATTAAAAAGAGATATAATAAAAGGTTTCAATACCTATTGGGAAATGAAGATAAGCAATGGGAAGTAATGTATAAGATATATAAAGAGAAAAAGGGAGGAGCAGGAACTATTTATAAATACTTGGTTACTCTGGGAAATCAGTCAGAAAATATAATTAAAAATATTTGGGAAGATAAGTTGGAACTAAATAAAGAAAAAATCGAAGCCATGATAAAGGGGGGAAGAGAGGTTAAAATGTAAAAAATTAAGGAAATGCAATTGAAAGTACTGTATAAATGGTATTATACACCGCAGAAAGTAAGTAGAGTAGATAAAAAATTTCTTCCCAATGTTGGCATTGTAAGAAAGTAAAGGGTACTTTCGAGCATATGATTTGGAAGTGTGAAAAAGTAAGGAGTTTTTGGAATAAAGTAGAAAATTGGTTAATAGAAATAACAAAAAAAGGATTCAGTTATAAATAGATGATATATTTTTAGGATTAGTGGAGAGAGAAAGCAATTGGAGAGAAATAAAACAGATTATGTATTATGGAATAGCAGCTGCTATAATGGTGCTAACTGGATGGAAGGATGAAAGAAAATGGAAATACGACAAGTAGAAAGATCATATCACATTTTTCAAAACGAATGGATACAAATATTGCAAGAAGGAAAAAATGTAGGGAAAAATAGAATTTTGAAAGAGTGGCAGAAGTTTATAGAATGGTTGGAAGGAAAACCTGAGAATGAGAAATGGGCTAGACTTTTCCATCAAGATTTGGCAATGTATAATATGAGAGGGAATTGCAATTAGCTGCTTGCTGGGGGGGGGGGAGGAAAAAAGAAAAAGGGTGAACAAACTTTGGAAATTGTATAAGGATTGATATGTTGGAAAATGAATTGTATTCTGTTGGTCCTAAAATAATTTTTTTTTAAAAAAAGGAGCCCAAGAAAATAATAATTAAAAAAACACGTCAGCCGTCTTTCCCATGATTGTGATTCCTACTGAACCAACCTGAGGAGACCATTTCAGGAATCCTTTGTAGGTGTTATGGATTCATTAAAGCAAAGCAAAAAGCAAAGTGTTCTGCTTATATACCGCCCCATACCACTTCAAGTAGTAGTCTCTGGGCTGTTTACAGTTTAATTGCAGTGATGCAGGCTACGCATTGCCCCCCCCCAGCAACTTGGGTACTCATTTTACCAACCTCGGAAGGATGGAAGGCTGAGTCAACCGTGAACCGACTGAACTCCAAGTGCTGCAGTACTGGCATTTAACCACTGCCCCACGGGGATATAAAATGATTAGAGTGGGACAATTTGAGCCTGGAAGAATATTGCATCTTTTCACACCATTCTAATTTTCTGAGATTGTGAATTCTGGGTTTTTATAAGCTGTACGCTGTAATCATCACAATTATACCCAAGTAAGGCTTGACATATCTCGCTTTGTGTATAATAAGTCTATCTCATATATTAGTTTCACCTTTTGAGTTGACTTACTGAAATAAATGAACATTTGTACGATATTCTAATTTTTCGAGTTTCACCTGTACATGTAGCACTCAAATCACTGTGGTCTGCGGCTTCAGTGCAAGAGCCAGAAATCCTTGATTCGCATCTTACCACAGTCATCCCCTCACTGTCAAGCTACTCTCTGTCCCAGTACCCAGTCTTCAGCAGGAGGAATAATTCTGGGTTCTTATATAGGATTAGTATAAGGATTACTGACAGACTGCAGATGAACTGTTTTGAACATTTAACAAAAGCATTGTATCAACAGTAAACGTTACATATGCTCTTTTCTCTTCATGGGTTGAAGCAATAGGCTCTTTGTTGTCACTAATCTAAATGATGGGAGTATTGTTTGAGGCTGTTATCCCGCTGGAAACATAAATTACACGTTCTCTGAAATTAAAGGCTCAAAATAAGTGCTGATGTTCACAATGATGTCACCTTTTTTACTTGCCAGTCATAACTGTGGGATAGCTCATTAGAGATAGCTCATCATCTTATAAGTTTAAAGAACATGCAAGTAGGTACAAAGTTCCTCTTTATTCAATAAACATAATTTAAGGGACCATTTGTTAGCAGTGTTAACAGCCTGGTTGTTTGATGAAAGACTTCAGAGTACATGATTGTGCAGATCCACCAAATCATTAATAATTAATGTTGCCATCAAATTTTATTTATGTCGAAGTTGCTTGAAATTCAGAGCTTTGTGACTCAAGAACCTTTTGTGTTCTTGAAGGGACTTTCTTCAATTTGATTTTTCTTCTAGTTTGCATGTCTTGTTCACATGTCCAAGCACAACTGCTAGCTTTTGTTAGTAGTTTATATTAGGCAACAACAACGCTAATGGGCAACTTTGCTTTCATCGTTTCCCCATGTCCCCATCTTCCAACTCCTTGAATAATTTTTGTCCCCTTCTTTTATGCATTCTGCTAGTTTTATCATCCACTTCAAGGAGTCAACAAATCATCTCCTTCTGAAACTACAGGAACTTAAAATTTAACTCTTTGTATGACTGAACAGACAAAATCCACACTGAATCTATCTGTGCTAAAGGCGTGGTTGAGAACTTAGAATTTGCTGTTGTCTTCAGGGTCCCCTGAATCAGAAGTGAGGTGTGTGGGGGGGGGGATTTGTACTTGGCAGACGGAGCCAGAGGCTCTGGGTTTAGAAAGCAGTGGATGAACCATAACCCTTATGCTCAATGTATACTCCCCTCCACCTAACTCTGTAGAAAAGATGGGATAAACCCAACTAATGCTGGGTCACAACACAAATAAATGAAATTTTTCTTAAGTTCATGTACCAATTAATCATGTCATTAGCATGTGTCAGGAAAGACAGGAAATCTGCTAGACTCAGGCAAGTGCTCATCCAGAGCACTTATTCCTTGTACCATTTGTGGGAAGCCTTTTCCTATGCACGGATCATGTCAATCTTGAAAACAAAGTATTGCGAACTGGTAAATAATGGCTGTTACATCACTATTTGAGAGGCAATATATACCCATACAGCCTGATAGGAAAGCACGAAGGTACATTATCAACAGAAGGGAAATGGGCAGTGTGCATCAAACACTAGTACTGATTTTCTTTTAGATTAATGGACTTTATCTACTGACATTGATTGAAATGAAGTTGTTTTAGAATTCTCCACTCGTGCAAGGTTATTAGTTTAGGAAGAGAATTCTGCACCCCTGTTGGGACTTACCTAACAATGCCTGTTGCTCAGACCAAAGCTGAAAGTAATATAGTTTCAGCTCAGATATTTTACAAATTTTCAAGGCAAAAAAGCAATAGGGGAACCCTTAGAGGGCAACTGGACCAAAGGATTAATAGGACCTAGATCTTCACATATTGAAAAATGCTTTATAACATTATATGAAAAACTTGTTGCGGTTGCATTAAGAAAAGTCTGCAAACACTACCAGCTAGGAAAGAGCTCTAATATAATTAATCATTATTTTTAAATGCCATTGATGATGATTTACCGTGGCCCTTTCCAGGGTTTTATTTATTTATTTTGATTATTTTTACCTTGCCTTTCTCCTTGGAAAAGGACCTAAGGCAGCTTACAATAATGAGGGACACTATACAGCCCAGAACATTTTAGACATATTGTTTAAGAACACGGAATTAGAAGAGGCATCTTAGAACATTAACAGGTAACATTAAAGCTACAAAGAGCACACATACAAAAATCCATTATGAGGGATGGCGATTAACATGGAAAACACTGGCGTTCTTATGAAATCAGTCAATGCAGTCATGCATGGTAATTCATATAAAAGTCACATGGTAGGTAGTCCCTCATTCAGGGAAAGCTTGCCTGAAGAGGAAGGTATTTGCCTGCTTCTGGAAAGGCAGCAGAGATGGGGCAGTCCTGACCTCCAGTGGAAGGGAGTTCCAAACTGGGAACAACAGCCGAGGAGGCCCTTTCATGCATTCTTATGAGAGGCACCTGTGTAACAGAGTACAGTGGTACCACGAATATGGAATTTAATTCGTTCTCTGAGGCAATTTGTTATCCGAAAAAATTCATTATCTGAAACACGGTTTCTCATAGGAATGAATGTGAAACCAATTAATCAGTTGCTCAAAACTCTTTATAAAGTGCACTTTAAAGGTAAAGATGCAATTGCACCTGGGATAACTCTTTTTTACCGATGCATGCTGGAAATTCATTATCTGAGGCAGTCCATAGGAAAATTCATTATCCGAGGCAGCCCATAGAGAAAATTCGTTATCCGAGGCCAACAATACCTAGAAATTGTGATTCGTTATCCGAGGCAGCCCATAGGGAAAATTCGTTATCCAAGGCAGCCCTATACCTGGAAATTGCAATTCGCTATCCAAAAAATTCGTTATCAGGGGCATTCGTTATCCAAGGTATTACTGTACTCATAAATGGATTGCCATTCCTGTCTTGTGGGGGATGCCCTGGGATTGTGCAGCTTGCCCAAGACCACACAGGCTGACCGTATTCATGGAAGCCACGGTGGGGAATCAAACCCTCAACCTTGTGCTTTGCAGCTAGGCATCCAACTCAATGAGCTATCCAGCCAACTCTAATGGGAAAAATTGTCACATTTAGATTTCAGACACAATAACAACAATGGCTAGAAATGTATTTAAGTCTCTTGTGTGATCTCATTGATTAAACCATACAGGCTTAATTGTCTATCTCTTTATTTCCCCAGGATCTAACAGAGGGACAATTTGAAGAAAATCTGAACATGTTGAAACTGAAGGAAGGTGTAGACTATTATCATTTTAACTGATGTGTGTGTTACACTGGAAGGCTGTTCTCTGGAGAAAAAGAAGAAAAGACATTGGTAAAAGTTGAGTTATATATAATAGTAATGGAAAAATGATAGCCTGATTTCCAAACCACTAGAGCTTAAGTCTTTTAGGGTCCCCCCCCCCTACTTTTTAGGAGGAAGCCGCTCTAAAAAGTCACAAGCAGAATAGATAGGATCTGAAGGGTACTTTGGCCTCCTCACATGTACGCAACCTTTGGCTGTCACCTCCCCAGACCTAAGACCAATGGGAAGGAATCAACAGAGATGTAGCCCAAAACAGCTGGGAGAGGAAAGTTGTCATCACCCGGTTCTAAGGAAACAGGATCAGATTTAATGCCAGCAGCAAATCTGGTACCACCTGTGTCTTGCAAGGGAGTGGGGGAGGGGAAGGGGACAGATTAATTATCAGCTGCCTAGTGAGAATGTGTATGTCAATTTAGGAACAACATGAAGTATATTTCTCAACTTTCCTCCTTGGGACAGCTGGTGTGGTGGGTTTTTTGGGGGGGGTGGGAGGAGAAGACAATTCTCCTTGCAGGGTCTTCAGGAACCAAGTACAGCCCCATCAGTTTGTAGTGGTGCTGCACTAGGATTCTACAAAATTTAGACATTTAGTGAGAGTTAAGGGTAACTGCTTATTTCACAGCTCAGCAGCGATCTTCTTTTTGCATAGCAAAAAAGGTAGTTTTGTGCATGTGTTTCGGTGGGGGGCAGAATAATTCTTGTCCCATCATCATTTGGTTTCAATGATTTTTAAAATGTTTTATTCTTTTTGTAACCTGCACTAGCAATGTAATTAAAGAGAGGTATATATTTTTATCAGTGTTAAAACAGCTGTAGTAACAAATACAGTTAATATATATTGGCAGCAAATGGCCAGAGAGGATGTTAGCACATTGCCAGGTGTACAGCTTTTGAATCAAGATTGTGAGGGGGTGGAATCTCTTACACTTCCTGTTTCGAAAGGTAGCCTGTTTTCTGTGTTTTTCAGTTGAAATCACACAGTGTATCTGTTGTAATCTCATTGTCTTGGTGCCCTCCGTGTAAGCCAAGAACATCAATTGGTCTTTCCTGATCATCACTGTGTCACTTCTACGGTTGACATATTTGAAATGAAACACGTTTCTGCCCACCCAGGCTTCTTGTTTTCAAAGAGAAAGTCATTATGCTTGTGTGCGCACAACAATGTGTCCTCCAACACTGCGGGTTAAGCGATGCATGGACTTGCCACTTCTTTGGCAAACACAAATATGTCATTGGGACAGGGGAAAACAGCAAGAAAGAGTGAATATCACAGTGGTCTGAGCCATGCAGAAAGTAGTTACTTTAATTCAGCTTTGACAAAGAAACAAAACATCTCCCATCAGCTTTCACGCTGAATTCGAAACACAAGAAAAAAAAAATCCTGTGGCCAAACTGCCATCTTGTGGTTACATATTATGGAGTGTACACCAAGAGAGTAACAAAATGAAACGAAACATTTGGCTGAAAAACAAAACACAACTCTGGTACATCTGCAGCATCCAAAAGGATTTTTTCGGTCCTCTTAGCATTGCAGGCAACCTAGCCGTCACACTATTGACTAGATACTCTTTTGGCTCCAAAGGTCCCAAGCTTTGTTGTTGTCGTTGTTGTTGCTGCTGTTGTTGTTTTCCATTTAAGGAGATTTTAGTTCTGTGCTCTGTAGGAGAGAAGCAAAAAAGAACTTATAGTGGTATAGTTAAGATTTCACTTTAAAATAAGATGAAAATAATTATCTATGGAAATAGATAACTACATTGTTACTTTCTTATTCATTGATTACAAATGCAAATGAATAACACTGGTTTTCTTATGGTGCTTTGGGTCCTAAGGACATGGTTGCAAATCCCATCTACTAGTCCAGTCCAGAGCTGCACCTGCATGTGTAGGGAAAGGGTGCCCTGTGGAAGTCAGGTGACATGAGTCAGGAGTGCACAGGGGTTACACACATGCCCCCCCCCAAAAAAAAATTAGACACTTGTTTTAAACAAACTCTGTTTCTGAATTTTGGATAGTTATGTCAGTCATTCAGTCTCCCATTTCTTTTTCAGTTTTGCAAAGACAGGAATTGTGTTCACAAATACAATATTATTTTATGAAAGTAACTCGGGACATTTTCCTGCAGAAAGCCAATCAAGATCAAGAGGACTGCCCCAGCTTTAACAAGGCACAGAACATTTCTCTACATGCCCCCTGTGATATATGAGCTCCCAAATCTGGATAGCGCTGCATATTTTCATATACCCCCTTGTGAAAAACAGAGCAGTAGGAAATCAAACTGCTGTGAAAATTCCTCTGGCTTGTGGAAAGTCCTTTTCTCAAGCATAAAGTGCTGCAGATGTGGCTGTCATTCTTAGATCAAGAGAGCAGCCACAAGCTGGTCTTCAGATCTTTTTCATACCAAGGAAATGCAAAACAGCTTTGAAGAGTCGGCATTTTTCTTTTAGTAAAACTTAACTGTAATACTCTCGTTGTAATTAGCATCGCATTAGCACTTAGGTATCCCTAAAGTGTCCTTGTAATGGGAGTGAATATTAGAGTCAGAATACTAGAGTGGGGAGGCAGGGGCACCAGCAGACAGAGCAAGCCATGAAGCTATCTGTGGCCAGTTCTTTGGCAGAGGGACAAGGGCCAGCCCTGACTCACAGTATCAGCTCATCAGGTATGCCTCCAGGTGGATGACGGCATAGCTCCTGCTCCCTCTGCCTTCCAAGAATGCTAATTTGATACCATGATGCTGGCCTCCTGTAGGAAGAGGTCTGATGGATTATTGATTGATTGTGAGTTTGGTACAGTAATGCACTTCCATCCCAATCACCCTTTGACTTTGGGTGGGGTTTTTTTTGTACCCTGCTCTTCTGAAAACAGTACAAATATCAGCACCAAATAGTGTGAAGTAAATTGATAGGTCCCAAGCTGGGGACTGAACGATACTCATTAGGAGACCCTGTACTCCAAGTAGGAGAACACCATTTGAAATGCCTACATTCTCCTGCTATAGATACAAAAATTGTTCACAATGCAATTGGCAACTCAGTATTAATACCCCTTTATCCACAAGCCGCTTTATATCTTCATGGTATTTCCACATTTGGGAACTAATAGTTGCTTAGTTTTCTGTCTGTTTCAACGTTTCTCTGTAAAAGTAAACGAGGGCTCTAAAAGGAGCAATAGCATCCACATTTTCCTGTTAACACTCAGAATGGAAATTCTACTTGTTCCTTTTCATACTGCACACTTTCAGGGCCAGCTGCAGTGCATTAATTCATGCTTGCTGTCTCGTAGCTGAGCACCAGAAGTCTGGAATCTTTTCAAGGAAAGGGATGGGAGACAGTTATATAGCACTTGCTTCCTGGCAGCTCTACAAATATTGAACTGGACTAAATGTGCAGACAAAAGGCATCCCTGAAAGGATCCCACAGATATCCAGGTAGAAATAGATCTTTATGAACTGTACCTTGGTTACCGGTTGTGGCTTGGGCACTTTCATTAAATCGCAGAGATAGTTACGCTGTGTCCTCAGGAAGGCCAAATCTGCATCCCTGTTTGGAGAGCAAAAACAACATAAAACACAACATTAGCTCATGCAGATCCAAGGCACCGTCATAACTATTCAGTTTTTGACATACAATGGCTTATTCCTCCAGGGAATTACTTTGAGGCGAAGTTCTGAACTGGTGTTGGTAGTTTGTCACAAAGAGTCATAATATAGAAGTTGTTATGGCTATAGTCTACAAACGAGGCAAGCAAGTGGAGATATGTAATTTAAAAAGCTAGTTAGTGGGGTTTTACTCTGGCCTAGCCACAGGGCCCATCTGGTCAGCTGCATAAGAAACATGACACCCTTCCTCAACTCCTTTGGGCTCTGACACCACAAGACAACAAGCTGTGAGCCTCCTTCCAGCTAGATCACGGTGGATTGGATTTAAATCAAATTGATTAAAACTGTGATTTAAACCACTGCTCAGAAAGATGAGATTCAAGTACGTTCTTCTTTTTCTAACCTTAATATGTGTACCTATTTTACACAAGTGAAAAACATATGTTTTATTTTTTGGGGGGGAAACATTCTGATTAGTTTTGCAGTGATGTTACAAAATGAATGGTTGTTTTAATTACAAAATAGATATCCATGAATGCCCTGGAGGGTCAATATCTAGTTAAATATTGAGTTACGTGAGTCATGAATACTGATTACAGTATTAGGGAAATCATCAATTCCAGGCAAACAGCAAAACTGTTTAATTTATAGAAAGTAATACTTTGTGACTAATATTTTGTTTCTTCAATAGTAAACATGCAATACTTAACAAGCATATGGGTGGGTTTTTTTTGGGGGGGGTAGTTTTTGAAAATTCAATTAAACATTTAGAGGTTCCAGGTATTTTGAGATCAAAGTGGCTAGGAATGCCACTCTGAAAAAATCAGCATCATTCAAGAAAACTGATAGAAGCAATCATGGAGTTTTCAGTAGCATTCTAACATTAATCTTTTTGGGAGCATGGCAGGGTGGGGAAGAAATTCCAGGACTGGGATAACTCAGTAAGATTTGGAAGGAAAGTTGATCTTGTTTCTTATTTTCCTAAGCAGTTTAACACTTCTTCTGAACACACAAAGCCAGTTTAAGAACTGCAAAAAATTGCCATTATATCTTCTACTAGACTATGTGCTTGACGAGAGAGAAATATTGTTCGAAATCTATACAGAAACCTATGCAACCTCATAAACATAAGGCCTCAATCCATGAACTGCTGGAACATACTGTTAAATTTTCTTTGTAAGTTACATAACCATATTTGCTCAAAATACATAATAAAAATCCATAATGATATCTTAGAGTTATATACGGTATATCACTTTTTAAAATGAAAACTATTGTATCAGACTTTAAAACTGTATTTTAATAATAAAAAATTAAAATGCTGATGGAAATGACAAAACATTTTAAAGTAGCTTTTCAAAAAAAAAAAAGATTTTTATCCACCATGAATTGGGACGAGAAACAGCCCCACCTAGAGTTATACCCAAGGCGTCTGAAAGGAGGACAGTATTTAGGAGCCCTGTGGTGCAGTAGTGAAACTGCAGTCAAGACTTTGCTCACAATCTGAGTTCAGTCCCAAGTACAGTAGTACCTCATAAGACGAATACCCCATGAAAATCTTGTAAGATTGGATGAAATTTCTGGGAATATAAAAACCTCGTAAGACAAAATTTTCCTATTGGCTGTGCCTCAAGACGAATCCGATGCATTTCTATGGGAACTGCATTACACCGCGTTTCATAGGACAATTTTTTTGTAAAATGAATTGACCCATAAAACGAATTAAATTCATCTTAAGAGGTACCACTGTAATTGGCTCAAAACCGACTCAAGCATTCCATTGTTCTGAAGCTGGTAAATTGAATACCTTGCTGGGGTCAATAATTAAATTGTAAAGCACCCCCTAGCACCTTTAAAGAGCTATTGGGCAGTATATAGGCAACACAGTTTGTTTTCTTTACCCTGATCACAAAAACTTAGAAAACTAAGAAGATGCTTGAATATTACATTCTCAACTCTGTTAACATCCACCTACAGGGGAAGACAGGTGGATGTATAATGTACTGGAAGTGTCTTGGAGATCATTTGGATTACAAGGCCAGTGGCCAGATCTTTACAACAAATAAATAAATATAGCCTGTTTCTCTTTATGCAGCTTTTCTTTTTATTCATGCTAGTTTTGAACCCTCTCAGTTCTAACAAGTTGTAACAAGCATGTACTGTGTTATGACGAACCCCCTCAGCTTCATCCAGTTTATGTCATAGATGACTAAATACAATGCAGAATAAGGTTTAAAATAAGGTGGCTAACAGGGTTAAAGTAACTCACCAGTTAGTATCACTCAGAATCGTCATGACCTCATCAATAACCTCAGGTTCAGCAATATCACTGTATGTTACCAGCATTTCATAAACCTGACTGGCTGCTGTCTTTCTTATCTGGGAAAAAAACAGATAGTTATTCCTAGATACATCGTATCCCTGCAAATGAAGTCTGACTAGAGAAAACCCAGAGGTGGTACCCTAAGATGAACAATATTAACAGGCAACAAAAAACCTCTAGCGTTGGCAATAGGTGGCATATGGTTGTGTATTCCTGGTTCTTTTGTGGAGCATACTATTGTGGACTTTTTAACACAGGCAATTGATAATAAAAGTATTTGAAATGCACATTTATTTCAGGAATTTCAAAAGTGTGTGTGAATGCTGACTTATGGCAGGTATTTCTTGGAAGGGGGTGGTGACCAATGAGGAAATACTAATGCAGATTAACTAGGAAGATAGATATTATGATGTTTTTTGAGGTATACGCAAGGACAAAGGGATGTACAGTATGTATTGAGGTAAAAAATAATCCAAAATTCAGGTGAGGACCATTGAGGTCTAAGCTGGGAGTAACTGATCAAACTTGAAGGAAAAACACAGGCCAAGTATGCAGCTGTGAAGAAGAAAGTCTGTGTTCTGAATCATTATGGATGGAGGAAACTGAAAAGAAGACTGCCAGTGTTACCATGCCCTTATTAAAAAAAAATCACAAGGTGGCTGCAACTGGAGTACTGTGCACAATTTTGGTCTATGAATGGTACTGCAGTGTTGGAGAAAAGAAAAGTTCGAGCACAAGATGGCTGTGAGGCAAGATTACAATGTTGGAGACTTAGGAAAAGCAAGCAAGCAAGGAGGTTGTGAGGGAAACCTCTCAGATGGGAAGAGAGGGACCCCTGCGCGCCCAGCTGAGTGGATGGAGAAGCCATGGCAGAAAGGGGAACCTGATAAACAACTGACAGTGACACCCGTGGAAAGGTTTATGTTACTGAAGGGATACTATGTCGCCCTCAAAATAATTGAGCAGCAGAAGGAGAGAGAGAAGGAAGAAGATTCAAGTCCAACCGGAAGTAAAAAGAAGGACTTGGCGGGAAAAGCAGACCAATCCATTCCGGTGGAGGTGGGGTTCGGCAGTTGTAAGAAGGGAGCGGGGAGAAAGCTTCCAGAAGGATGGGAGTAGGTGTGGATGGAGAACCCATGGACAGGGGACTGGGAACAAATGATGATGCCCCATAAGGAGGCTGAGAGTTATAGGTGCCGGGCACACCGACAAAAGTGTTCCTATTGGGGAGAGAGGGAATATCGAGAATACAACAGGAAATGCAAGGAGATCCACAAGGAGATTGAGCTGGAAGAATGGCTGGCAAAGATCTGGATGAAAGTCAAGGCCGGGACGCAGGACCCTCGAGAGGACTTGACCAGGAGACCCAACTATCCCTTACGTACACCCCAGCGGAGACCCCCTGGTCCCAGGTCCACTTCGGAAGTTGGGATACAAGTGGCAAAACCCCAACCTTCCGTGAAGGAGATTGGGATACAGGTAGAGGGGCTGAGGCTTTCGGAGAGGGAGGAGGAGAGCAGTGGTGGAGCCGGATACCCACAAGTGATGGTGGAGAACTTGATCACATTCTAGACACCCCCACATATGGAGGAAAGAATAACCCGTTTATGTCTGATGTTAAAGAAGTTGAAACTGTAGTTAGAAGAAAAACCTCGTTTATTGTTGATGAACCTCATAAAAGTTCTGTTTGTTTGTTACGAGAAATGCCTTCTTTGAACTTTGAAGGGCGGGATGCCTGGGCTAAGACTGAACCCTCACAGAGGTATCAGAATGTCATAGAGGCATGTAGACAAGGAAGTGCATGGTAAGGGAAGGGAAGTGACTTCTTCCGCCTATAATGTTAGAAACTTGGCTCAACTAATGAAGTTGTGGGAATTTCAGGACAAATAAAAGGAGGTGCTCCTTTGCAAGCACATATTTAAACTGAATATTCTATCAGAGAAGGCAATGGAGGCCAAGAGCTTTGTAAGGGACTTAGACAAACAATGGAAGATAAGCCTACTAATGTTGACTAGTCATGATGACTATCAGTTGTCTGCAGCATAACAGGCAGCATGCAACTGCTCTGCTTCTGTGCTCCCCATAGCCATGTGCCTAACCACAAAGGGATCACAGCCCTGTCTTAGCTAACACCACTTGTTCCGATTCCAGCACGGTGCCTTTTGTGTTCTTGTGACCCGAAAATAGGGATGTTCTGACAAATCCCACATAAAGTTGACCAACAACTACCGGGCCTTCCCATCACCCATTGGAGCAGCTTCTTTCTCAAATAGCAAGTTAGGCCTACCCAAGTTATGAACTCTGCCAGGTGGTCCTTCTTTCCAAGTAAGCCTAATTTAGTTGCCTCTTAGGTCCTACAGGTGGAAGTCCCAGAAAAAAGTGTGGGATCTCTAGTCCAAAAAATCCACATCTCTATCAGAGAACCAAAACACTAGGATAGAGTAACCTTATTTGCTGCCCAGATTAGTATATACATTTATATGCTCTAAACATCCATAGCAAAGCCAACAAACATATAGTCTAAAATGTACATAAGCAATTTATAATGACACTAAGTCTGAAGGGATTTTTTAAAATGGTATGTAAGGAAAAATGCAAATGTTATTTTAAATGCCCTCTAAACTAACATGCAGTGGAATCCCTACAAGCCAGAAAAAATACAGCTACCTCCAAAACCCCAATCAAAATTTGAGTACTTACAACAGGAAATGGATGGCAGAGAAGTGAGAAGAGATGAAACAAAACATGTTTTCTCATGTCACCTGGAAATTGAATCAGACCACAAAACCTAGGAAAAGAAAATGATTTTAATGTCATTTATGGCTTTGTTTTACATGATCACAGAGACACATTTTGCCGTTGAACTGAACAAATTATATGCTACTTGGTAGTCTCTCTCACTCTACTAGTTGCATAGCAGGCTTTGAGTAAATACCCAGAATACCAACATACAACCTGTTGTGTTATGGGAGTTGTTTTTGGTTTTTTGAGGAGAATGAAACACAATCAAAATAGGGAAATTTCATTATTTCTACTCTTTTTAAAAGGAAGAATTCTGGTGAAATGGTCAGTGAAGAAGTACTCCCCTTTTATATGTTTTGGAAATGGTGAATCCCCTGCCAGAATCCCCATGTAAAATTGCTCAACCTAGCTGTATTTGCCTTGAAATTGGTACTGCTATATAGTTCTGTCAAATTCACTGTGATGGACCACTTGTACTCTTAAAACAGAACAGCAGGTTAAATTCTTTGTGCAGAGAAAAGACCATGCATTATAGCCAACAGCCCTTTTTGTTACATTCTTCATGGGTCTTCCTCCTAAAACCTTATGAATACAATGACAACTCCCTCATTATTTATTCCCTACTCTGTTATGCTTACACTTCATTTTCCCAACTTACACTGCAATACTGGAACGAAGCTTCTGGATATCTTTAGATCTCCTGCTTTCTTCTTTACAAAGTTTAAGTAAGCTTACAGGAAATGGATGACTGAGGGAGGAAAAGAGAAAAAAACTAGATATTTTTTATTCTTTTTTTTAAAAAATGCCATTCTTTCTAGCTTTATGAGATGAACTGAGAATTATAAAAGTAGCTTCTAAACTCTAAGCTGGCACAATACAGCAACAAAAATATAACCAAAACATTCATTAGTACCTTTTTAGAGAGAGAATAATTAGATGTATGCTAGCTTTGTCCTAGAAACCCCACACCAGTCACTGTAGTACAAACCATTACATCATATGCTGAAGTTGTGTATATAATTAAAAAATTGTTGTCGTTGCATTTTGCCCAGTGGTGGTGGTCCTTTTTAGTGTATCTCAGAACTTTTCCATGCAATATTTGGTGCAATAAAATGTAAGTTTGTACACATATCCAGAGCTGAATGTATGGGTAATTAAAAGATGGAAAAATATTGGATGTGTGTGAAATACTCTCACAAAAACACACACCTTATATATGACTGCAAAAGTTGGGTGAGGAAGGTTCTCTGCATTATTTGACTCGTCTGCTTTATGTCCTTCACAATTTTGCAAGGCTGTTCACAGACTGGATGGAATTTATTAGAGATTAATTCTGTTAATGGGAATGCTTGCTGCTTTTCAGCACAGGGCAATGGCAATGCAAAGAATGAGGTGTGATTTCCAAAGGAAATGACAATACAGGCATTCAGCAAAGAGGCCAGTTGCAGCTTAGCATCTGGAAAAAATTTAGTGTATGTAGGTCTTGTGCGCAGGATTCTGCATTTGAAATAGACCTGCTTCATGTTCTGTCATCTGCCAGTTCCACATTAGTTATTACTAAGTCTAACCTACGGGTGATCTCAAAATATCACGGCCTTTCCAAAGGAAATTGAGCAAATTCTTTCTCCTATACAGGCAGCACTCCAGGAGAAACAGAATCAGGGGAAAGGGGAAAGAGATCCTTCTAAAAGGATTCAGTGCTATGCAAATCAGACACACGTCTTCCTGAAAATGGAGCTGTTTAAAAAGGTGAGCTTGCAATTTAACCAGATCAATCATGACATCCCTCACGGTGGTCTGTAATTAAGGGCAGGACACCACTTTTCCTCAGAGACAGCCTGGGGAGAAACAAGATTACAGCAAGACTGTCTTTTAAGGCAAGGGCAAAGAGAAGCTGGCTTGTTTCTTCAATTCTGTAGTGACAAAACCATTGGAAGGCACATTCACGTATTGCCCTTCATCTGTTTTGTATAATCTGAAGAACTACATTGGCACATAGACTGGGCAAGTTACTAAAGCAGAAAAGACTCAACCTTTGGTATTTCAAAATAGAGAACAACGAAAACTTTAACACACACACAGACACACACACCACAGCCCTCCAATCCGAGCCCTATCCTCCCCCTTGCCCTTCCCTCCTTTGCTCTTGGATCTCAGAGAGACTATATTACTTCAGATGCCAATCAGGGGACTAATGTGATACTCCTGCAGAAACCTGGAATATTCAACTGAAGATATGCCACACCAAAATAAAGTTACCCCCAGTAATTTTAACAACAGGTGCCCTGGAATCATTCCAACACTGGGAAATTTAAATAGTATTATTGCCAAATATATAGTGCAGGAGATACTATTGGCTGAAGCAGAAACGTTTTTAAAAATCTGTTTGACTGTGTGAGGGCCGGTAATAGGACTCACAACTCTACTCTCAGTACTGGTACTGAATTTTTCAAAATAAGAATGCCCCAGAGATAACATATGTCAACATACAGAAAATTGTACAGTGGTACCTCCAACTCTGAAATTAATCTGTTCCAAATGCATTTTCTTAACTCGAAATTTAATGTAACTCGAAACAGGGTTTTCCATAGAAATGTGTTGGAAATAGAATAATTTGTTCCAAGTGGGAAATCACATAGACATCCCAGAATGCAAAAATCAGTTAACAAGCAAGCAAACAACAGAAGATGAGCAACCTACCTTATAGCCACTTGAGAATTCCACCAAAGAAGTCCCAAAAAGTCCCCAAAACAGTGCCAAATATTTACAAAACGGGCACTTTGTGCACGTCATTAAAAAACAAGTCCCAGTTCTCAGCTTCCCTTTTCAAAATGGCTCCTTCTTCTTCCCAATTGCAGCATTGTAGTTGGGTGGCAACAAGATGGCAGTATTGCTATTTCAAACAAGCAGGAGCCATTTTGAAAAGAAATATTTACTTCCCCTTTCCCTTTTGTAACGCAAAACAAAAAACAAAAAAAACCCAGGCTTTTTGTAACTCAAAATTTTCCTATACCCGTGGATTTCTATTCATAAATTGAATTTTTCATAACTTGGGGCGTTCATAACTTGAGGTACCACTGTACTTGGATTCCAAGTAATATGATTTCAAAAGTTATACAAATTAAGGACAATGGAAACTTGCCATTTGAAAATTTTCAAGAAAGACAGGGAGAAAAAATAATTTTTCTTAAACTAGAAAGATAATCACTTACTTTTCTTCAGATAGAAAGATATCAAAGCAGCCACTGGCCAAAATCTGGTCCAGCATCTTTAACAGTGGCACGGATACCCTAGAGCAGAAAGAGAAGAAAAGTGATAAAAGTACCTTCACTAATATGGTATTAGTGTCCAATGAAAAGAGATTTTAACTTTTTTGTATTCTTGCCAGATTTCATATTGTTCCATCTCCCAAATAAAACCGAACAGCACAGGGGAGCCATTTATTACAGTGGTATTCTGCTTTGTGGAAACGACCCATCCTCCATGACTTAATGTCAAATGGAAATTACAAAAAGCAGATCCACATGGGGCGCAGTGTGGTGCAATGCATCTTGGGAAATAAAACTCCTTCAGAAAAAAATCATAAAGAGGGTTTTTTGCATACAAAAAGCATAAAGCGTTTTTTGCATAAAAATGCATAAACAGCTGTATTTTCAAATGGTTTCCTTACGTCATGCAGAAATTACGTAAAACGGGACATTTGTAAAGCAGGGTACCACTGTACATATGTTATTGCATTTACATAGACTAGATGATAGATACATAAGGAAAACATGAGGTTGCCCACACCCTTTTCATAAATACATTTATATACCGCACTCATCTTCCAAACAGAACTTCGGACGGCTATTGAGGGTATGTGCTGGATTCTACCAAGTTTTAATTTTCTTTCTGAGCAGGGTTCTGAATACTCTCAGAAATGACAGAGAATGGAGATATGGAAGAGAGAGGGATGAACCATGGAGTCAGAGAGAAGATAGAGAAGGAACACAAAGATAAGCCAAAGGGGAAAGGTTAAAAGAGAAAGAGTGAGTTGAGCCACAGATATTGGGAGAAAAGGGGGTTAACTGGTTGCAAAGTGGAATAAACAGAGAACGCAAATTTGTTACTCCCATTTCATTTGATGTGGCCCGTGTGGTGCAGTGAGTACAATGTTTGATTATGGCTCAGGAGGCCAGAGTTCAAACCCTCATTTGGCCGTGAAGCTTATACTCGATGATCTTTGGCCTCTCCTACCCCCTCAGCTTGACCTGTTTCACAGGGTTGTTAAGATGATGCAGCGGATGATGTTTAAAACTCACTGGAAGGAAGGAAGGACATAAAATACAAACAATGGTTTCTTTCAAATATTGTGTGTGGGGGGGGGAGCAATACAGAAGTAACAATGATAATCACATACCAGGGATAGAAATTCTAGTGAAGCTGTAGAGAATTAGAACCTAAAAGCAATTTAACTCCATTCCTCAACTAAGAGCTGTGATTCTGCATCACCCAACATTTTCCACAATGTAATACCAGAGGTTTTCCTACATCAATGTGCTGAGTTTGCAAACTCTGATTAGATCGATCTGAAGCGAATATGGGACACAACTCACACACCTTTGATACTTTGTAGAAATGAAACTGCAGAAAGACTCTCCAGATCACAGGAGACTGGCTGGCTCCTAAGATTCCAGAATAGGCTCCACCCCCATTCCATGATGATAGAGGAACATCAACTGAAGAAGTAGAAACCTAGCATGCCCCTCATGCTACTTTCTAAGGCACAGATTCATGATGGAAAGGGCGGTGAAAGGCTAAGAAACACCATCTAAATTCAAGTGCACAATAGAGAAAGGAAGTGGTTTTACCCTGGAATTCCATAATGGGAAGGAAGTGCCTGTAAGAAGGGTGTGTAGTCATGTAAAGCTGAGATAAGACCACATGGCTTCAGCAAGCAAACAGAGCAGGAAAGTAGAGAAGCACCCCCACCTCCTATTTTACGCCTTGTACCCTTGGGGTTGACTTGGTCTGGTACCTGCACAAGTCATTTATCAACACACGGCAACTCTTTTAGCTCTCACTTCCCACATACGGACCCACCTCCCTTCTTTCAGTCACATGCACACACTCAGTATCCTTACTCTTTCCCACTCCCCAAACTTCTCCTTTGAAGAGGGAGCACAAGTCACGTCAGGAGGGCAAAGGCCAGTATACTCCTGCCCTCTGTTTTCAAAAGGGGGAGGGGGCAACCAGAAAAGGAGGGTTGCAACCAGAAAGGTTGGGAGAGAAAGCATTCAGAGGCCATGGCTCCAGGATTGCACTGCCTGATCTTGAGCTTCCTAGAGAATTAATTATTTCCGTCCGTGGAAGCTCTCACTGCTGCCTTTTGTCCTTGCATGCTCAGAATAGTTCTGGTACAGCTGCAGATCTCCTGAGTGTTTTGCCCCACGCGCATGCTCAGAGTTGAGAAAGATGCTTAGATAGTACAAGTATGCAGCTGGTAAGCCTACGTGGTGTGCTCCTGGAGAGGGCATGCTCAGAAGCCTTTCCAACAGCTCCGTGGCAGGCATGGCTGTACTGCAGACAGGGGGCTTGCACAAAAGTAAAGTATGTATTATGTTTGTTGGCAGAGGTGGGGATTTAAAAAAAAAAAACCCTAGTCAAGCAATGCCGCACTATCCATAAAAGATGAAGAGCAGTTGGTGAACTGGATCTTGATAAAGAGCCACATATGATGGGTTGGGGGGTGGAGAGGGAAAAGAACAGTTGTCACGCCTCCCCTTCCCCTACAATCAGGATCCGAATAAACATGTGTTTCTGGAACTTGAATACTGTTCAGAATATATATATAAAATTTATAAGAACGTAAGAGTGTACTACAGTGAGCCTTTATTTCCATAGTGGTCAAGCGGATTCATCTGGGAAATCCCCAAGCAGCAGGACATGAGTATTTTAGTACCTCTTTTCTTGTTCCCCAGCAACTCAAATGTTGAGCTGTACTGGCTTGGATACTGAAAATAACATATCACCATTGTGACTAGTGGCCATTAATAATCCATCCTCCATGAATTTGTCTACATCATCTGTCAGCAAAAACATGGTGTCATCACTATGGGGAGATTTTTAATGAGTAAAGACTTCCCACTTCTATGTCGGGTAGCTTCTCTCACTTGTTACTGGTAGTTATCCATTTTATCAAAATGGTATGGGAGCTGTGGAACAGCAGAAGGAAGTGCTTTGTTTCCAAAAATCTTCCCCTGCTGGTGACGTGATGATCATTCTTCCAGTCAAAGCTAACAACCAGGATTTTGGCCAATTGTCACTATAGAATTGCAAAGCTTACCTGTCATTCTGCAGATTGTTCTCAAAAACCCGCAGCAGTGTCTCACAAAAGCTGTTCATAGCATCCATGTCATTCTGAATACCCTTCAGATAGTCAAACAGGCTTTGTGATGAGCATCGCACCTACAAGTGAAGAGAATTCCCAATTAAAATCTCACCTCTGCAGAAGCATGGACATTTTCCATCATTTTTGAACTTGACAAAAGTTGTTTTACCTTTCCTACATGTCTGAAATGTTTGCTTCGCAAAGCCATTGGAAAAATATGTACTATACACAACAAGAGAAATGCTATTTAAAATCATTTGTGGGCAACTAAGAGCCTAAATCCAACTGCGAGTCTGAGCTAGAATAACAGCATTAAATCAATTGCTGAACAGGTAGGTCAACATCTATCTAACTCCAATTCAGTTGGTCTTCTCTAGTTATGAGTAGCTATTAGATTTAGCCCCAAAAGTAATACAACTAGTAATATTATACCATTTACTGCAACAAATTACATACAGTAACTGGGTAATAAAGGACTAGGATTCAAGTTTCCACTAGCAATTCTCTCACAACATAAGCACAGGAACAACAACCATCTAATGGCTTACATTTCTCAGAAGTGGTTCTAAAAATGAAGTATGAGCATACTGGGAAAGATCTTGTTAGACTTCTTTGAGCAATGATTTTTCTTTCTTGAAAAATCTGAATAAGGGAAGGCCCGGTATTTTAAACCCTTTCCCAATGCAAAATCCAATGTAATCTTACAACATGCCACAAGAGCTGGGCATCACACACTGAACATGTCTATTTTTTTTCACCAGGAAAGCTCAGCAAACTTATATCACCAACAGCCCACTGGCAATGATCTATGATGTAAAGCAAGTCCCAGGATAAAGTATAAGGAGTTGTGCATTGTTCATAGTTTTACATGAGTCACATATGGGCAAAGCACCATAGCAATGGGACTAGAAAGCAGCAGTGGCTGATAAAGCACAGGGAGTTTCTTGCTCATGCAAGCAATTATAACAATGCTCCCAAAGAGCATTGCTGTAACATGCAACCTATAACCTGATTTAAAAAAATTCTCTTAACCAAGAAGATGAGATTACTGTATATACTTGAATATAAGCCGAGTTTTTCAGCCCTAATTTTGGGCTGAAAAGGGGGCCCTCGACTTATATGCGGGTCAATACTTTTAGCCACTGAGGCAAGTGCTTGGGTTGGTGGCTAAAAGTCATTTTAAACATTGAGTGCTGCTTCTCATGACCCCCCTTCTGCATCACAGGGGAGTCTAGGGTGGGAAATGCAGCAGGGCCTGGCAAGTGCTTGGGTCAGTGGCTAAAAGCCATTTTAAATATCACACACCACTCTCCCAGCTTACAAAGGAGGAGCTGCCAGGCCCTGCTGCATTTCCCACCCTAGACTTATACTTGAGTCAATACATTTCCCCAGTTTTGGGGGGTTAAATTAGGGGCCTCGACTTATACTCGGGTCGACTTATACTCGAGTATATACGGTAAATCACTTACTGTGGATTCGGTTAGTCCACCAACAGACACAGTCAGACCTGTTAGAACATGGTAACGATAGGTGGGTAAACCCAAAAGCTGGGTGATTCTTGGAAAGGCTTGGGATGGTGCATTCCAGTTGAAAGTTACTGCCTCTGACCTGTGAATAACAGAAAGAATAGACAGTGCCTTTGGAAAGAAGAACAATAAGAAGCATTTTTTTATTTTTTTATTTTTAGAGTATTTTTAGCCCACCTTTCTCTTTGGAAAACACCAAAACACTTGCCTATCCAGTTTTGTTTTGTTTTTCAAAAATAAAATCAACAGTCACTAAAATCAAAGCAGAAAAAAACTTTAAGCAAAATTCAGAAACTTCATTTATGATGCAGTACAAGTGTTTTATACTGTGCCATTTTAATATCCTATGATATAACTTCAACCAATTACACACGCAACCCAAATTAATACATTAAACGTTTCACTTAAAACACTTCAATAACATTGCATGCATGAAGTACGATTTCCGTATGTCAGCTACTAAGGGAGATGTAGTTCACCCAAGCAGCCACCACTGCTACCCAAGGCGGAGCTGACCCTCCCCACACTTTGTCTTGCCTTGCCGCCGACCCTTATGGCAGGCTCGCACCAGTGGTGGTGTTGGGGGCAAGCGCGTGGGTGCCGACAGGCCCCTTGTTCCTTGCCAACCGTGTATAACTGAATCTGTGAATGGTGAATACGGGGGTCCTACTGTATACTCAAAAGACCTATGTCTCACTTGAACATTTTGGCTTAACATATTTGTTTGTTTGTACATACATACAAACAACTTATATGCTGCCCACTACCCAAAGGTCTCTGGCCGGCTCACAGTCAAGAAACAATTAAAACAATTAAAACGTTAAAATACCAATAAACAATCAAAACGATAAAAACATTTAAATACAAATACAATAGACAAAAATTGCCATCAGGACCCACAATCTATACATCAATTAAAAAAATCTGGAACAGGAGGGTTTTTTCCTTAGCATCAAAATGTCATCAAGATCAGTACCAGGCGGGTCTCACTCGAGATGGCATTCCATAACCTGGAGACAGCTGCCGAAAATGGCCCTATACCTACAAGCCATCCCTTTCACCTCCCTAAGGGATGGCTCTTTCAGGGGGCCGCCCTGGCTAGATCTTAATTGCCAGGTAGGTTCATATGGAAGGAGACGGTCCTTCAGGTATCTAGGTCCTAAGCCAGTGATGGTGAACCTTTTAGAGACCGAGTGCCCAAACTGCAATTCAGAACCCACTAATTTTTTTGCAAAGTGCCAATACAGCCATTTAACCTGTATACCGGTGGCTATGAAGGGGCAATGGCGGGTGCCGACAGAAAGGGCTCCAAGTGCCACTTTTGGCAGCCGTGCCGTAGGTTCGCCATCGCTGTCCTAAGCCATTTAGGGCTTTATATGTCAAATCACATACTTTGAATTGGGCTCAGGCAACAACTGGTAACCCATGCAGGTTATACAGAATCGGAATGACGTGGTCCCTGACAGCCCCTCCACTAACCAGCTGTGCCACACGATTCTGAACCAGTTACAATCACTGAACTGTCTTCAAAGGCTGCCCCACGTAAAGCGCAATGCAGTACTCAATACGGGATGTTACCAGTGCATGCGTAACTGTCATGAGGCTGTGCTCATCCAGGTAGAGCTGCAGCTGGTATATTTTCCGCAGCTGAAGAAAGGAACCCCTGGACACCGAGTCCAAATAGGCCTCCAAAATTAGACTGGGGTCCAGGAGCACCTCCAAGTTACGGACCCTGTCTCTTGGAGGAGTGCGACCCTGTCCATGACAGGGAGATGAGCCTCTAACCTGTCTGGCAGAGCACCCACTAACAGCACTTCCATCTTGTCTGGATTGAATTTCAATTTATTGACCCTCATCCAGTCCATTATCTGGTCCAGACATGAGTTCAGCACAGAAACCGCCTCACCTGGATTGGTGGAAAATGAGAGGTAGGGCTGAATATCATCAGCATATTGCTGACTCCTCAGCCCAAAGCTCCTGATGACCATCCTCCTGATGTAGAAACCCCCACTCTCTTCAGACAGACAGACAGACAGACAGACAGACAGACAGACAGACAGACAGACAGACAGACAGACAGACAGACAGAGGGGGGTGGTGCTTCTAAATGTTCAGGTGAGACATCTCTTTCACTTGCCCATTCTGGACAACTGTGTCAGAGACAATGAGATACTAATTACCTTGGAAATATCCTCTCTAAATCTTCTCTGTGGGGTATGTGTGGGACAGGAGGGCTGTCAAAGTACAGCAGCTTGAGGAATATGGCTCCTGCATGCGCTCGAAATCGGTCAATTTTTTCAGCTGCTTGTTGAGCCACGCAGCACATGATTTGCTTTGAGCTGTAATAAAGGGCACAGGAAACACATTGGTTGGGATCTGCATATTTTCAGGTTCTGCTTCCCACTGTCATCATCGAGTCAGGCAAAGAATGCATAAAGCAACAGGCCTATGAAAAGCTGTGCAGATCAACAGTGTCTTGACTTTGCCCCAAGCTCCAGGAAAAGAAATATAAAACACATTTCCCCAACTTGCCTTTTCACAAGCTTGGCAGAAAAGCTGCTCTCAGTCTGATTTCCCTATGTTGGCTCTCTATTTCTGTCAACAGGCAAGACTGTTACACTTTCAGGCCTATAACTTTGGAGATACACAGATGTGAACTAAATTCTAGGGAGAGAAATTCAGTATTTCTGTGCACAGTGCAGTACTGTATAATTTAAGCTGAATATTTCAATTAACTAAAAGAGCTAAACAAGATAGTGATAAACCATTATAATTAATTATAATCTGCTTTCCTGTGTTCCTAACATAAGCAAGATAGTTTTCCTTGAGTTCTTCACTAAGAACTGTGAGAGGACTATCTGAATCCCATTAATGAGTAGATAGCTGAGGAGTGAGGCAACTGCCTGTGAAGCCAGAAGTTGGCGGTTCAGTTCCTTACTGTGCATCCCACAAGAGCCAAACTGTATGGCTTAGGGACAGCTGCCCTGTCTCAGGAATGCCCCCAGAATCAGGGAATGGGAAACCACTTCTGAGTAGTCTTTACCTAGAAAATCCTGGAAAAGTGTTGCATAAGTCAGGACTGACCCCCCCACCACTACCACTACCACTACCACTACCACTACCACCACCACCACTACCACCACCACCACCACCACCACCACCACCACCACCACCACCACTACTACTACTACTACTACTACTACTACTACTACTACTACTACTACTACACAGTATTAGTCATCATCGTCGAGAGGCTGTTCATAGAAAAGATGGATTTAGCAAACTAGACAGCAAGTACACACAGCTGTTGCAAAATACGTACACATTTGCGTCAATTAACTCTGGCCCAGTCTGTGTTAAAAACAGGGTTATTTCCATTAAACTGGTCATCGCAGCTTCTCTCACCCTGTGGAAGTAAGCATACAAGTTGCTATTGTTTTGTTTGAGGCAAGTTGCATTTACACTGTCTGCACACAGGTACAAATGCATGAATACATAAACATACCCATGGCAGTGAGGGCACCATGATTTGGAGGAGTGTCTCAAGGAAGGTCCAGTTGGTGGGAGAGATACAGAGTACATCTTGTATCCATTCAGACTTTGTCTCCCAAACCCTGGATGCCCTGTTTCGAGATTTCGCTGTGCCTATATATTTTCAGTTTTCAAAAAATAGCCTTATTTTCAGGTAAATGTGTTCCATATAACTGCAGATTTAAAGCAAAGTGTGCACCTTGTATACCACCCCATAGTGCTTAAAGCACTTTCGGGGAATTTTATAATTTAATTATGCATATACACACACATACACCCCGGGTGAGCTGAGCACTCATTTTATTGAACTGAGAAAGATAGCAGGCTGAGTCAACTACAAGCCTGCTGCCGTGGATTGAACCCCTGGTTGTGAGCAGAGTTTTTCTGCAGTACAGCAGTTTAACCACTGCGTAACTTCTGGTGTTTAAACCCTTGTCTGCTCATAAAGATGAACTGCAAAACACTACTTCTGAGTTCCATCATCACAACCCCTTGCTCCTTTCTTTCATGGCATCTTATATATCCAGCAACTTTATGCATTAGAAAAAGTTCCCAGCTACCAATCAGCTATCGGGCACAATTCAAAGTGCTGACCCTGACCTACAAAGCCCTGTACAATCTGGTTCCTAGCTACCTCAAAGGTTGAATCTCGCAGTATGAACCGACTTGGGTGTTAAGGTCATCAGGAGAGGCCCTTCTCCCCATCCCACCACCCTCACAGGTATGTCTCATGGGAACACATGAAAGGGCCTTCTCGGCTGCTGCGTCCAGACTCTGGAACTCCTTCCCACTAGAGGCCAGGACTGCCCCATCTCCGCTATCTTTCCGGAAACAGGCAAAGACCTTTCTCTTCAGATAAGCTTTCCCTGAATGATGGAATACCTGTTATGTGTCTTTTATATGAATCTATCATACATGATGAAATAAGACTTTGTGTTTATAACCACTTATAACCTTGTGTGATTGCACTGACACTATGTTTTCAATGTTAGTTTCCATCACTCATATATTTTACATGGAATTTTTACTCTCTAATTGCTTGCAGTCTCTTGTAGCTCTTGTCCCTCAATTCCCTGTTCTCAATACCTGAACATGTCTTAATTGTACTGGACTGTATATTGTCCCCCATTACTGTAAGCTGCCATCTTATCTTTAATTCCTTTGAAGAAACACTCATTTTCCCTTTCTTTTTTTGGGCTAAAAAATGTAAAGATTCCCCCTGCACATGCATGCTAGTTGTGTCCAACTCTAGGGGCAGTACTCATCTCCATTTCCAAGCCAAAGAGCCTGTGTTGTGCAAGTCCGTGGCTATGTGGCCAGCATGGCTGAATGCATTTCTGCAGAACACTGTTTCACCTTCCCACTCTTTATGGTGGTACCTATTTGTCTACCTGCATTTACATACTTTCAAACTGCTAGGTTGGCCGGAGCTGGGGGTTAACAGCAGAAGCTCGCTCGGGATTCAAATTGCCGAGCTGCTGACTTTGCGGCCAACAATTTCAGCGCACTAGTCCACTGAACCACCGCACCCTCTTTTTTTCCTCTTTTTGGAGGCTAATGAGTTCTTTGATATATAAGGAATAGATGTCTTTTTTAAAAAAAATAGTTGGTCAGGACAATTTCAAAAAAGTTGCTTCTCATGAACTTCTCTACTCCAAGTAGCTGCAACGAAAAGAAAGTCCATATTCAATGGTACTAGGACTAATAGTTATTTCATTTATCTCAAATTGCAATTTATTATCTCCTTTATAATTCTCATTCTATAACAGTATAACAGGGAAAATGAGCATTACACTTTCCAACCAATTAGAAATTCAAAGGCACCATTACCAAATTAGCTTGTCTTTGTTAACATTCAGAAGAGTGTGTAGTAGTAATGTTGTGTTGATGGTGAATTAACATAGAGTAGAGGCTGAGGCTGTGATCTTTTAGATGCTAGTGGACTACAGCATCCATCATTATAGGCCACTGGTGGTCATGCTGACAGGAGCTGAAAGTCCAACTGCATCTAGAGAGCCTCAGCTTACCACCCCTTCCACAGGGCTTGTTGATAGTTAAAAGGAAAAAAAAAGCTACTAATATGTTGTTTGGAGGAGGTAGACACAACCAGAAGAAGACAAGGACACTCCAGCTGCTGATACAACTGCCCCCTCTGCTGTCCGGTCACCAAAATGTGAAGGCAAAGCAATCTATCCTTGGAGACAGAGGTATGACAAAGGCAATGTTTGGATTAAAATTAGAGTAAAGAGATTAAATGATTAAAGCATGGGTGGGGGGAGAGAAAATCTAAGACTATTTGCCTTTCCAATCTGTGGAAATATATTTAGAAGTATACAGCCAATGGTACTTGAAATGTGTATGAGTCCAGGAAAGAGGATCTCATGTTTTAATATTTAAAAATCAAGAGATTGTTTATTTTGTGTGAGATGTTCTTCTGAATTGTTTATTTTGTGTGAGATGTTCTTCTGAA
>JAHTLZ010000010.1:28311297-28323161 GCA_023846285.1 Phrynocephalus versicolor | reverse complement strand
GAGATGTTCTTCTGAATTGTTTATTTTGTGTGAGATGTTCTTCTGAAGGAGGAGGAGGAGGAAGAGAGCAACAACAAAAAGAATGGAATGTGACTATCCTACAAAACAGAATTAGCATAAACCCTACTATCACCATCTACACTGGCAGTCCAGTGGGTACAAATTCTGCATTATTTGAGTACCTGAGTCCAAACTCGTTTGCTGAGCCACCTACACTCTGTCTTTTTTTTATAACTCCCTTTTGTTAACTGGGGAGATCTAGGTCATATCAGGGGGTCTACAGTGTGATCCCATTATCTTACAATGTAAGACAAGAAAGCTATGGAGTTCATGCTTCCAAGGATGCTTTGCAACAATGCATTGAGGAAGTGCCTGGAAAAAAATATTCCCCCAGGACATTCTAGATTCTTGTTTTTTATCCATTCACTATTTTATCCCCCTACTTTTAAAACTGTGTTCTGCATCTTACGAGTTGTACCTCTTGTAACATGCCCTGAGAACTTTTATTAATGGACAGAATGAAAATATAAAGAAAGAAATGCTAGCATATATTCTATTGCTTCCAAATTACAGCTCTTGGGCATTTTTAATGGATTACTTTTGGACACGGGTAAGAGTTAGATTAAGAGATTAGTAGTAATTTATTTTACTCCTTTCCCAATCTTTCCCTCTTTGTTTTTGCCAAGCTAGGCCGCTTATCACAACTTGCTTCAAGTGTACACCAGTCAAGCACAACATTGTCCCTCTTTTGAATCCTGATGTGTTTTTTGTTTGTTTGCATTTATTGGAGGGTGTCTTATACTGCAAAACACAGACTTGATCAATAAAGACATACCATGCTCCAACATCACCTCGACTGTCGGTTGTGTAATCATTCAGACCATCCAGCAGTATGCTGTAGATCTGGCCAATATTATTTTTGCAGATAAATTCAGTAGGTGACCCTTCTGCTTTCACAGCAACTGTCAAAGAAACCCTGCAGGAAGAATATAGACACAAATATTTGAGTATTAAAACATTCACAGACATTTGTTTCTTTTTTTTCACATTTAATTTTTTGGGTTTTTCACATTTAATTTTTTATATCCAAATTTTATAGTATATACTGCAAATATAGTGTATACTGGATATTTTAAATCTAATCTCTATTATCTATTTTTTTTCTTTCTCACTATACACTTTTTGTGCACCTACCCTTATTGCTTATTCTTTATATTCTTTATATGTGGGATTAATAAAGATTTATCGTATCTTATTTTCCAAAGCTGTCAGTATCTGAGCTGATTTCCCCAAAACAGAGAGAAAAACATGGCTTGTGCTGATGTTATTCGAAAACTGCCTTGCATTGGCCAGAGGCTGCAAATATTTCTTGTGATCTTTTGTTGTTACACACTCACTCTTATAAGAATTAATTGCTGGTCACGCAGGAAAAGGGAGATGAGCTATGCAGCTAGTTTTATGATCTCTCAGCATAGGTACTGTCATGGCTTATTGTCTGAGGGCAAATATATGAAATAGCGGGAACCATGGGCAGGAAGGAATCCAGTATGGAGCCAGTATATGAATAGTTCTTGACTGCTCCTGAATAGCAACTTACTCATACTGAGAAATCAGGTCAAAGTCAGTCAGTTTACATAGATGGCATTTTACTGGCTCTTCCTTTGTACATCATTTAGTCATCCATGGTGACACAGTGCTATTGTGATCAAGCACTTCTTCTGTCTTGCAAGCTCCTATGTCCAAAGCTCTCATATAAAGAGTCTAAAATATTGATTTTCATTGTTATTCTAAATGCAGCATACTGCACTAGGTATTTTTGTGTTACATAGCTCTCTTACAAGTAACACTGTCCATACAAAACTGAAAATAAGTCAACGTTCAGCAGTACAACACACTTCTGTTTTCAGATATTCGACCATTTTCAAAGTTAGTTGTGCAGAAACAAGGCAAGGGAAGTGTAAAACATGGGTGTTCTTGCCAGGGAACAATGCTGAACTTCCTAGCATCCTAACATGAACAAATGAAAATGAAATGAAATAAGATAAGATACGCTATGCAAAAATGTATGGAGTATGGAAATAAAAAGAATGAAAAGTGGAATTGATTTTTCATCTTTATATCTTCTGTCATCATGATTAAATATGGCATCATTAATTATTCAACTGCAATGATCTATCCTTTTAACAAAATAATAAAAAGTTGTTCCACATAAAGTTCACTACATCACAGACAAATAATTTCAGAATAATCTCAAACTAGCCTTTCATTGTCACATGAGGATACAAAAACTTCAGTTAAAACTTGTAAGCTCTGTTGCTTTGCTGCACAGTTTTGGCCCTATAAACACATAACTGTGGTAAAGCAATTGGAAAACCTTAAAAAGATGGCATTCTATTCTCATATTTTAATCAGGGGGCACTAAGCAAAGGCCATGTGCATAACAAGTGGTTGTACCTACTGTGCAATAGCTTTTAAGGCATCTCGTCTGGATTCAGCAAAGCTTGCACTTTGAGGGGTAATTATAGTGACTCGCTCCAAACCTTCCAAAACCTAGACCCAAAACAAAACGAAGATAGTACAGTGGACCCTTGTATAACAAACAGCTTGTATAACATAAAATTTGTACAACATAAAAATTACAGAGATAGGGGAAATTTGCATAACATAATCGCCTATGGGGAGAATCCGTACAACATAAAAATGGGATTACTCCATTTTCAATGCATTCCTATGGGAATTTGTATAAAGGAAAATTTGCTTAACATAATTTCATTTGGAACGAGTTAATTCCTTTATACAAGGTACTACTGTATACTAAAACTTCATTATGCTACTAGACCTGGGTAAAACTTGCCTGTGAAGAGTTACCTAGAAAAAAGCCAACCCTAATGCTACTGGACAGAAGGGGATCACAAAGGAAAATGAGGGGTCACAAAACCATGTCCTTGCTTTGTATACTGAATGGAAATACAGGACCAGGCAGATGCTTTTGCTGGCCAGTATACAAAATATAAAACAATCTTCCTTCCATCTAGTCCTTAACCATAATACCTCTTCTGGGACCAGTTGCATCTCTATACTATACATAGTTTGTAGTATACATTATATTTAGTATAGACTAAATTTTATGAAAATATGCTGAAATACTATATTTTCTTTCTTCAAATGATTACTTCTAGCTTCTGCTGATCCATCTTTTAGATCTGAACATGTACTTAGATATATGAAATCAAAAGCTTAGGTGTAACCATCTCCTTACTTCTCTTGCTACAAAGTAAAGCCAAAAACCGCCCATGAAGAATTCCCCTTTGTCCACTAACATGCGATATTCAAGATGTTTGCCAGAAGACCATAACAGGGGAAACTCTGGTGCCAACACCTCATTGTCCACTACTTATTTGTACTTCTGTCCCCTACAGATGCAATTCCTGTCCATCGGCCAAATATACAATGGATCCTCGTATAACAAATGGTTTGTATAACATAAAATGTGTGTGTGTGTGTGTGTGTGTGTTGTGTCATTATAGTCGTGACCGACTCTTTGTGACTCCATGTCCATGGAGTTCTCTTGGCAGGAATACTGGAGTGGTTTGCCAGTTCCTACTCCAGGCGCCTACAGCACCGGGTATTCCCTGGTGGTCTCCCATCCAAGTACTAACCAGGGCCAACCCTGCTTAGCTTCCGAAATCAAGCGAGATCGGATGTGCTTAGGGCATCTAGGCAGCTTATAAAATCTGTACAACATAAAAAATTCTGGAGATAGGGGAAATTTGCTTAACACTATAGTCTATGGGGCAAATCCGTACAACATAAAAATGATTGCAGTTAGGAATCACTGTTTTCAATGCATTCCTATGGGAAATTTGTATAGAGGAAAATATGCTTAACAGAATTTCATTTGGAATGAATTAATTCCTTTATAAAAGGTACCACTGTATAAGCTTAAGCCTGCCAACAATTAACCTGGCACAAATGTGAAACACAAATGCCCTTTTTTACTTCAAAGACTATTAATCTTGTATGTCTAGGTTTGGCTATAAAACTGAAAATGCAAATACAACTGCTAACCAGCACCATATATTTAATTAAGCAGTCATATTTAGCTTAAAACATTCCTTGAAATATCTTTTTAAAAAAAACTCTTAACCTGCCAGCCTAAGAGATGGATTGCAGCTCACCTCCTTAAGCTTGCCTTTTAGAAGAAACCTAGGAAGTGCCCCCAAGGCTCGAGAAAAGCCACATCGAATCATTTCCTCATGGCTTTGAAGACCTGAGATGTACTGCTTCACCAGCATATCTAGAAAACACAACCGCCACTTCTTTTTTAATTGCCACAGTAGCATGGTTAATTACAACTACACAGAAGCATAGGTATAGAGAAGAGGGGGTACTGCTGGTACTCTACAGCTCACAAACTTTCATAAACATAAACCATTCCCAGAGGGAGATTAGGGTGGGTGGGTGGGGGAACACTGACTGCAAAGTATTGTTGTTCACACACTCACTGGTTCTGCTCTAAGTTACTGCAGCAACGCTGTATTAGAAAGCAGATCAGTTAAGAAATCAGCACAATGGCTCCAGCCTCTGATTCCTCGAGTGACGTTTTGACAAGTTTATTGCAAAATGTGCCTGAAAGCATTAGAAGAGTACAAAACTGGGAACACATAGCTGTTTTAATATGTGAGTTCACCAGTTGAGGGTACTACTTGAATTTATTGTGTTAAATATGGGGATTTCGGCCAGTATTTCACCCCCCTCATTTCCTACTGCCTTCTACCTTTCCCAGTATCATTTGTTCAAAGAATCCTGCCTTCTCATGGTGTGCCCAAAGCAGAGCAACCTCAGTTTCAGCATTTTTGCTGCCAGAGATTGTTCAAGCTTGATTTGATCTAGGACCCACCTGTTAATCCTTCAGATAGTCTAGGGCAGTGGTTCTCAACCTGTGGGTCCCCAGATCTTCCTGAACTGCAACTCCCAGAAACCCCTTCCAGCACAGCGAATGATGGAGGCTTCTGGGAGATGCAGTCCAGGAACATCTGGGGACCTACAGGTTGAGAACCACTGGCTAGGGTCTTCAAAGGAATCCATTTTCTTCCTGTCAGCTTTCTTTACTATCCAGCTTTCACATCCATTGTGACAGTGAATAGAAACATGGTCTTGGTCTCCAGTGACACTTGGCAATCTTTTCTAGTTCTTTCATGTCTGCCCTTCCAAGTCTCAGTCTGCTTCTGCTTCCTTGGCTCCACTCTCTTCCCTTTTGGATCGATGACTGAACCAAGGTGCACAAAATCTTTTAACAACCTCAATTTCTTCACTGACATTAAAGTCCTGTGCTTCTCTGTAGTCATGATTTTGTTTTTCTTAATGTTCAACTGTAGTCCTTGGTGTGTTGACACTTTCTTTCACTTTCACTGAACATTATTTCAGGTCATTACTGCCAGTAGGATTTTATCATCTGCATATCTGAAATTACTGATGTTTCTTCCACCAATTTTCACTCTTCTTGCATCTGAACCTACTATGGCTTTCTGTATGTTTTGAGTACAGACTGATGCACCATTGCCTGACCCCTTTGCCTGCCTCTCCATATACTGTCTTAAGTATAGCTTCTTGCCCACAATATAGGTCATGCATCAACACAATCAAGTGCCAAGATATACCTATTTCTTTTAGAGAAATCCACCGTTTATCACGACCCACATTGTCAAGGGTTTTTCAACAGCATAAACAGATCTGAAATTCTTTGGTATGCTCCAGTAGCCAGGGTACATCTGTAATATTTTCTCAAGTACTCTTCCTTTTCAGAATCTAGCTTGAACATCAGACACTTCTCACTCCATATAAGATAAAAAGCCTTTGTCACAATACCTTGAGCAATCACTTTGTTTGCACAAGAAATTAGAGCTATGGTCGTACACACAGATAACTCCATAGAACTATAGTCCTACAGTTACAGCACTTTTTGGAATCTTCTTTCTTGGTGATGCAAATATATATTAAATGGTTCCAGCCTGTAAGCCATTGTTTTATTATCCATATTTGTTGGCACATTCTTGTTAAGGTTTTGAAAGTTTCAGGTTCTGCAGCTTGACATGGATCTATCAGAATTCCATTGACCCCTGGTGATTTGTTTCCTACAACTGCTTTCAGAGCAGATTTTACTTCACTTTCTCCTGGTCAGATAGTGTATTTCACTGTTGGTCTCTCAGCATTTCTTATCCAGGTTTACTTTTCCCTTGGATCTTCTGGGATATGTCTCTTCTTTTTCCCTTTTTGCATTCTCCTCTATTTATTTGCACTACTTTTAAAAACAGTTCTCTTTGTTTTTACATGATAATCACTGAGAAGTTGCATGAAGGATTCTGATCCTATTTCTGTCACCTTTTACTTCTGCTTCACAGTACATTTTGCAGAAATAATCTAAATGATGATTATTTTGCAGAAATAATCTAAATGGTGGAGTTTCCTTCTTTGAAAGTTTTTAAGCAGAGGCTGGATGGCCATCTGTTGAAAATATTGTGATGGGGTTCCTGCATGACAGGCGGTTGGACTAGATGGTCCTTGAGGTCTCTTCCAACTCTATGATTCTATAAAGTGAACCACTGTCAAATTTTATTTAATTTTAAGACACTTCACTGGCTCCTTCTTGTTCATGTTCCTCTATCAAAGGCTAGACACCATCAAGGCTTCTCTGATGTCACAACTCTAAAGTTTTGTTACCACATGGTACTAAATTAAAAAGAAACAGAAAAATGACTAGGGGCTACATCTTGATAATAACCAAGAATGATTATGAGGAAATAACAGGGCAGGAACCCTTGTGAATGTAAAGTAGACAACATGGCACAATGCACTAAGTCTGCAAGGTAAATTTAACAGAATTAATTACTACAAATGAAGCAAGAAAGACGGAGGGGGGCATGAAAGAACACATACAAGTGATTTTTAAATACAAGTGAGCGCTTTCTACAGTGAGGTCTGCAACCTGAAGGAATAAGCTACATCTTCAGTGGCCAAATCCCAGCACATCAAGCTCTGCAGCTGAACAATCACACCTGGCTGTATACAAGATCCAAGCGTATTTGCTTGTAGGGGAAGCGTGGCTTCTCCTTTGTCAGTGGAGAAACTATAATTTCTTCCAAATTAAAGGACAGTAGTTGGGATACAAATGTCCATCTCACTACAACCAAGCCTGCTCTTTTAATTCACTTTCTACTTCTTTCTAAGGAAGAAGGCAGAGCCATAACTACGTTATTTAGAGCTCAGAAGCCATTCAGCTGCTATTTGCTGGCTTATGTATGTGCATCTGGACGTGCCCCTTTGATCTTTCTCCTCTCTTCCAATGATTTCACTGGATTTTTTTCACTTTAGTGAAATACTTGGAAGAATATTTTAAAACATTCAGTTAAAAGGCACATTTTCACACTGTACGGTTGGAAAACTAAAGGGAGCTGATTAAGAAGCATGCATTTAATTACATTTATCTCAACTGACCATTTGGGGTGGTAATTTACTGGAGGCATTATAAACAGCATTGTCCCATACATGCATGGATCAGAATTGTTTTATTTCTCCAAGGCATTTCTCCAGACTGGACAGACAATCTATGATAACTGTTCTCAACTCCAATTAAGTACATCTTAAAAACCTACACAACTGGTCTAGCACTAAAAGCTGCTAATCACCAAGTTGTTGACTTGGTTCCTGCTGGAATGTTTTTAGTTAGCAAGACCCTCCACCATAGGCTATCCCTTAATTAAGACAAAGACAAATCTTGTGAATCATTACCTTGCTGAGCTGGATTTGCATCTCCTTCTTCGGTGCAGTAATACTCATTACACAAAGCAGCTAAGGCCGAGACAGCTGATTCCTAGGGCAAAGGGAAGACTCTGTAAACATAAGACACTTTGTCTGCAATTGCACTCAGAAAGAAGCAAGCAGTTCTGTTGTAGAAAAACCCCAAAGGGCATTTGCTAAAACGGGCACTGTAGGGTATTTATTAGGACCATTCATAAAGGTAACCTATTTCTCCTCAGAAGGGGCTTCCACTGCTTTAGAAAATACACCTGTGAGAAGTAGAAAGTTGATGTGATTAAGGTAAACAACAACAACCAATCAGCACAAGTTGATTGCAGTACCTAAGAAACAAAAAGCAAGTCAACGTATATGGAATCCCATTCAAATATCTTGAACCATATTATCCATTCAGTATTGGAACTTGAAAATACCACAGCCAACAGAATATGATTTCTAATTTTTCCCCATAGTTCTGTCTCTCTGTGTTGATTCTTAACTGGTGGCATTAGAATCAATTTTAGTAGCTGGAAAAGTACTCAAGCTGAGGTTGCATGGCCATTGAACACAACGAGATGTCCTTGTTGTCGCTTACTGCAATGGCAGACCTAGACTTCATTACCATTACCATTCTACAGTTCTTTGATTCTTCTAATCCCCCCCAGCAAATAACAGTTTGGTTTACGAGTAATATGGGCTTCTGGACCCTCCAAAACAATAATAAGAGCTGCAGACATTCGTATCAACCAAAGTGATCTAGGTGTTAAGTACAAGCACATACCATGAGAACAACCCCACTAAGAACAGTCGATGTCGGCAGATCAGATATTGGACAGGAGTTACTAGGTTTGAGTGTGGTAGTATAGGAGCCTCCTGCTGCAGTGGTTAATCTGCTGCAATGCACCCAAACCTGCACTCACAACTTGGGTTTCAATCCTAGGAACTGGCTCAAGGTTCACTCAGTCTTCCATCCTTCCATGGTCAGTAAAATGTGCACCAAGCTCACGGGGGGGGGGCAGTGTGTAGACTGCATAATTAAATTGTAAACTTCCCAGAGAATATTCTCAAATGCTTTCACAGCCGGGATCTGACAGCTGTTGTGGCTGTTTGGCCGTGTTCTGGAAGTTTTTCTTCCTGATGTTTCACCAGACTCTGTGGCCGGCATCGCCAGAGGGCAAGGAAGCCAGGGAATGAGGAGCACAGAGAGAACTCCTAGTTCCCTGAGCTCCTTGCCCTTTGAAGATGCCAGCCACAGAGTCTGACTAAACATCAGCAAGAAAAACTTACAGAACACAGCCAAACAGCCTGAAAAACTCACAACAGTTCCAAGACAGAGTTTTAAGCACTATGGAGCAGCATATAAGCAGAACACTTTGCTTTTGCAATTACTAGGGAGTTTTCCAATGCCTGTAATTCTAGATACATGCTGGATACAAGCTGCAGAGTTTGTTGGGCCCTCCCATCCCTCCTACAGGCTCAGGGAAGGAAAGATCATTACATATTACATTTTTGTTAAACTGGGGGAAAATGTCTTACCTACAGCAAACATTTTTTACAGGCTCCTTCCTGTATCAAGGATGCCAAAGGCAAAAAAGCTACTAAAAGGGCAAAAAAGGTTACTAGGGAGCCTTTGAACCTGAAACAGGGGATAGGACATTTTTAAGCTGTTATTGCTGAATGATGAGGTCATCTTGCTTGCATGACATAAAGTTATGCTAATAAGATTTCAGACAATGGATCAATATTCTTATTTTGCCACCAGGTCTGACTCTGTTTACATATGAAGCATGTTTTAAATTCCAGCGGCATCTTTTATACACTTGTGAAACTGAATTGCATTTGCTATTGTAATGACCATTCCTCCAAACTGGAAAAATCATTTTGAACTATTTCACTGTCCTTTTCATCCCTAATTCTAGAGCATTTAAAGACATATTAAAAACGACAAACCCAGCACAGATTTTTCATAGCATTTACATCTGTCATGTTTGTGCCAGAGCCGGAAGTCTCCTCTACAGAGGAATACTCTATGGCAGGACTCTCCACGAGACGGCAGACCCCATGGACATTCCTGCAGCTGGCAGACCAGATCCCTCAGCAACAGGCAGGGATCTTCCTTTAGCCAGGGCTACACTTGCCCCCCGCCCTTTCTCGGTTCATATACTGTGGTCCCAGTATATCGTGGGTCCGCAGTACAGTGGAGCCTTGTATACCAAACAGTTTGTATAACATAAAATCTGTACAGCATAAAAAATTTCAGAGATAGGGGAAATGTGCTTAACATAATGGCCTATGGGGCGAATCCGTACAACATAAAAATGAGATTACTCCGTTTTCAATGGATTCCTATGGGAATTTGTATAAAGGAAAATTTGCTTAACATAATTTCATTTGGAACAAATTAATTCCTTTATAAAAGGTACCAGTGTATATGAAAAAAAAGGCCCCCTGGGGTAAGGAGGAAAGGCCTTCCCAGGCCCATCGAAGGCCGCAAAAGTGCTTCCCCGCAAACCGGAAGTGACTTCTTGTAAACCAGAAGTGACCTCCAGATCACTAGAAAGCAGTTTCGGGGCCTCTGAGGGTCCAGAAATTTCCTTGCAGGCTCGTTCGGGGCAGCACCAGGTCTGGGGTAAGTACAAGAGCCCCCAGAGAGCCACCCAGTCCCGACCTGACCCAGCACCCACATATTGCGGATTTTCAATTATCACGGGTTGGGTCGGTCCCTAACCCCAGCGATAGGCAGGGGTTTACTGTACCAAAAAACAAGAAGATGAAAGATGACCCTCGAAAGAGGGTGTCAGCGTCAGAACACCAAGCTGACTCCAGTTGGTTACACATATAAGAAGCAAAGATGCCAGGATCTTCACGTAAGGGCACTCTTTTACAGTAGATCTCCGCAAACAGAAGAAACCCTGATGTTTCTCCCAGATGTTTAGAGTGGGTTTCAAGTGTAACTGTGGAGGACCAAGTTACAAAAAACTTCAGTTCTCGCCCTTCTCCTTGAACAACACAGATTCTACCACTGTGTAACCTAGTTATCTGGGTGAAACTGGTGCATTCCTGTTGCCTTCTTCCTAGTGCTCTTCCTGAAATGGCTCCTCAATTTTGATCAATAACATAAGCAAGAAAACCGATTACATCACTATACTTTTATCTGATGTCTTGCGCTGCTTGAAACCAGATGGAGAGTCTGCAAACTGTCATTTATCAGCCACTGCCAGCCATCTGGAGGGGAAGAAAGTGCATTTGTTAGTATACTAGTTCCATAAAATGTAACAAATTTTAGTGAGTCAACTCTTCCATAAGTTGCATTGGTTCAAATGGGTTTTACGCTAACTGCAACTTACTGTGCTCAAGTCAGTCACAGGGCAGTTTCATTTGAATCAACAGAACTTACAGGTGAGTCGACTCACTCTGTCCCTATAGAATCAGTAGGCCTGCTGTCATGCACTTCACTTTGCTAAGCAACAGCATTTACTCCATTAGGTGTTACATAAAAGGTGCTTCCATCAATCATGTCCCAAGGCGTAAAGGCAGAAGGAATGGCAGAACTATTCACAGAACATCTGAGAAATGTCAGCAGACCTGCACGGCTACTTCTTATATCCTGCACCTCTCCATTACCTTACACCCTCTTCTTAACTTCCACCACCCTTTGCCTTCATGTTCTGCATCCTTTTGATAGTAGTATTTTGACATAACTCCGTACGGCAAAAAAAACAGCATCATGATGCCAGTGGAAGCATACCAGTTCGATTAGAAGCGTATCAGAACTTGTACAGCACCAAAGGACATCCTGTGTTAATAGGGGAAAGGGGGCTTCTACATAAGCCATTATTCCTAGTGTGGTGTAGTGGATAGTGATGGACCAGGACTGTGGAAATCAGGGATTGAACCCCTACTTGGCCAGGGAAGCTGACTGGGGGGCAGTGGAGCTGGTAACACCATGCCTTAAATATCTGACTTACATTGAAAACCCTGTTGGGGTTGCTACATGTTGGTTCCAACTTGACAGCACAGAATACACACACACACACACACACACACACACACACACACACACACACACA
>JAHTLZ010000010.1:28295355-28311287 GCA_023846285.1 Phrynocephalus versicolor | reverse complement strand
CACACACACACACACACACACACACACACACACACACACACACACACCAACCATACTTTTTGCAAGTGAGATAAATGGAATTGTAAATGTAAATGACATCCTAGTCTTTAAAAAACAGGAGAAATGTAGAACATGAGACACATTAACATACCAATTATGGGATCTTCTCTAAAAGCCATTTTGGAAAGCGACAACTTTTCAATCAAAGTGCAGACTGAAACACAGAAAAACACTACATTGAAACAGGACATGCCTGTATGTATTCATAAACAGTGTCATAACTGCAGCAAACACAGTAAGAACAATCTTATTAAAATTGCTAGGTAGTAAGATATGGCAACTATCCTTACTGAACAGCTGAAGCAGCATTAACAAAAAGTAGCATATCACAAAATAAGGTTTTTGAAAACTATATGCTACTGTATAGTGAAACAGTCCCATGTTATAGAGAGACTGCCAATGGAGCGGTCTGCTGAATTAATTAATACAAGTTGGCTCAAAGAATTTTGGGCGATAGATTTTGGATTTGCTATCCGAGTTGAATTCTGGAGCATGTCGTGTAGTAGGAAACACTTTAAGTCAATCACAACTATGGTAAGAGAGCATTGCCTAAAGTGACACACCAATGGTATTATACCCCATTGAAACTGAATCATATAAACAAAAATTTGGACCCAAATGCCCTAAATATATAATTTCTGGGTCAAGGTGTTTCAAAACCTTAAAAATATAACATCACGAAGTATGGTTATAAGTAGAGATGGTGTTGAATTTTAAAAAAGAATATTATTTTCCTACTTATGTCAGTTTATGTGAGATAAGAGAAAGAAATGGAGGAAATGGCACTTTTGGAATCAACAGATGACTCTCTGCAGTATCTGCTCTTTTTCCTGAATACTAGCTTCAAGGGAAGTTGCTTGAAAACAAAGCATGATGGGAAGCATAATATCTGGGATCATGTGTTTTATAAAACAAGCAATATCACAGAATACTCTTCTGTCATCCCTTCGTTCTGGGGACTTTCCCTAGGATGCTGTCCCATCTGGCCTGAACCCTGACACCTAAGGACCAACAGGAAGACAAGATGTAACAAAGAAGGTGGTTCAGCCAAAATCCAGACCAATACCAACAATGTTTTGGAATAAAGTGTCACTGTAGTCCCATTCTTATGTCCAAAGAAGTGGCCTTGGCTACAAATGCTCACGTTAAAATATAACAGGGCTGTTCAACTTTGAACAGACCAAGGTCTACTTTTTCCGGCCCAAAGTGCATGAGGGCTACTAATTACTTACCTCTACTTATGAATTTTATCTGTTCCAAGCACATGCTCATAAGTAGAAACTTTTGTAAGTAGAGCAGAGGTTTCCCGTTGGAATGCATTGAAAACCAATTAATCTGTTCTGGAGGGAACAGTTTTCAATGCACCATGGCCCTTGAACTGCCCCGCTTGGCTGAGACAGTGGGCTGGCAGACCCAGAACTTTGCTGGGGGCAGTGGTAGTCCTTGGGATGGGGGAGGGAGAGGTGAAGAACTTGTCCCCTTAATTTTTTTATTGATGGCCGGCGGGCTACTTTTGAACCCTTCGCGGGCTACCAGTAGTCTGCGGTCTACCTGTTGGGCAGACCTGAAATATAACAATTAGTCTTTAAGGTGCCAAAAGTGTTTGTCTTCTTTATTTTTTAAATTTTTCCCTTATATCAGGAAACAGACTGACCTATGAAAGTTTTTATTCTACTACAGACAAAATCTTGAAAAATGATAACGACATATTTTTGTTACAAAAAGCATACAGAACTCATTTTGTCAACTATGAAGAAGACCTTCATAATATTCCCCAATACTGTTGACGTACTTGTAACTCCAAACCCACCCACAAGAGACAACTGGTTTACTGAAAGTTGTTAAAATGGAACCAAAGAATACCACGACACTGGGACTTATTTGTGAGGTAAGTCCCACCATGATGAACTGCTGGGAAAGACCTATCTTTCTAGACAAGATGTTTATGTTAGGAAGACTGGTCTGGACACAATTTAAGACAAAGTTATGCTGTTGAGTGCTAATTGAAGGAAATGTATATAAGCTGAAAATCTGAGTTAAGGTTACAAGAGGATACAAAACTTATTTCTAAAATACTGTGGTACCTTGTATAAAGGAATTAATTCGTTCCAAATGAAATTATGTTAAGCAAATTTTCCTTTGTACAAATTTCCCATATGAATGCACTCGGATTCGCCTCATAGGCAATTCTGTTAAGCAATTTCCCCCTATCTCCAGAATTTTTTTCCTTTAAGCAGATTTTGTGTTAAACAAACTGCTTGTTATACAAGGGTCCACTGTATGCCTATTACAGTATCGGGGTGGGGGGGGGGTTGTTGCCTCCAAGTCTACCCACCCATCCCAGCTCCCTGAAATCATGGATATAGAGAACCCTATACGGTGGTACCTCTACTTAAGAGCAGCTCTACTTAAGAGCAATTTGACTTAAGAGGGGAAAACCGTTGGCACTTTAACTTCCGCCATACAAATTTCAGATTCGGTCTGCTCTACTTACAGTGTTTTTAATTTTTTCAATGCTTTTATTTATTTATTTATTTATTTAGATACGGTACTTCTACTTAAGAGTTGTTTGACTTAGGAGCATGCATTCGGAACAGATTAAATTTGTAAGTAGACGTAACACTGTATATATTATATAGTATTGTCTCTGGTTCCCTCTAGCTTCTTGTATCTGGTAATGCATCTTGGAAATTCATATTTCTGAGATGGGGATGTTCCTTAATATTTTCAAACAGCAGTTAAGTGAAATTGTGGGTACTCATCCTGCAAATAAAGCAGTCCTACTGTATTAGAATACTGAAGAAAAGGGAAAGATTTCAGATTGCTCAAAATACACGTAATAAAAAGGTCCACAAATATATATGTCATTTAACATACCAGCAGGTCTCATTAGTTCTCCACCTAAACCCCTGGAAAGCAAGAGCAAAATATATACGGAATGACAATGAAAACAATGTGAAAAAACAATTTCAATTCACATGCTTGGCCAAATTTATTCTACAGGAAGTCAGGCTAAATGACGTCATCTGAATCTTCAGAAATCTAATCTGGTATTGTTTTGTTTATTTATTTTGGCATATGGTATTTGTTTATTAATTTCATTAAGGGCAACAAGACATTGGGTTCCCCCTAAATATCTTGCTTCGTTATGTGAATAAGGCTAGCTACGTTTCATCTCCTCTCCCCATTTGAAACATACCATTTTGTATTTCTTCTTACAACATCTTGCTAGTACCTGCAATTATTGTATATTGCTGCAATGCATATCTTGTATGTTAACTGATGTTTTCTATTCTATATATGAATATCTTTTATATGCATACCTATTTTTAAAAGCCCATGGAATACAAAGTGGTGTTGTATATGGTGTCATTTAAGTTGGGCTCACTGTTACTCAACTGGCATAGTGTCTAACTTTGTTCCTAGTCAGCATCAGGAGCAGAAACAGAGCCACTTGGAAATAAGGTAATCTTTAGAATCCAAATATTTCTGCTACTCTTGCTATTTTACTGCTTATGGAAATGGAAGCAGTTGCTTCTTCTTCCAGCATCCCAGGGTACTGGTTCTCAAATTGATGGAATAGAAAGCACCAATGGAATGCAAAAATAGTCTAGATAGGATGCAGACTTTTAACAATAATCAGTGTCCCTCAATCCTCACTTCTGTCTGGAAGTGTAAAACGCCATCTCTGATCTCGTTGAGATCTCTGAAAGCATATGATGGAAAGACTCTTCCACTATCCTTTCTGGTTTATACCTTCCTAAAAATAAAAAGTTCACTTTTAATTTACATGTTGCCTTTACCGTATTCCTTTTCTATCCTTGCCCTATCCAAGATGCCAGCACACTTTATTCTGTGTAGGTGTTATGTGTTTTCAAAGTTGCCTCTCATTAATTGGTTTCCAAGGAATGTGAGCCATTTAAGAGGTGTTTCTTATATTCCCAAGGAGCTGCCGTGGCTAAAGCAAGGATTCAAATCTCCTGAGCCCTAGGCCTCCAGACCACGTGAGAACCAAAAATAATTCTTCTGGTAAGCAGGGAATGGCTCCCAAATGACTTATCCTGTTCTGTTCTCCCCTCTTTCTGTGCACAATGCCGTTTTCCTAAGCTATGACTTAATTAGAGCTATGTATCTAGAGTTCCATGCATTTCCCCATCAGTACTGACTAATAAGCTAAGGCAAGAAGATGCATCACATGACAACGTTGCATCTTATGTAAGTAAAAACACATGCTATGAAGGGTAAGGGTGAAAAAAAAAACATGTGGTGGCCATTTTAAAAAGCCATACAGTGTCTGCTGCAACATGCCGTTGAACCCTGAATCATTTTCTTTTCAGAAAAAACATCTACTCTACACTATAGCTTCGTAGTCAAACTGAGAAAGAGCAACTTGGTAGTAAAAATGCAGATGACAGACATGGCTTTTGAAAACCTGTGTGGGAGTATTTACTTTGCTGTCACCTGGGCGTGACTAGAAAAGTAAGACACCATTGCACAGGTTCCAGTAGCTATTAATTCCTGCCTAACTGGGTTAACAAGGCACACCATCCTAGAAGGGAGGAGAAGCCACAGCCATTAAAACCTCCTCGTTAATAAACATGAAAGGAGCCAGTGCTTGAAAAATCAGGGGCACCATTAGACTAAATTTCATTCAAGACGCCTTAAGGCTCTGGAGCAGATATTTCTCCTAAGGGAACACAGACGTGAACAACACAGTTCTCCCTCGTTATTGCTTTGTTCCCTTGGATTATTTTCTCTCTCTCTCTGCTTACTGAAATCTTGCGTTGCCCCAAAGAGCTAAAGGGAGCATACATTGTTCTCCCTACCTTATTTTCTCCTGGCAATGACTATGGGGGATGGGCGGAGCTGAAATATTGCAATAATCTGGAGTGCTCAATGGCATCATGGCTCAGGAATAACTAAGCCCAGACTCCCTCAGTCATAGACCCTATGATATTGTCATTTGGTGGGGCAATGATGGACTTGCTAGAAGACCAGTGACTGATGAAATGAGAACACAAGAACAAAAGGGTGGCAGAAGTGGGAGTACAAATGTAAAAATATACAGTAGGTGATACCTTTATAGGCCATAAATAAAATAAAAAAACCCAAAAACGGTATGTGAGCTTTGGTGGGTAAATCCCACTTCTTCAAAGCAAGTACTGTACCAAAGGTCCAAATGTTTGTGGCCAGATGGAGTTTGGCAGGAGGTTATTTTCAGAAGTCCATAGAAAAAGGAAGAGAGGCAACAGAGCAAGCCCTCTTTGAAAACCCAACACTTCCCTCCAAATCAATCAATCCTGCTAGCCTTACATTCTGTAAGATGACTCTTTGGTATACCTGGTACTACCTGGCACCTCTGTTTCACTGAATGGCCTTGATGTTTTCAGTCATAGAGAGAATAATTTCTACTGACCTCTATGTAGATCATTGTACAGGAGACATAGCTCATCATTATACTATGACATAACCTCACTGCGTTTGCTGGAGTCAGATTTACACAACAAAAGAAACCAAACTCCAGATAAAGCAGTCATTTAATATTCTGATAATAAGCTGCTTCTTATTCCTGCTTCTGCAACAAAAATGCAAACAGGATCTTGGTGATGGCAGTGCTGTTTGTATAGCTCATTTTCTGGCATCCCTGGCCAAATGTGTGCTTCATTTTTTTTTCAAAATTCCAAGAAACTCCAGCATCAGAAACCTTCAGGGCACCATGCCTTCACCACTTTTCCAAAGAACTAGTTCAGCTTGTTTAAACAGACAGCCTGCCTACTTAAAAATAAAAGGACTGGCTACTATAAAGTGATTAAAACTACTTTATACACTGTTCAAAGGTATTTCGATACCCTGTAACTATTGTGTTATTTAAAGCATTAATTTGAAAAGCAGCATGATGCACATTTGTAATCTACTGATAACAAGAATACGTCACTTAAGCATTTTATGCCAGTAATGCAAGTTCCCATTCTGGAACAAAAAAAAATATACTGTACTGCAATAACCAATGTAAATTGACACAATAAGCATCAAAATTATTGGGAGTTTTATTTACAACCTCTCATGCTGTCTATAGTTTGAGGAACTGGAAGGGACTTTCCTGTGTTGGGGTGATTATCTATCTAGTGCCAATCATTCTTTCTAGCTTTTGAAATTCAAAGAGCGGCCCACCTCTCTGCTGAGTGTTTTATTCTTCTCTTTTGTTGGTTGCAGGCTGTTCAGTTGGTTGCTAGTGTGTGTTCAGTATATAAAGCAGCATACACAAGTCTGTAATTTCAAGCAACTATAAGTAAAGAAACTTTTTATATTCTTTCTCCCACAAATGTCTTAGAATTATTGAGGCTTTGAGTGCCTTCTCATGAAAAAAGGGTGGACTCTGTGGAAACTTGTAGTGATTCTCCTCTGTAAATATCTGTACTAGGCATGTGTGTTTCATTTTGGAAGGGAACTGGTTCTGAAACAATACATGCCAGCACAGCTGGCGTTCGGAACGCAGTCCTGGCCTCCGGAACAAAATCAACCACTGTCTTACCTTGCTTGACCTCATGCGGGGCAAAACTCCAACCAGGAAACAGCCTCCGAAATGTCATCTTTCCGTCTCCCAGGCACTGGCCAATCAGGAGATGTGCAAGGACATGCATCATCCTGCCTCCTTGTCTGATTGGCCAGAGTCAGGGAGACGGAAAGATGACACATCGGAGGCTGTTTCTTGGTTGCAGTTTTGCACTGCACGAAGTAAAGCAAGGTAAGACAGTGGTTGATTTTGTTCTGGAGGGTGAGACTGTGTTCTGAATGCCAGCTGTGCTGGCATTTATCATTTCGGAACCAGTTCCGTTCCAAAACAAAACACACATCTCTAATCTGTACTTTGGGTAGCAAAAAGAGAATGTTAACAGAAATTTCAGACTCTCCAACAAAAATATTATGAACTCAGGCAAATTAATCAATCTGTCATATGAAGCTAAGATCCCCATCCTCCCTCATATTTAAACAGCCATTTTTGCTCTCATTCTGTTGATTAAGGCCTTTCTCCAAGTACCTTAATGAAGAAAATGGATTATGAAAACACAAAGGAGAGGGCCTTTTTGTGGTGGCACCCCAAGTCTGGAATGAGGGACATTCTCCTCCAACCAATATTGTACTTTTTTAGACATCACAATAAAACTTTTTATTTTGCTTCAGATTTAACAATCTGTTTGATTCCATTTAATTCTGCAAAGGTATGCATACCCGTGCTTCACTGTTTAACTTGTTAAACAGGTCTCCTAAGTTTGAAATGCTGGGGAATGAAATCAAGATTGCATTTTAAAAAACTGAATATCTAAAACTAATGAATGATGGCTACTGAACAGCCCTTTATGACCTACATAGAATGTGGAAAGCAACAAGGGGAAGGCTCGATGAATGATGTGCTCATCACATTGTTCTCTCATGCACTATTATCTAGTGTACAATATGATGAGAAAAGATGCAGATTGATGGCAAATGTTTATGCTCCTGTGGGGGTCAAAATACCTTATGCTGACTATGGCTGCTCTGTGGCATCCTATACCTACACATTAAGCAGCAGTGCAATATCCAAAAGTCAACACAAATCCCTCCAAGACACTGCTACAATTTCCTGTGAGTGTTCTTTATGTGCATATAACGTGAATGAAGGGGTCATTTTCTCATAGTGTCTTTTTCAGGAGGCTCTTTATTCTTTCCTCCAAAAATCAATTCCCCCAAAAGAAACAATCTACTTAGCATTAATTACCTTACCTATACAACTGGCGACGATAAAGCTGCAAAAGAAAAGTGTCATTAGGTACATGTGATGACTTGCAGATTTGTCTGAAAACAATGTTGGATTTGCTGAGCAATACGGTTTGGGGTTTCTAGGTTTATTTCCATTTCCAGGGGCTTCTCTTTCCCACCAGGCTGACGGTGCCCTGTTACTGCAACCAAAATAATGGCTACAATCTTGTGGCTTTATTACACAATCAGAAGGCAAATCGAATTGCATTCGCTTGCTTCTAGCAAGCACTCCTGTAATTCTGGATGGGACACAAGCATGCTAATTCCTCAAGACAGTTCTGTTGAGGCAGAGGGCCTATTCAAGTTGCCAAGTACGGTGCCAAGCAACAGGATTTCAGCCAAAGAATTTTTCAGCGAGTTCAACAGAATTTACACCAACCTCTACATGGATCTGCTTAAGTCCTTCCAAAGTGTTTTCATCCAAATATGATGTAATAGATCTACAAATGCATAAAAAGATTTTAAATCAATACAGCTATACTGACTTCTATATTACATACTTATAGGAATCTGTCCATTAAACATAGCTATCCTGAACATCAACAGGTTCTGCCAACTTCCCGCACACACATACACCCCATTTTTACATGTATAGCTCCCACATAATTATTTTATTTCCAGATGGACTAAAGGGAGCATCTGGAGCCCCCCACACTCACACACCATCATTGTTTTCCATGTGTGATGATGACTAAGTATCAAGAAGAAAATCTATGTTCTCATTTATACAAAGAGCCAGCATACAAATGGAAACCTTGTGTCAAAGATGACTTTTTTGGGGAAATGAATATACTGTACTCTAATTAATGTGGAGTTCAGCTGTGAATGAAATCCCATATACTCTGCTGCATGGAAGGAAAGCTACAATCAAATATCTCCATATATTTGGCTCTGAAGCATGGGTATTGATTCCAAAGAGGTATAGACACAAAAATAGCCCAAAGTCCAGAAAGCTTATGTTTATTGGTTTTCAGCCTGCAGCAAAATCCTGGCGTTTTTGTGACAGTCATGGAAAAGTTTATATAAGCAGGTCTGCAACATTCTGTGAGCAGAAAAATTGGGAAGCTCTACATACTAATAATGAAGTGTTTTTGCCAAGCATTTGTCCCCACACTGAGGTTGAAGAGGTTGCCAGTGATGGAGGGGAGTCTGCATCATTACATGATGGAAAAGTGAAAGATGAGATTGCCAGTGATGGAGGGGAGTCTACATCATTTCATGATGAAAAGGTGGAAGATGAGGAGCCAGTGTTGATCAGGAAATCTACAAGATCCAACAAAGGAGTGCCACCTGAAAGGTTTGTTGTGAATTATGTATCCCATGAGCCACAGATTTTTGAAGATGTGCTGCTGATGCCTGGAGAAGAAAGGAAGCAGTGGATGATGGGCCATGGACAAAGAGCATATGTCTCTGAAGGAACGGCGAGTGGATGCACCAGTGGATGGCGCCAGAGAGCAAAGGACATTTTGCAAGAGAAATAGGTTGCTTGTACACAAAATGTTTTTTGATATTGATAGTATTTGTTGCTAAAGCATTGGTAAGATATAAAGCGTGTTTTTAAGATACCTTAGAGGAACAGTGCATGAAAAGTTGAAGATATCCATATGTGATAATATTGATTTAATTAGCTATGCAGATGCTGACTGGGGTTCAAGTCCAGAAAGGAGGTCAATGTCTGGATATGCCATATATTTAGGTAACTCACTAATTGTCTGGAAGGCCCGAAGACAAAGGTACATTTCGTGTTCTTCTACAGAGGCTGAGTATGGGGCTGTGAGTGATTTGTGTTGTGAGTTAACCTGGGTAGTACAATTGTTAAAGGATGTAAATGTGAATGTAAAACTACCAGTCAAAGTGTATAATGATTCTTTTTCGTGTATCCAATTAACACAGAATCAGAAGGTTGGATCCAGAAGGCAAGCACATTGGGATCCGTTACCAGAATGTGAAGGACTGCATAGAACAACATTTGATTGTATTGGAATATTGTACAAGTGTTGATAATTATGCTGACATATTTACAAAGCCTTTATGTAAAGATAAACATGTATGTTTTAAGAAAAGGCTGGGTATTGAAATCTGTTAAATATAGGAGGGGTGTCAAGATATGTAAAAGTTGATAAAAACATATGTTATGTATATTTAACAGAATGTGTAAAGAGAATTGTAAAATGGAGGCAGTTAGATTCTGCAGTGTCATGATGGTAATCCACAAGTGTTAGAGATAAGTAATCACAGGCATGTTAAGTGATGAAGTGCAGGTGGAACTGATTGTAACATCATGATTTGTAATGGTTAGATCAGATTGCATCAGATTGTTAATTAGTGATTGCATCAGATCTTATGAGTGCTGATTTGTATAAATAGCACTAGCTTGCCATTTGTATTTGGGGACTGTTATGGTGAGAACAGTTTACCCCACACTCTGTTTGTCTGTTTGCTATATTGTATATAATGCTTGGTTGTTATGCTGTATATATTTTGCTGTATATATGAATATATGAGTTTTTACTCTATTCATTGTCATTGTCTATCTGTTAGCCTAACTCTGCAACCCTTTATATCAATACTGACATTTTATCTACGTTACTGCTGCACTGCTCTGTGGCAAACACATTTAATTATATATTATTATGTTGCTACCCATTCAGTAGTAGAGTCTGCTGACAGGGAGCAATATTTTTTTGCATGTCTCTTCTCTTTCCTTATGTTTATACTTCAGTTTGTAGCACTGCCACTGCTTGAGTGGCAACTAAACAGAACAAGTTTGTGTTTCCTTGGCTTTGTTTGAATGAGCAAGAATATACAGATAAACTGCTTGTTTATACTAAATATCTGATAGCAAATTTTTATATGTGCCAGTAATGTATGATACCAGGCAGGGTCAAAGTAATGTGCTTTCCAGATAAGATAAAGAGATTTTGATTAACAGCCAGTACTTCTGAGATTTCTATAGAATTACTCCTATACAAGCACTTTTTTGTCGATAATAGTACAGTACTGGCAAATGCCATCTAAGATGGCAAGCAGGTACATTTTAGTTTGTTGACTGACAATGATATAAATCTAGCTTATTAAAGAAATAATAAAGACAGAAAAAAGAAAAGCAACATGAACAACAAAAATGTTCTTTTAAAAAGTAGTTTAAAAGCATCAGTCCCCTGTTTGTGCAATTCAACTCATGTAAGGCTGAAGATGTCATCATTCATGAACTTCAATCTTTTATTAATACTTTCCTATTTCCCCTAAAAATTTGGGGCATTAAATCCTTCCCCCTGCAATCCTGAGGACCCCAAAGGCTTCACTGGGTCAAACAAGACCCAGAGGTGGGAGATAGGAAACTTTTAAAGATTATATTCAATTGCTGTAAATAAGCATTATCAGCCAGATGACTGTGGAGCTTTGCAAACATAATTCCAATTGCTGTGTGCTTACTTACTACAACTCTTCCCTTCTGATGACCACAAGGAGAATAAAAAAATGCAGTGGGCATCAGAAAAAGTTGAGGTTAACAGGTACACAAAGCTCTGATTATTTAGATGCCTTTCTAAAGAGTTGCAGGAAGATTCAGATGATGAGTGAGGTTCATAAAGAAATGACTGGGCGAGAAGGAATAATACAGTACATGAAATAAATTGGGCTTTTTAAAAAAGCAACAGATAATGTAACATAGAAAGTTACACATGTAACTTGGCAATGTTAGCAGCAATTAGTTACAGTGGGGGGTGACTGGCTTTTTACATTTAAAAACAGCATTCACATTCTGAAAACAGCAGCTCTATATAAACCTGTTTATGCATATTTTTTATATTTTAATTGGTGCTTCGTTTAAGAAATGACTGAATTCTTATCAATTACAGCACCAAAATATTACACAGAAGTGGAAAACAAAAAACATTTCCAAGGAATTTTAGTTTTTTTCCAAAGATGTTCTTATTATAAAAGAAAGAAAAAGATAAAACACCTCCTTTACCTCTTGTTTTCTTCTGCTAGTTTCTTCAAGGCTTGGGTAATTTCAGCACAAGCCAGAATGGCTCCATGGCGTGTATGAAGATCTGTGCCAACTGCCAATGGAAGCAGCTTTGGCAAAACTGCAAGAGAGTCAACACGTGTAGTGGTAACTGGCTTAACTCCCCTCCGCATTGTTAAAACTGAAAAGCAGGACTAAGTAGCAGTAAAGATCCCTGCTTCATTTGAAACCCCCCCCCCAATAAATTTAACTAATTGCCAAATCCTCTCCAGAAGTAAAAAAAGTGATGACAATAATTATTTAATTACTATCCATATATTAAATATTCTAAATAAATGATAACCATAATACTTGAATTTCATATTAGACCCAAACTTAGTACTTGTTTTACAAACCCTCCCCCACTTTTATAACTGCTTGTAATGCTACCCAATGCCCTCCGTTGCCAGCATCCAAAATTCAGTTTTTACTACGACTTTAAGTCTGTCAGCAGGAAACTAACTGTGTAATAAGCGTGGGGGTTTCTTGTATGATGACAAGTTTTACAGAAGAGCTAAACCAACAGGATTTGCATTACACGGATATAACATCACAAAGTAATTGTGCTTTTCTTCATCTGCTATGCAACAGAAACAGGCACATATTCAGTAGCGGTCCCTCTGTTCTAAATTCCTAACACCAGCTTCTCGCCCCACTAGTTTCATGAATTTAAGAACCCAAGTTTGTTGAAACTCACCAATATGTGCCATATATTCAGGGGCTCGTGGAGTGAGATTATGCAGAGCCTTGGTTGAAAACTCTCGAATGACACTGAAAGATTATTTGGGGGGGGTTGTGTTAGTTTTTGTCTTTAAGTTAATGCCACCTTTCAATACTCCCGTCTGAGCATCCAAAAAGGGGTGAAATTGAAAGCATGAATCTCTGCTACACGTGGAGTCTCTCCCTGTGATAACGGAGCATAAAAAATTAGAGCTCCCCACCACACTCTATGTGAAGGCCACTGAGTCCACTTCAGATGGTTCATAATGTAGACATAAGTGCCAGGAGGAAGCTTGGATTGTTGTCCTATTCATGCTTTCTAGTTTATCTTTTCTAAACACCACAAAAGCAGTGTGAATTTGTTTGTTTGATTGTTTGTTTGTTTGATTGATTGATTCATATACTGCAACCATCTAGCGAAAAGCTACCATGGGTGGTTTACAAACATGAGCAAAATACAATAAAACACATTAAACAACTTAAAATAGTAAATAAACAAACTAGTCAATCAAAATCGACGTGACAATGCTTCCAGGTGTGGGTGGTTTTAAAATTAATGACAATCCATAAATACGATTGTATCTCCAATGCAATCAAAGCAGTGGAAATCATGATGAAAATGCCCACACAAGAATAGTAGAAAGAGTTGAGGGAAGTCAAAATATTTATTTATATTATACATAAAGTGTATACATGCTGTCTGAAATACCATTATTTTTTTTAAAAAAAAAACTTCTCTGGAAATAAAATGAAAAAATGTTTGAACACAGTTACTTTAAAAAGCCCACTTCTACACAAGTATATTTAAAAATAAAATGAATGGCAAAGTTTCACAGTTACCTATTGTGTGAACCCGTCACAATATGCCCTGAGCGTGCCTGCTCCTTTTCTCCACTCCTCCCCTTTTCAACAAAGCAAAGTTGCTCCACACTCAAATGTGTGGAATCGTGGCTTGTTTAAAACAAGATATGCCTCAAACCAGTTTGATCCCAGTTTGTTCTCACTAATGCTCTCTTTTCAGTTGAAAAAGGAGAGAAAACAGGATGGGGGTGGCAGCCCATGACATACCATTTGTTCATTCATAGAGCACAAGGTGGTGATTTTTCATCCTCTAATCACATTCAAGTTTCTTTTCATTAAAAAAAAAAAAACGCTAATAAAGGCGCAGCAGGGGCCCAGACAAAAGACATTGTCAAAAGACAGTGATATTTAATAAATGTACATATGTATGCCTAAGTAATTACCCTTTTATTTTTGCTACTGCACCTGATTTGAATGAGATTTTCAGGCCTAACTGCAAATCACCTAATTTTAACAATCTGTAACAATGAATTCAAACTATAAAATAAAGCTATCCTCCTAGAATTTTATCTACAAAAAGGATACAGTTTGTTACCCAAGTACTGAATTTACCAAGGTTAACATAATTAAACCTACCTATCCCAGTGGTTGATCTTCATGTTAACCAGGTGATCAATCATAGGCTGTGTGTACTCAGGAAACTGAGCAATATATACACTGAAATAGGAAAGAGGTACAACATTTATAAACAGAAAAAAAAAGAACTGATCAAAGATTATTGCAAAATAATACTTACCAAAAAACCATCTACAGTGGTACCTTGTATAAAGCAATTAATTCGTTCCAAATGAAATTCTGTTAAGCAAATTTTCCTTTATACAAATTTTCCATAGGATTACATTGAAAACAGAGCAATCCTAATCACAACCTTTTTATGTTATATGGATTTGCCCCATAGATGATTCTGTTAAGCAAATTTCCCCTATCTCTAGAATTTTTTATGTTGTTCAGATTTTATGTTATACAAACCATTTGTTACACGAGGGTCCACTGTGCTTATTGTGACAACAACAACCTCCCCCAAACTATCCAAGGTTTAACTATTATGGCAAAGACATTTTCTGGCACATCATGTACCTGCAGTAGATGGCAAGAACAAATTTTCATCTTTAGCTGTCAAACTGCCCCCCCCCAGGCTTCTGTATTGCTTGAATGAATGAATGAATGAACGAACAAACAAACGAATGAATGAATGAATGAATGAGGCTGTGCTCTTGGCAGTTTCTTTTCTCTTTTTTCCTCTTTCTGTTGTTTACTATTTGATTTGAATTGTGCTGTTTGTAATTGATTTATGTTGTTCTATTTGTAAACTGCCCAGAGTTCCCTTTGGGGAAACCGGTGTGGTAAATAAATAAATAAATAAATAAATAAATAAATAAATAAATAAAGTTTTTATTCACCATGCTGGGCAAGGATCAAGAGTGGATTGGTAGGTTTGCTGCCAGCCAGAAATTTAGCCTCCTCCCCTCTCGTGACAGGGTGAAACTAAACCAAACAGGCAATGTTGGAGATGGCCAGCACTGACTCTGCCTGTTCAACTAGTCTGCTGGTAGAGTCAAGATCAACCCGAGTGGACTCAACATCATATCAGAAATAGTTGCCGAATTGTTCTGTGGAAAATGGCCAATGGGACATAAAAGGAGAGGGACTGGTAAGGCTGTGTACCACGTGGAAGAGTTATGCCTGGAGGTTGGTCTTATCTTTTATCCTTTCATGGATGTAGCTGGGATAAAATATGTTTGTAGACAAGGTCACAGCTGATTAAACTGGATCAATGGAAGGTAGGACTGTGGTCTCACAGTTATGAATCCAGGACGCCAAGCTGCAAACTTGATCTTTCAGCAGGAATACAACCACATCCAGAAGCAGCTGCACCTTTCTGTACTGGCTGATTTCCCCACCCACAGTATTTCTGTTGCATAAATATTATATTTGAGATTGTTTACTTCACCTGTTCTGAAACTGCCTCCAAACATTTGTTCAAGCCTCCCTGGAATTAGCAGATGAAAGCAGGAAGCAGTGCTGAGTGCCATCCATGTGCTGACAGATAGCGTTTAAGCTGAAACTTTCAGGTGACCTCCCTCAGTAGGTTTATGTAAACAATTTTGGAGGTATGATAGGCCCTTGCAGGCCACTAAAATCTAGTAGACCATATAACAGAACACCTCTCACCCAACTTACCTAATAAAGTTGTCTCATCCTCATATCTTAAAACCATACAAGCAATTGGTCTTTTATGCCACAATGTTGATATAAAAGTAAGTGCTAATAAGTGGGATAGATGGGAAGGACGGTCCTGGGCATAGAAGAACATTCTGGCTTATGAATTTAAGCCAATGGTTCACAGTGGGTACAGCTTCTATATTTAGAATAGCTTAGATTTTTAAAAAAACCAGATCATGCTACTGACTGCCAACACCTCTAAAGGACATGGCACAAAGAAGAAGAAGAAGAAGAAGAAGAAGAAGAAGAAGAAGAAGAAGAA
>JAHTLZ010000010.1:28255172-28278192 GCA_023846285.1 Phrynocephalus versicolor | reverse complement strand
TATTATTATTATTATTATTATTATTATTATTATTATTATTATTATTAAGGGAAAAACATGATACAAAAAGTACAGCACAGCTAGAAGGAACAAGGCCTCTTTATAACAAGTGAATTTTCCAGTCATGATGAGGTCTGAAGACATGATTATTAAGGAAAAGCTTGTGCTTTCTCTGAACACATGAAATCAAAGAACATGATTAGTTACCATAATTTTTACTTTACCCAATATCTCCACATTGGATTATACTGTATATCAATTTATGTTAATAGGCCTGAAGGTTGGTAAATTGGTTAAGACTGATACTTCCAGATCTAGTTTCTGATATGATCATGAACAAGGTAGACAACTACTGATGATCTAGAAGTAGGAGCCATATGGCAATACATGTATTTGTCTCAGCAGGCATACAATCGGATTATTACATTCTAGCCCATAAACAATTTAAGCAGTTTTTTATGTACAGCTTTGACTTGTTTGCATTTTTTACTTTTGTCAAAACCCCAAAGCAACAGGGTCTGTGATATTTTAGTTCAAAGATCATCAAACGAACACCTTCTTGGACCAATACTGAGTATTAACAATAACTTAGTATCTCATTCTCTACATAATAAAATTGACTGGGAAACTTTTTTTAAAGTCTGAAAAACTATGTCTTGCATTCATCTGATCTTTTTGAACATAAAACCAAAGATTAAATTGTACTTATACTTGAAGACAATGTCAACAATTATTGGGAAAATACATTCAAACATACCAAACTTAAGGGACAATTTACACTAAAGATATCGAATTCATAAGCATTCCCATTGACCTCAGTGAAGCTAACCTATACGTTGTGTAAAATGTGCATATTGAGTGATTATTACTGAATGAGAGTGAAGAAATAATTTTGTGCTGGGAGAGCAAAGGGTTTTCAATATCTGATTTTTTTAAAAAAGTAAAGCTATTTCATCTTCTCCCATTCAGAAATAGGCAACCCTAAACATCTGCAGATTTAAAACAGAAAGAATCCAAGCTGCAAGGGCTGCCGTATTGATTCCCCTTTCAAATGGGAAAGAACAACCACTTGTAAGATTAAGCATGCATGATAGAGGCTCAGTCAGAAGAAGCTAGAATGGATTATAGGGAGAAATATGTTAAGAGAGAAAGATCACAGAAATAGACTGAAAAAGATACATTTCTTTTAAAGAGTGAAAAAGACCAGATTTGCTTTATAAGAAGTAATGGAATGATGGTCCAACAGAAAGGGGGATATTTTGCAATAAATCTTCAGTAAACATCATCTCAAGATTTTTGAGACCAAGCAATCTCCTTACATAGGTTTTCAAAGGGGAACGTTAACTCCATGTTAACTCCATCGCTGGGGCAAACTGAACAATTATCTGACTAACAATTAGCTAGCTTTTTAGCTCCTTTCTGGCCAAACAGACTTATCAGAATCACACTTACAAGGGAATTCCTTGACTGGTTGTAAAAATGGAGACACAAAGGAAATATTATTTTTAAATAAAACTTTGAACAGGCCGAGGTCTACGTTTTCCAGACGAAAGTGCCTGAGGGCTACTACACTAAAACCTCTACTTATGAATTTTAGCTGTTCCGACCATATGCTCATTAAGTAGAGCAGCCCTTGATACTGCCCTGCTCGGCTGAGACCGTGGGCTGGCAGACCCAGAGCTTTGCTGGGGCAGTGGTGGTCCTTGGGGTGGGGGAGGTAGAGGTAGAGAACTTCTCCCCTCACATTTTTATTGATGGCTGGCGGGCTACTTTTGAACCCTTCACGGGCTACTGGTAGCCCCCGGTCTACCTGTTGGATAGGCCTGATATACAGGATACCCACTTGTGCTTAAACCCACTCTCAAAGAGACACCAAGCATGGGGAAATCCAAGAAGCTGACCTCCTTTTTCATCAGTTCCACCACCTCTTACCCTAACATAAACTCATTGTCTGGGCAGTTTTTTAACATGTTCTCTAGGTATCAACTGCTTGTAGCCACAAAATATTCAAAATGCATAGAAGAAACAGTAGTGAGCATAAAATGTTTTGTTCTTAAATGGTAGATTTTATGTCTTGGATTTTTATACTGGGGTGTGTGAATGAGCTGACTGGATGGCACTTTTTAATCTTGTTGTATTTTTATACAATGACAATACATTCCATTCCATTCCATTCCATTCCATTCCAAATGGCACCTAGGGGGTATCAAGTAGTTTTCATCCTTGGATCCCCAGGTGTTCTAGGGCTAAAAGCCCCATAAACCTTCACTACTAACTGTAGTGAAGGTTTCTGGGAGTTGTAGTCTAAGAGTATTTGGAAACACTCCTGTAGACCATTTTGACTGCTGACATGGGTGTTGTCAACATTCCGGATGCCCTTTGCTTTGACACACCTAGTATCCTTTTCTCTGGTGGCAACATGAGCATGATATTATGAAGTAATATTGGGCCATTTCTTAGCATTTTGAATTATGGATACAGAAGCACAATATCCCATAATCATAAAATTGTTGGTGGAGAGGGTTGCATTTTTAAAAGGATTTAATCTACAAATGTACATCCACGCATACAACAGAAATATTTCCACTAACAGTCTATGGTTCATAGTGAAAACTGAAAAAAAATTGCACCAACTCCTTATGCTGTAATTTTTAAAAGTGTGAACAACACATCAAAACATCTACATCTTAAGAACTGAGGTGACTAAATTATAGTCAACTACACTTAGCAATTAAGCTTGCCATAGTAAAAGTAAATGACACATGTAATTTACACCAAGCAACGCAACCTGATTTCATATAAACATTTTCTACCATTAGAAGGTGCTGCAAAGATGACAAGCTTAATTTACTTCTAAATCTTCATAAGGTTAGCACAATTCTCACAGACATCAAAAGTAAGCTGAGCACATATCTTGGGGCAGTTCAATATACTCTTAATTTCAAAACACAGCATGCCCACCAATTCAAACCAACAATCCTTAAATTACATGAATTATACTTATTCATTTCTTCTACACTCTGAAAATAACTGTTTGGAGAAAAATGAATTCACCAGGCATCCAAACCCACTCCAATACTTACTGTAGATTAAATCTGAATGAAACATGACTTCATTGAAAAGGTGAATAAGGAACTTGGTAACTACATTAATCTTTCTTTTAGTGTTGAGTCATGTTAAATGTGTCTTAGCTTGAACTCCTGGTAGATATCCAAAATGCTAGTGGCTACTCATTTCTGCTTTCTATTTAGTGTTATGTCATGGGAAAATGCAACATTGCTTTAAACTAATGTGAATAATCGTAAGCCTTTAAGTTAGTGGCCCCTGATGGAAAGAACTGTTTAATCAATGCTAACAGAAAGGGGGTGTCTACCTTATAAATCAAATTTATAAGCCATATGTGCATATCATAATATGTTCTTATTTTAGAAACAGTCATAGCTTTTAACATCTTTGCTTCATTTACCTATTGCAGGAGACCTACGAAACAATATACAGTATCATGAACCAGCTTCATGTGGTGGTGTAAACTGCATGATTTGACATTGGGGGTAACTTTTCATCTTACAGCAGGAGTGGGCAACTCTGGCAAGTCCAGGGGCTCCCCCACCCCACCCCAGAACTTGTTATACCAGGCCTTGAAATGCCAGAAAATGTTCAAAAAAACCCAAACCAAAAGTGAAAGGACATTCAATTCTGGCTTTGATTTTTAGGATTTCAGGCCATCACCATCCCGAGAATGTCCTTTTTATGGAAAACAAACCAAAACACCATTCTAAAGAAAGCTCCAGGGACAGAGCTTTATTTAAAATCATCTTCCTGTGATATTTAGACAGTCTAAAACTCCAAGACAGATGTGAGGCGAGCTGCTGCTGAACCATCAGTTAGCATTTGCCATGGATAAATAAGGATCCACAATAATTAGAAGTGCTGAAGGGGTTATAAGAAATACGTAAACAATAGCGCATAATGGCCAGAATCCTGTTGGTTAGTTATGTGAGTGTAAGTACAACAGCATAAACTGCATCAGCAAACTGTCCCAAGTTTGCAAATATCCCTTACCAAATACCATTCCCATTGACTGTTTTTTGACAAAAGATACGGGCACCAACTTGCTGACTAGCCCGATTTGCTGCTGCAATTTCACCACCACATTTCTTCTTGGGTAATTAACCAAAAGGGATTCTCACCAAGATGAATGCTGTACATGACAGCTGTACATGAAGATATACGCGCACAGCCACCTTCCACTTATGTATGCACATGTATCCTGCCTTGGTTTCCTTCAGCCTCCCCTCACACAACCACAAGGGATAGCTTTTAATTCTGACCTCTGCCTTCCTTTTTAACCACTGTCAACCACTCCTCTTTATTTATTTATTTATACATTTCTGTACTGCCCATCTTCCAAAGGAACTCCGGGCAGTTCACAACAGTCACATTTACAATCAGACTACTATCAAAAATCAAATATCAATAAAGTAACCAATTGTCACAACACGTAAACAGTAATGAGAGACAAAGCAAACTAACAATCCACAGGCGGACCTATGGCCAGGATGACAAAAAAATGAAATGAAATGAAATGAAATAATGGTTGCCAAATGTCTCTCTAAAAAGCAGAGTCTTAAGAGCTTTTTTGAAGGCCAGCAGGGACTATTCACCTTTCCTTATTCACCTTTCCATGTGTAGCCTGCATTATTAAGCTGTAAACCGCCCAGAGACTACTTGAAGTGGTAGGGGGCGGTATATATGCAGACCACTTTGCTTTGCTTTATGCTAGGCGAATCTCACTTGCCAATTTGTTCTAAAGCATAAGGGCAGCTACAAAAGAAGGCCATCTGAACTGAGAATGCCTGCAATGTTCTCCTGGGTCAGGCCTCAGTTGACATTTGGGAGATCTGCTCTGCCAGGTACTCAGGTCCCAAGCTGTGGAGGGTTTTGAAAAACAAAACCAGTACCTTGACCTTTATTTGGGACACAATGGGCAGCCAATGCAGATGAGCCAAGACTGGGGTGATGCAATCATATCTGTCTGCACCTACCACCAGTCTGGCCTCTGCATTTTGTACCCACTGCAGTCTCCGAACAAGGGTCAAGGACAACCCCACATAGAGAGTGTTGCAATAATCTATCCTCAAGATCACGAGCGCCTGCACAACTGTTCTCAAGGAGGCCTCATCCAGGTATGGGCAAATCTGGGCTATCTGCCTATGATGCAAAAGGGTGGACTTGAAAAAGGGTACCACCTATGCCAGTGGTGGCGAACCTTTGGCACTCCAGATGTTTTGGACCACAACTCCCACAGTCCTTTGTCACTGGTCGTATTGGCTTGGAATTCTGGGAGTTGTGGTCCAAAACATCTGGAGTGCCGAAGGTTCACCACCACTGACCTAGGCTTTCAAGGATAAGGCCAGATCCAAGACCACGCCCACTCTATCCAACAGCTGTAGGGAAATAGCCTCCAAACAGGGGAGAGGGCCACTCTTCTCGTCCCTAAATCTTGCTACCTACCTCTCCCTCACTATGTTCATTGTAAGATGACTTATTGGAATAGCAGCTGAAAAAGTAGTGGTATGGGCTGCTGCAGCATGTAGAAGTCCAGCTACAATGATAGGGCCACATCCTATGCACTGACACCAACACTCTAGTACAGAATGTCTTTCAGTTGAAGTTTGATAGCAAGTGACCAAAGGGCCAACCAAAGCATTGTTGGCTTGACCCACTACACAATGACATGAGGGCTATTCACCTACATCTGGACCAAGCCAGCGACTGACAGAAATAATCTCTCTAATCCAGAAGAGTGGACCCCGCCACCACATGCAACAAACACTAAAGAAGAAGAAGGGCTATAGCAGCATGTGGAGTGGTGGTGCTTTCGTTGTGGTGGAGGTGAAAGCAAATGGGAAATAGTTCCCTGAGCCCAAGCAAGACCTCCTTGAGCTCATGTAGGGATCACAAAAAAGACTGGCAACAAGGAGAAGTTGTTTGCAAAATAACTTCTAAGCCATATGTAAGGCAGCTATACCCACTAGCTAGAGCTCAGGCGTAGATCCAGTTGACTTGTGCACACTTTGGGCTAGTCACTTTCAGTCTCAGTTTCTCCTTTGAAAATGGGAATAATGGCTTTTTGGAAAGGGCCACAAGAGAAAGACATGTTCAGTACATGGTAAAATGTATTACTGTTTCCATTGAATCTGTAAATATCTAAATCCAAGCATTTTAAAAGATTGCATGTATCATTATAAGTCATTTTGTAACAATGTCCCAAACCCTGTTGCTTAGCTTTGTAACCTAAGTAGGTGACAGTTAGAATAGGCCCATTTCAGTGAATGGAACTTGTTGCATGAGTGATACATGGGATTAGCCACAGTTTTTTAAAAAAAGTAGGAAAAGGACATAACAATTCGGTCTGTGCAGAAAAGACATAGTGAAAATTTTTAACAAACTGAAATTACATATTAGGGAAAGCTTATCAATAAGCCACACTGCCCATAAAGACTACTGTATATTACTGTACAGTAGGATCCCTGTATCCACGGGGGATTGGTTCCAGGCCACTCCACAGAAACTGAAATCTAGGCAGGCAGGTGGAGCAGCCGGGCTACCTCCTTTCCTGGCCGGCCGGGCAGAGGAAGAGGAGGAGAAATACCAGCCCGGTGCCCTTGGCCCACAGGGGCCTCCAAGCCATCTATCCAGATCACCCCGCATGATTGCAGCTGCCCACCATGCTCCCTTGCCTGCTTGCCTGGCTGGCTGGCCAGCTGGCGATGGCGCTCCATTCGTGCTGTGCTTTGCTGCCAGGGGCAACTCTCCTGGCATTTCAGAATAAGGAGGCAAACCAAGGAGGCAAAACCTATTCCAGATGCAAGGAGGTGGCTGCAAAGCAGCCAACCATCACACAGCACCCCTGCTTTTTGCCTTCACCACCCCCACCACCGCTTCCCCCTCACAACCAAAACCACCCTCCATGCTGCTCAGCAGGGATGGTGGGGTGCTGGGGTCAAAAGTGCTGACCAGTCTGTGACCTAGGCAGCTCTCACCCCTGACATCCCACTACCCCCACCGGCAATCACCAACCGCAGATAACTAAACCTGTGGATGGTGAATCAGCAGATACAAGGGTGATGCTCTACTGTGGTCCTGTATTAGTACTGTTTCTAAAAAATAAGATTACAACTTAACTTACCGAGGCAGCTCTCCTGCAATTAATATCACGGTCAAACACAGCAGCTATAACCAGGGCACTGAAGGCAGAAAGGAGAACATTAAAATTATCAATAAGCAAATGGCACCATTTTCAGTCAGTTTGGAACATATGTTTTTACAGAAGAAGGCCCGAAAATTCCTTTAAAGAATATGATAACTGCTAGCATTTTTGTGTCAATGGCATGTATTGGGGGGGTGTCTATTCCAATATCTGACTGAGACTTACCTGCAGTGAGTCTCGGTATGCACTCACCTGAAGACGGCATGATATAGCAGCAATGAAAAGGCTGTATTTCAAGCCATTGTTCTAATACTTCAATATTAAAAAAATATTTTAACCATTAAACGTTTCAACAGATAATTGGGGGGAACCTCCTATGTCTCTGAAGCCTTATTAACATGATATACCACCCTTTCTTAGCCAGAAACAAGTGTGGGGACATGTTTATATGAGTCTGAGAGCTTGTTGCTTATATAACTGCCACCCAGAGACCACTTGGTAGTGGGATGGCTAAAAAAATTTGTAAATAAATAAATAAATAATCCATGCACTAAGTCAATCTGCATGGGCTTGTTTGTGGCCTCCTGCACTTACCTCAAGCCTGGTGCTGCCCCAAGTGGGCCTCTAACTGGCTTCACGGGCCTGTCAGAGGCCCTAGAAGTGGTTTCGGATTATCTGGAAGGCACTTCCAGTTTTCAGAAGTGACTTCTGGTTCACCGGAAACCACTAATGAGGCCTCCAACAGGCCTGGGAAGCCCATTGGAGGCCCATTTGGGGCAGCATCAGGCCTAAGGTAAGTGAAGGAGGCCCCAGACAGCTCCCCTCCCCCAAGTCCTGATCCAACACCTGCATATTGTGGATTTTCTTTTATCGCGGGCCGGGTCCTTAACCCCCAGGATAAGTGGGGGATTACTTTTAATACCATTTTCACGTTATTTTAGAACTGCCCCCTGGGCAAGTACTGTAACTTGGATAAGCAAGGGTGGGGAGTCCCTTGTCCTCCATACAGACTGGCCAACAGTGACACACAGGTAATGAATAGATGAGCAAGTGCACAAATCTGTTGCTAGAGCAGCTTGTTAAGGAATCTGTTGCTGCTTATTTTTTGTTACTGGGGTTTTTATTTTACGCCACTCAAATTACCCAACAAAATGAACAATCAAAACTGATATTTTTCAACAGCAAGAAATGAAATGTATTTTGACATACTGTATATACTCGAGTATAAGCCTAGTTTTTCAGCCCTAATTTTGGGCTGAAAAAAGGGGTCCTCGGCTTATATTCGGGTCAATACTTTTAGCCACTGAGGCAAGTTTGGGTCAGTGGCTAAAAGTCATTTTAAACATTGTGAGCCACTTCTCCTGACCCCCCATGTTTAAAATGACTTTTTAAAAAATCATTTTAAAACAATGTTTAAAACGACTTTTAGCCACCAACTCAAGCACTTGCCTCAGTGGCTAAAAGTCATTTTAAACATCACACACACACCCAGCTCACAAAGGAGAAGTTGCCAGGCCCTGATGCATTTCCCACCCTAAACTTATACTTGAGTCAATAAATTTTTCCAGTTTTGGGGGTTTAAATTAGAGGCCCCAGCTTATACTCGGGTCGACTTATACTCGAGTATACAGTGGACCCTTGACTTACGTCCCGCTTGACTTGCGTCCTGCTTGACTTGCATCCACTAGGGGGCTGTTTGACTTGCGTCGCGGGGCTCCGACTTACGTCTTGGAGCCCTGGCGCAAGGCCTCAGGATCTGGCGGCAGCCAGGACCCAGCATCGTGGCTGCCGCCTCCAAACTGCTCCTGCCCTTGGAGGGAGCTCGGGGCTGGCCTCAGCGGGGGCTGGCCTCACTGGAAGCCGCCACCACCACCGGAGGAGAGGAAGAAGGGCCGGGAGCTCCTGCTTTCTACCTCTCCTTCGGTAGTGGCGGCGGCGGCTTCAGGAGGAGGAGGAGAAGGAGGACAGCGGCGGGGGCGAGGACAAGGAAGACACGTCAGCGGCCGAAAGGTGAGGGGGCCCCTCCGCCGCCGGTTCCTCCGGCCGCCCCAGCCCCTCGCCTCCCCTGCCGCGACTAGCCTTCGAAAGATTTCATCCGCCACTGTCGCGGCGGGGGCGGTGGTTTCTTTGCCTCCTTCCCGTGGGTTGGGTCTGGGCGGGGGTCCTCCTCCTCCTCCTCCTGCTCCCGCCTTCTTCTTCTCCTCCGGCGGAAGAAGGACCAGGAGCTCGGGTCTGGCCTCGCTGAAGCCGCCGCTGCCGGAGGAAAGGAAGAAGGGTCGGGAGCTCCCGGCGGCGCGGCAGGAGCAACAGTAGGAGGCAGGGCCAGGCTGCAGCCGCCTGCGGGACGAGTGGAACGCCGGCTGTTTGACTTACGTCTATACCTCTAGAACGGATTAATGACGTAAGTCAAGGTTCCACTGTATATGGTATGTAGAGTGAATTGCACATGATCTCTAATGGGTACAACAAATAATAACTCACTTCTTCAACTATCAAAGAGACATCTTTTCATCATGCTTTTAATGCACATTAAATATTTGTTTGGAACTGTGGCTAGAATCTAGTAGTAAGTTAAAATTAGAATAGGCCACACTGAATCAGCAGGAATTTGGTTCATTAACTCCTATATAAGTTCAACTGATTAAAAGAGCTTCTTTATACTAGACAATTTATCACTGTCAAGCATCACTATATTAAAACCCTGTAGACATACATGGGATCATTAAGGGTTTGGAGGTGGAATAATGGTACTACGACTCTTCGAAGGAACACAGTGGTCATAAAGTTACAACAACATGGGTTTGCACAATAAAGTTAAACTCTGAAATATGCAAAATGGCTAAAAGGTTCACCTATCAAGGAGGAACTCATACAATCCATTTGTGATGATGGTGCAGATTTGTTCAAATTATGCAACAGAAACTAGATATGAAATTAGATATCACTGTTGTTCAACGTTAAGAGATGATACTGCAAAGTAACAATCAATTAGAGGAAAGGCACGTCTCGGATCATTTTCTTAAACTGAAATTTTCCAGGAAGCACACCTTCGCTTCAACACAAGTGGGCACTGCCTTCGCCATTTTTTGATTCTTTAATACTTATCAGCAAAATCTGAGATTTTACCACTACACAGCAAAGGAGAGTTGTAAAAAGGGCCCCTCAAATAGATTGTTCCTGATGAGCACTGGAGACACATTAAAACATTCTGCTATGGATTTCTACTTGTACGCCAGCAGAAAACCACCAGAAGTGCCATCATTATTCCTAGTATAAGATTTTTGGTCATTAATAATACTTAAACAGAAGAGTGGCCCTTTCTCGCTTTTGGTAATCATTCACACTACAGTGTGCCAAGTGGAGGCATAACTGTCTTCAAACATTCTTTAGACAAAGGAGGAAGGTGCATGTATGTGGTAGGTCAGAATTCTTTCTCCTCTCCCTCTTTCCTTGTTGAAATGCATCACAGGGTCTTTATGGGAAAGCTATGTATAAGCATGACAGTGAATGAATGATCTACCATTTTTTATTCAGGCTACAACTGCCAGATAGGCAGACGTGGAAAAATGGAGTTACACAGTACAAGTATTACCCAACACGTTGCAGACAGACAGTTGCTCTTCAAAATGAACTAGTCAGGGAACAAACATATTCTTCAGGTAAAAATTCTCAGCATTTCATCAGAGCACAAGATGTAGCTTTGAGCAATATTCATATTTCCTGATTTTGCAGGGTAAACTTGCCCTGGAGCCAAGTGGCTCAACTTACACCTCCCTCCTTTACTCACCACGGGAAGATGCAATTGTTTGCACTCCCACACTGCCATCAGTTTCTTCCAAGTTTAAAAAAAAATGTAATCCTCTGAATACCGTCTTGTTCTGAACTGGAAAAGGAGGAGACCTCAAGTCTTCCCATGAATAAACCTTACTTCTTAATTATTATTGTCTCCTGTGATTTTCCAGAACAGTAGAAAAGCCATAAAATTCTCAAACAATTCGACAACTTAAAAATAAAAAAATGGTAATTGATAGCATTTTAGAATTACAGAAGAAATTGATGATTATTTATAAGTGATGGCTTTTAGTGAAGTGCTAAAACATACTATTTTGCACTTAGTGGCTTTGTTTCAATATGAGTTTTCATAGACTCATAGAATCATTGAGTTGGAAGGGGCCTTTAAGGCCACTGAGTCCACCCCCCCTTCAATCTAAAGCATCATTTCAAATCGCAAGCGAATGAATGAAATTAAGAACTGGGCATGTTTAGCCTTGAGAAAAGACGTCTGAGGAGAGAGATGATAGACACTTTTCAAATATTTGCAAGGCTGTCATTCAGAGGAACAGCAGGATCTGCTCTTGATCATCCCTAAGTGCAGGGCACGCAACAGTGGGCTCAAAGTACAGGAAGCCAGATTTCAGCTGAATATTATGAAAAACTTCCTAACAGTTAGAGCAGTACTGCAATGGAGCCATATATTTCAAGAGTTGGCGAATGTTCCAACACTGCAGGGATTCAAGAGATATTCAGACAATCACATGGCAGATTTCTTTTGATATTTTAAATTTTATTTATTTACTTATTTATTTATTTATTTATTCTCATTGAGCAGAGGAACTCAATGGCTCCTTCTAACTTCATTATTGTATGATTCTATGATTCTAACTCCTATATCCCTATGTGTACTCTCCTAAAATGTAATCCATTGCACAAAAGACTTAAAGAATTGACTGATCTTTTCAAGAAAAAACAAGAGCCACGGATAAAAAAAATAATCTAAAATCAGTTTCCAGATTTCATACTGCTGAAGTATGATTACACTGTCAGACACAAATTCCATCCAGGTAAAATATTAGGAGGGCAGAAGGTGTAAAATTATTCATAAAACGTTTCTAGATTTTTTAAAAAAAAATCAGAGATCCAGCAAGAAGTTTGCATTGTTTTATTAAATACAGTACATGCCACTTAGTGCTTTTTAAAAAACAACATAGTGAAACATTTAACCCATTTTATTACTACTATCAGTTAGACAGAATTATAAGAGCTAATCTAATCTAGAGGCCAAACAGAGTGGTCCCACTGAATCAAATGAACTTAAAAAACTATGACTTAACAAGTCATATTCATTCTAGACTACCAATTATTTGGATTTAGCCCTAATTTTTCAGCTTGAGCAAGATTCCTTACAGTTCCGTGGTGCTTCCAATCCAAATCCAACTGGGCAAAAACTTCACAACTGGAATACCAGGGAGGGAGAAACATCATCAGGACCCAGATCACACCAACACAAAGGCTGCAGCAAACCAGTACTTCATGTAGGCACCAGAAAGCTGACACAAATATGTGATATAAGACGGGCAATCAGTACTATTTTGAATCTAAACCACTACCTGAGAGCAGTTAGCGGGAACTAAAATAAATTCACTTCAACTGTGTACTTCAAGAGGTTTGTTCCAAAACCAAACTACTCGTTTTTGAAGAGATACCAACATTTCCTTGTAGCTAGATAGGTGATTCTTCTCAGATGGGAAAAATGACACACCTAAGGCTAGAACTAAGAGGCAGGAAAGAAAAGGCATGTGAATGCTGTTATTGGCTGACAACCAAGGCGTGCTAATACAGGTGAAACTGTGTGCTATGTTGGAAGGGTTCCTGCTTCTCAATACAGAGCTTTACTGTTGAATTCCCACACTGTGTTATTACAACTGGAAACGACAAGAACAAAAATAAAGTGTACTACTGGAAGAAATGTGTTTTTCTAAAATAGAATGTACTACATCAATTTCATCCTATTCTCTGTCATACTAGATTCTATACAGACAATAGGTAAAGTTTCAAAGAAGTCTCAAGTCGCCAACTGTAAGGGTTCTGACAAGTCTATAAGCGGTTCCGCGGATGAAAGAGAATGTGAGGCTTTGTTGTTGCAAAAATCAAATAAACTTTTATTTGAGACATTCAACGGCTTCTTGTTCGTTTCCATTTTTCTCCAACCATCTGAATAAGGTAACAACAAAGGGGGTTCCGAACTTGAATTGAAAGGGGGTCCAAAACCGGTACAATCTTTCCAAAAGGGATTCTGACTACTTATTTGGGTGGTGCTGCATGTGGGAATTGTCCCAGCCCCATGTACAGGAGTCCAAATCCTTGAAAGCTGGGGTCCAACTCCGAACTCCACCCCCACCTGGGAATCCATCGAGGGGGATTCGGGTCCAAACCTCTCCTTCCGAGATCAGGTCTCGCTGAAGAACGGCTGGCCCTGATTAACGGCAGTCCCGGGGGTGTAGGCAATGGCAACCCCACATAGTTAGGGGGTGATGGAGGAGGTGGATGGACACCTGCCCCCTTCTCTTCCTTCTCCCCCGTCTGAGTGCCCCTTTCGGTTAGGAGCGTTACTCTCCTGTCCGTTTGCGTCGCACGCTCGCTCCTGCCTCTCCCTTCCTCTCGCGCGCCCCTCGCCCTGTCACTCAATATCGTCTGTGTCCCCATATCTTTGAATAGCCTTTGTCGTCCACTCATCGTAACCTGTATTCCAATATCTCTTTTAACCTTATCCTTATCCAAATTGACTTGCACTCCAATATGCCATGTTTTACCAACTACATGCCTCCTTACATCTATCTCTACCTGTACTCCAACATTATATCTTAACTTTCTTGACTTTATGTCAACCTGTACTCCTCTTCCTATCCCCACCCCAGGATGTTCTGTTTGTAAGGATACACTTTTCCCCATCACCTTCCATTCAGTCACTTGAATTTCTTTGTCATGTTTCTCCCTCCTTACACGCCTCACATGAGCCCTCCAGTTAAGCGCTTCTTGGGCTACTGCAAAGAAGCTTCCAATAGTGGGACCCTCAATCTCCTGTTCCAAGTCTGTGTTCATCTCTCTCTGTCCCTTGTTCATCTTTCTTACAGGATTTGTTCTTTTCTCCAACTCTGTCATCACTTTCCCTGCATCTTCTTCTTTTCTCTTTTCTTCATTCTCATTTCTAATGGCGGACGTACCCACATCATCCTTCTCACACCAACATAGCTTTTTTTAAAGCCACAATGGGACCCGGAAAAAAGGTCTCACATCTATTTCATTTCAAAATGTCTTCAGGTCAGAGGGGTAAAATAATTAAATTATTATAAACTACTAGGAATGATGTCCTTGTATATTGCACGTATCTGTCTCTTTTCTAGAAAGAGCATGATGAAACCCACTTTCACCAAATCCATAAGAAACACCGTAAGTATAGGATGCTGTGAATTTAAGTTTATTAAACTACGAACTTTATGAAGATTCCCCTGTCAAGCATTCTGTTCCCTTGAAAGGAAGTTACACGTTTGGATAACTAGCTAAGTTTCAATTGAATTTCTTCCTGCAGACTGGGAGGTTTTTTTTCTTCTTCTTCTTCTCTGCTTATGGGCAGCCAACAATTAACTCTACTTTAGGCCAGCACAACAGCTGGGGGGATACGAAGAAAAAAAAATCTAATGCTTCTGAAACGTGGCAAGCCTTCCTTGTCTAGGAGCTGGAGATCTATGAACAGTAGGATATCTGTGCTGCTGACACTATTTCTCTCTGACTCCTTCCTTCACCTCCCCTTTTCTAAGCTTTCTATCCTCCTCCTCTATATCTCCAACTACAGTGGTACCTTGTATAAAAAAATTAATTCATTCCAAATGAAATTATATTAAGCAAATTTTCCTTTATACAAATTTCCCATAGGAATGCATTGAAAATGGAATAAACCCATTTTTATGTTGTACTAATTTGCCCCATAGGCGATTCTGTGAAGCAAATTTCCCCTATCTCCAGAATATTTTATGTTGTACAAATTTTATGTTATACAAACTATTTGTTATACAAGGGTCCACTGTATTCTAATATTCCTTTTTCTGTTCTATCTTCTAATCATTTTCACAGCTGGTCAATCCCCCTTTTTCTGGCCACGCCATGTTAGTTGTCTTCTAATAATGTCTGTGTAGCTAAAGCAAACTGATGCCATGTCTGGTCACATACCTGAATATGTTACCAGGATGTGTACGGTGGCATCTTATTAATGAGCTGCAATTAGCCACAGCAATTTATGCAAACATTGTGCAATCACCAACAGGATTCTGTCCAATGAGTCTGTTCTAGCTGGAAGTAGAAACTAGATGTAGGCTTAATCTCTTTTGAAGATTATTCCTATAAACAACAACAGTTACAAAAATAATTTATTTATTTGGAACATATTATGAATAGCTTTGGTAGAAAATAAAATGCTTTTCTAGAGGATGCTCTCCCCTCTTCCACTGCTTTTAAAAGTATAGATTTTTCTTAAAGAAAATGTAACCCACAACATCACCTCTACTACTCCATTTATGGCAGAAATACATCAACAGGTATCGCAACAGAAAATTACTTCCAAATAATTTTGAAAGGAGCAAGAATTTGGATGGTTTCTGTCTGTTTTATGTAATTTATACTTGAATTATTTCATACAACTAAATGCCATTTCATTCCATGATTCATTTTTGGAAATCAGATTCAGTATTTGAGAAAGAGATTTTTTTAAAAAAATAATATTAATGTGGTATCTTACCTTGCAATTTGGTTAACAAATGGCCTCAGTTCTAAGGGATCATAGGCACGAGCAAAAGCCCAACATACATAGCACGCAGAATCCCGTACATTAGAACCAACACTGCAAGCTCCCCGCTTCTCATCATACGTCAGTCCTTTTAAAATCACTGGAACAACTGTTGAAATAAATTAAAATAAACATAAACTGTGGATGAAGTGGCTGTGTGAAACAGAGGAACAAAGGAGGTCAAATAACAGCTTTGGTTTTGTAACTAACTGCTTTTATAATCATGAGGACAATTCCCCTGTGCTACAGCAATGTGAGAGAAATGCTAACAAATGGTAACAAAAAGAAGACAGGATGGCTAGTTTTGCATACAAGGAAAACTTTGTTCAGTTTCTGTAACAAAACATACTTTAAAATGAAGTGCCTATTGTCATTCTTTAAGGCAGAAAGGTTACATTTTGAAAGAAAACTTGGTCTTTGAAAGGAAATTCTGTAATTGGCCAAGGATTGAGGTAAGAGACGGAAGGAGGAGCCCTGCACACCGGTTGATTCTATATAATCCCTCTCAAGGGCTGCATGTGAGCTTACAAGGGATACCATAGAGCACACAATCATTGCCAAGGTACAACTAGAGTGCTTGGGCTGCTTGCAAATGAAGGGAAAAAATCAAAGCAACAGCATTGGTACCAACAAGAGAGGGATAAAATACAGTAATACCTCGAATAATGAATGCCCCTGATAACTATTTTTTTGGATAACGAATTGCAATTTCCAGGTATAGGTCTGCCACGGATAACAAATTTTCTCTATGGGCTGCCTCGGATAATGAATTTTCCTATGTGCTGCCTCGGATAACGAATTTTCCCTATGGGCTGCCTTGGATAACAAATTTCCAGCATGCATTGGTAAAAAAGAGTTATCCCAGGCTGCATCGCATCTGTATATTTAAAGTGCACTTTATAAAGCGTTTTGAGCAAAAAAAACAGGTGTCTGTGTCATTTTCCTAGGCCCTGGAATGGATTATTTGGTTTCCCATTCATTCCTATGGGAAACCATGTTTCTGATAACAATTTTTTTCAGATAACAAATTGCCTCAGAGAACGAATTACATTCGTTATCCAAGGTACCACTGTACACCACAAATTTCTATTTAGTAGAGACTTTTCAAAAATGGTGTGGCAGAAACTGGTGTGGTAGAAACGGCGTGGCTAGCAGAGCTGAGGGCATGGCAAGAATGTGCCCAGTGGTAGTGGCCAAAGGAGAATCTGTCTGGCAATTTTGGAAAGATTTAAAGAGGAGGAGGAAACATAAAAAACCATGAAATGTCTATGCCCCCTGTTTAAATGACTGGATCGGGTTCAAGGAGGCCACTTTCAGGGATCCACAAAAATCACCTGCAAATGAAAGAGTGACGCCTTTCAGGATTTCCCTTATGCAATAATTAACCTGAAAGTTGTATCTCTATTTTTACTCTTCTCTTCTAGCACATACCATGACTGTAACATAAAAGGTGCTGTTTTATTTAAGTCACTCCTCCCCTTATCAGCACCATGAAATATAGTACATTTTGCTCTTTCATGCTCTGCTTATGGCACACAGTAATCTGGATACATGCCACAATATCTGAAAGCATAAACATTCAGGTACTGGGAGAGTTAGTATGTACTTGGTTTGAAATCAGTCAGTTTAACCGTTATAGAGTAGCTTCCTGTTTTACAATTAAGAATTTCATACTGTTTTTGACAAGCCAGTCTTAAAAACAATGAATGAACGTTCTACAAGAATGTTGCAAATGTTTTTGTCTTCCACTAGAATACTTCATCTTTTTGCAAAACTTTTGAGAACAGCAATATTCATAAGGCAAGGCTTCAAATGTTGTTACTGCCTTTTATTGTGTCATTAGTTGCTCCGTCAACTCTTGTAAGCCGCCCAGAGTTCCTACGAGAAGATGGGTGGGGTATAAATCTAATAAATAAATAAATAAATAAATAAATAAATAAATAAATAAATAAATACCGGTTTTATTATTATACAGAAGTGTCACCTCTGCTCATTGAAAACTATTGTTCACCTTCATGCATCTTCAGTACTACTTAAAACTATAAATGAAGAAGCATGAAGGTGAACAATAGTTTTCACTGAGCAGAGGAGATGTTTCTTAGTTAGCTATTAGGCACATCTAATAGCCATTGACTTTTAAATCCTACTTCTTTGAGTGGAGTAGTCACACATCTACTTAAATCTTTCACTAACTCCAACAGAATCCAGAAATTATAAATTCTGGTGGAATTCCTTCCCTAGAACCCCTGAAAAGCTCTCTTTATTATTATCATTTGATATGCAAAACTACTTTATGAAGTTGTTCTGTAGCAGAAACAGAGTAGATTGAGGAAAGTTTTTTTCACATAAAACATGAGATGAAGGAGGTGATTGATGTTCACTGCCCTAAACAGATGTTTTAAAATACTGTACTGAATGTTTATTTACAGTTGTTAACCAAAAAAATACTGTACTGTAGCTGATATATTCATGTCAGATGATTTCCATCTACAGTAAAAACTTTCCTGTTATCAAATGCTGGAGACAAAAAACATGTGGTTGCAAATTTTATGTCTTGCCTTGAATGATCTAGAAGCTTCTGGCCAGCTGCTAGTGGGACTGACTAGGTGGCACCTTTTCAGATCTTGTAAAATAGTTATTTTGCTGATACCTGAACAAAATTTCTACAAGCCAGAATCTGAACTCGACAGTTGAGTTCACCCCTCCATATGACCAAGTGAATATCTGAATAGTGCTATTGATTTATATGCATGTGATTAATATCTCATGCAACAAGTCAAAATGTAACAACCTCAGCTAGTTTGCACACTAGATTTGTCAAATGATTCTGTGTTGTAGCTAACAGCGCACATAATGCTGTGATGGTAGTGATACTTCAGCTCCAAAGATACAGGCAACAGCAAAGATAAGATTGCTGGGTATTCAGAAAAATAGATTTCATTCACATCAGATAAGATGAGTGGTTTTTGCAGTAACAAAAACTGCAACTCTACAATATCACCACTTTTGTACGTGGCGGGCCTCTGGATGAAATATTCCACACTACCAGAGCTGTGCTGCCAAAACCAACCAACTGTGCAGGTTTCCTAAAAGGCTTCCTCTTGGTATCTGCCAGTCAGTTAATATAGTTTAAACATACTGCTTACTGAACTGTATGTAATTTAATAAACTAATGTAGCCTAGAGAAACAAAAGCCTGCTGAGGAAATAGAATTCACTTAACTCTTACCCTTCTCTTTCTTTGTCAAGATTTACAAAAGTACATAGTTTACAAATTTTGTTCCCTGTTGAACACAAGGCAGAAATTAAGAAGAAGGGGCATGTCAAATTCACTTAGCAGTTTTTGGAGACTGGATTAGGCTATAGCATACTTTATTAAGATGGAACCTTCTACGCACAGCTGGTGTGGTGTAGTTTACTGGCCAAGCCATTTGTGGGGAAGACCATGCTTTGATTTAGTTCAACCATAAACTCCCTGACTGGCCTTTAGGCAGATCACACAGCTCACCCCCCTCCATCTGCAATAAGAAGCAATAAGGGAGTAAGAATCCTAACTCAGAGCTCTCAGAACTCTTGGAAGCCCTGTACAAATGTGAACTAAGATACATATGCCCATTCTTTCCACATTTTAACAATATTCATTCACATAAATTGTATCTCAGAATGAAGACCGAGTCCCAACCCAGCCTTTGCATTGTCCCAGTTTTTCCGGTCTTGTCCCAGTTTTAAAAGCAGTTTTTTAGCAAATCCTTAGAACTTGCTTTACAATAGTAGCACGTGGATTTCCAGTGCAAACTGCTTATCATTTCAATAGATGCAGAGGAGTGGTCGATGCTACATCTAACTCTATTTTAAAATACTTTACTGCACACTAACAAAGCTTCTTTGATGAAGAACACTCTGTTTTGTCTTTCTGCATCAGCAACTCTTCAGACACTGTTTCTGCAGCAACCATCAGGATTAATTCAAATGAGAATTATAGTTCCCTAAGTACCTCTGTGTTTTGCCTTAGAATGAAAGAATGCACTGTTACTACAATGCACTATTTAATACAAGATCAAAATTCTTCTTCTTCTTCTTCTTCTTCTCCTTCTCCTTCTCCTTCTTCTTCTTCTTCTTCAGGCATCTAGAAACATCCACTGTTAAAGTGCTTAAGATGCAACAGCTTCCTTTCCCCCCCAAGTAGTTACAAAACTCCATGGGAAAGCCACAGAGCAGAGTTAATAGCCTGGTATTCTCTTCCACATTTGTGACAGAAAGAAAAAAACTCAGCAGCAGTAACAGAGTCTTTAAAAATGCAGCCTAACCTGTTCCCAAGCGTGTTGAATAAACGTGGAAAAAATAGATTTAACTGGTTATACGGGAACATGGAAAAAGGCCCTGGAGGCAGTTTTTGAAAATCTGTCATAGGTTTCTCTTTGTGAAGATTAAACATTCCTGCTACTGATATTACTACTTATGCTATTCTTTCCGCTTAAACTTAAGTGTAATCAGAGAAAAGGCTGGTTTTGTATAAAGTGTGGAAATAAAGTATATCTATCACCACAGGGCTCTTTACCTTTAGGAAAACTAAAAGAGGTGGCAGCCAGCAGCTGCTGAGATTTTCTAACAAATGTCTGCATTTGGGAATAAAAAAGGGCAAAAGGGGGGGGGGAATGCCCAGTACTGTAACGTCTAAGTAAAACTAAATATACCTTTTTTGGCTCTTCCTCTTAGGAACAGAAATCAAGAGAGAACCATTACAAAACACCCTGGCTCACTGGAAATGAATTCAAACAGACAAAGTTATGTGCCATCAACTTCTAGTGAGTCTAATATGGCTTTCAAGGTAAGTGTGCTAACAATAATTATCAAATGTCTATCATGAGTTCGTATTTCAAGAAAACAAAAAGACAGCATTTCTTCCATGATTATATGAGGGGATATACAAATAGACCAGGCCTGCACAATCTGTTGACGTTGGGCGACCAGTAGCGCACAGCACCGTCAGAAGTCACTGGCTAGGTCCCCATTTTGTCCATCCACCCGCCCAGAATCTCTTTCTCTGGCAGTTGGAAGCTGAGGTGGCTGGCTCAGGGGCTCCGAGCCACAGCCTCAATGGGCGAGAGGAGCAATCAAATGGGAGGAGTTGCTACTTGGGGGGGGGGGCAGGAGACCACGGTGGCACTGAGGCAACAAGGGAGCACACTGCTGCACAGGACCAATGGGGGAAACACACAGACAACGACACCATGCAGGGCAATGAGATGGGGCAGCCTCCAGCCCCACGTTCCCCTCAGGATCTGAGGTCCTCTCCTCTCCCCCGTCCCCTTTCTGTCTCTTCGAAGTGGGAGAGATTAAGAAAGAAAGAAAAGGAGGGAGGGAGGGATAAAAAGATAGAGATAGAGAGGAGGGAGGGAGGGAGGGAGGGAGGAAGGAAGGAAGGAAGGAAGGAAAGTGGGAGGGGAAAATGAGGGAACAAAGGAAGAAAGAAAGAAAGAAAGAAAGAAAGAAAGAAAGAAAGAAAGAAAGAAAGAAAGAAAGAAAGAAAGAAAGAAAGAAAGAAAGAAAGAAAGGAGGGAGGGAGGGAAGGAAAGGAGGGAGAGGAGGGAGGGAGGAATAGTGGGAGGGAAGGAAGGAAGGAAAGAAGGAAGGAGAGGAAGAAGGAGGGAGGAAGAAAGAAAGAAAGAAAGAAAAGGAGGGAGGGAGGGAGGGAGAGAAAGGAGAGAGGAGGGAGGGAGGAATAGTGGGAGGGAAAAACGGAAGAAAGAATGGAAGGAAGGAAGGAGAGAAGGAGGGAGGGAGGAAAAAAGGAAGGAAGGAAGGAAGAAAAGGAGGGAGGGAGGGATGAAGAAAGAAATAAAAGGAAGAAGGAAGGAACTGGGCTAGTGAAAGTGTGCGAGGCCACCCATCAAATTCGGCTATGGCGCAGGGGGAGGATGACCTGGGTGCCAAGGTGAACGGTTCTCTTGGGGTACAGAAGCGAGACTGGCAGCACACCACAGTTTCTGAGGCAGTAAGGAAATCGCCTCCTTTGAATTCAAGTTGAAACTATTTTTAACCTTACTTTTCCTGCAGTAGCCTTCAGGCACTTTGGGCCAGGAAAAGTAGACCTCGGCCTGTTCAAAATTGGAGAGCCCTGAAATAGATGTTGATCTAATTATTCCTCATTTTGAATGCTCTGCACATAAAAAAGATGGGGAAGAACTGTGTTCAAACAATCACTTTGGAGGGAACTCTGGTCACTTAATGGATGAAAAAAGATACTTTTTCATGGTCAGGGGGTTTAATGATTTTAATGCCACGGCTTATATTAGCAAAGATAACTAAAAAGGCAAATCATATATTTTCAGCATCTGAATATGGACAGCTAATAGGTTCAGAGGATAAGGGAGACAGAAGCAAGAACTGAGAGACGCTCCAAAATGCTTCCAGCTGGAACAGCCTTTTGGTTCTATTCTTAATGCTGACTGTCAAGGTCCAAATAATGTTTTAACAGTGGACAAGTGATTTTGCTAAAGAGCGGCTAATTCCAAGATAGCCTGCTTTGAAACAGAGGCCTAAACTGAAAAGCTTTAAGGCTTAAGGAGACCAAGTTCCACCTAGTTTCCAGTTCAGAAAGAAAGTCCTCAGGTAGCCTCAGGGTAGGAACAGGAAGCTTGGCTGCCACTTCGAAGTCTTCCAGTTTAGGCCTTCCTGTCCTGGGTGAGCCACACCGAGGTTTCTGTAAGGTATGTATAGCCCAGGTAGAACTCCCAGAATGGAGAATTATGGGATTTGTAGTCTAAGAAATCAAAAAAATCCGATCCCTACAAAACGCCATTAATTTCTAAATTAAGAGGTGTTTTAAGTTACTCGTCAATGAATATTTATGCCTCTCAAAACTGTAGTGCTGGATTTAGATGTGAGGTGAGAGGAAGACAGAATCAATCTGCAATGATCAAACACAAGTCATAATACCATACTTCATTTTCAAAGTAAAGATTTTGCTATGTAATTTCTAGCTCATGTACTTAGAAAAACAACACTATCCAGATCCACCTGCTGAATTTCTGCAGATTATTTTTTAATGCAGTCACCTGTAGCTGTAGCCTAGAGGTACTAATGTGCACCTGTCCTAACCCACCCTTCTTAACATTAGCTACAGGTTGCAACAGAACACTTTGCTTTAAGTCCTAGGAAAACATGGAAAAATCTTCCCATCAGTCTGGA
>JAHTLZ010000010.1:28204421-28246819 GCA_023846285.1 Phrynocephalus versicolor | reverse complement strand
TATTATTATTATTATTATTATTATTATTATTATTATTATTATTATTACAGAATATATAAATTAATATTGTTGCGTATATCAACTTGGTAAACCTAGGAGATGGTTTGTTATGACAACAGAACCTTCAAATCCTACTTGCACTGAGACTTAGCAGCTAGCATTAAAGTACAATAAGTACATACAGAGCTCATCAAGTCTTGCACTTTGGTTATACATCATTACTCAAAATCCAAACCATGTTCTTTCAGAACAGGCTACCTGTTGTACCAAGGTCTTTTAAAATGGGCTGCTGTTTTTATAGGTTGTATTTTTTCAAGTACTGTTGTCCAAACAACTGTATGAGTATATAGAAACTAACTCAATCAAGAATGCCACACAGGTATTGAATTAAAAACTGTAAAGTAAAATACTGTATATATTTTATATAGTTCTGAAGGCTGGGATACAAAACCATACACTGTGGGCGTCATGTGTTTTCCAGACAGCAATCTTCTCAACACAGTAAATGGCAACTACTCTGGAACATATGGGATTCTTAAATTTATGGGAGTCCTCTGTAAAAAGACAAAAAAATCCTACTGAGCATTCTTTTGTTTTATTTTTTTATCCCAGCCTACATCAGAAACCACTGAAACCACTTCAGTCTCACATATAAAATGAATGGATCCCTGTGTTTCTGTCAGTATACATAAATAATGCTAAAGAAAGATTAATAACTAAAATGATTATTTCAAATTAAATCCTGGTAGTCTGATATTGTTGCATCTAAAAGAACAGTAAAAAGATTACAGCATAAACATTTTATAAGATTTCATAAATCCAGTAAGATCCAGAAAATGCTCTCAAAAATAAATTTATTTTAAAATTGTCATACACCTCTTATTTTTCTATAGATCTGAATATTTTATAATGACAATAAATCATGCCTTTCATTTGTCTTTGTTTATAATGAAAAGTACACTAAGAAGGACTTCTTTAAAAACCATCAGACTTCCCTCTTAAATTAACAGGTAGTATTACTGTAGTTTCGGGTAACTCAAATACAGTATGTGGTTTTGCAACAGTCATCATTTTGATAATGGTGCTTACAGTTCATGATGAAATCATCAGTTTTTAGATCTCTGCCATAACACATCCTATAAAATCATGAGAACATGACTCTGAGAGCTTCTCACGCCTTCAGAATCAGCAAACATAATGGAACAAGTCAATACAAGCCCATCCAACTTATCTGAGGAGAAAATCACTAGCTTGTATTAAGAGTATCCACTTTTTTATTTTCTAAGAGAAAGTGAGCAGATCATACACCTATAAATCAAAGGGTGCTCAACTCAGCTTTATACTTGAGAGATTGGTAATACCTTACTTTAACTATAAAACAGTGGGCAAAACATGTAAATAAGTAGTAATAGAGTAAGACAATGAACCAGTACACACAGATAACCCACAAGAAAACTGGCCAAAGGATGCTCTTTTAAGCACCTAATGCTGTGGGGTGTTGCTCACCACACACTGGTTAGTACTTAAATATTTGCTTAGGCTGCTCAAAAGTTTGTTTGCTCCCCAGTAGATCTAGGTCAGCACTCCGGGATGGAGTCAATTTCACTCCACCCGACTTCTCCCCAGCAAGGAATCTCTTCCTCTTTCCCCAACTGGCTAGACTGGATTATGTTCAACCTTCTGCTTCTACAGCCAGGCCCTGCCTTGTGTCCTCCTTGGCTCATCCACCTACAACTCCCTCCCCCACTGCTTTCAACCCTCTCCAGTCACATCCTGAGTGTTCCTTCACTGTTGTTAGAATAAGTTCTTTTTAATTAATTCAACAGGATTTTCAGGTAGTTGGCGTCCCTGAACTTCAGGTCAGATAGTTAGGGCCCTAGCTAAAGATATCAGTGCTTCATCTCAGGGCATTTATGTTTGTAAAGGCTTCCTTTCAGTGTTATGGTCACTTTTCTCATGTCAGTTTTAATTCATGAATTTAGTGTGAGCAGTAACGTCTGGAAATGTCACCAAATTATTCAATGTTGTGAAGGCAAAGCTAAATTGTGAATAGCTTTCCATAGTAGGTGAAGGTGCAACAAATGGCAAATGGGATTCAAAACAAGTAGTGATGCCTACCAGACTGAAGAATCCCAGTTCAACCAATCTAGTTTTTCTTACTTTGCTATGACTGGCCCAAGAATGACAGCCTCCCTTGTATTTCCCGAGTTCATGGCCATTACTATGTCTGGGGCAGCCATGATAAATGTATGACATAGATCTACCAGATGCAATAATGGCCACTAAAAAGTAGAGATTTTAAAAGGAAGCTGGGAAATTCATAGAGATTTAGGTCTTTCTGTGACAATCAGATAAGAAAACTAAATGGAACCTCAAAGGCAATACATCCACAAATGCTGGATGCTGGGAACATTCAATGGCAATGGACATGGCCCTCATTTCCTTCCCATTAGCTTCTGAGAAGATAATGGAAACAGATTACCAGACTCTGTGGACTCTTTGATCTAGATCTGCCATGTCCAAACTTCAGCCCTCCTGATGTTTTGGACCACAACTCCCAGAATTCTAAGCTTAGGTTGCCAATGGCAAAGGACTGTGGGAGTTGCAGTCTAAAACATCTGGAGGGCCGAAGTCTGGACATGCCTGATCTAGATGCTTAAAATAAAATACGGCTTTTCTTTATTAGTCATCTTCTAATATTTCTTATATTTATTTTTGCTTTTCAGTGTCCTGTTGCAAGACTTGTTTTCTTCGGATGATTTCCAGAACCGGCTCCACATCAAATCTTTTGAGAATATATTTTTTAGCTTACAAGGAAGATTCAAAAGCTCATCCTTAATTTAAATCAAACAAAGCCTCCTTAGCAAACAGTTGTAAGGAAAGTACTCAAAGTAACCATAAAAGCAGAAAAATGAGCCTCCTCAAAGAGCGGAAGCCCAAAAAACCTCATTACATCCCAAGACCTCCAGGAAAACCATTTAAGTATAAATGCTTTCAATGCCCCTTCACCTGCAATGAGAAATCACACCTTTTTAACCATATGAAGTACGGGCTGTGCAAAAACTCAATTACTTTAGTGTCTGAACAGGATCGTGTTGTTAAGTGTTCGAAATCAAATTCCTTGGAGCCTAAACAGCTCAACCAGGCAGACTCTGGGGCCAAGCCAACATCCTCTAAATCTGTCTCAAATCTCGATTCTAAATCTCAATATGGTTTTGTTAAAGAAGATGCCAAGGAAAACATAGAACAAAATCAAGCAACAAACAAGTTGTTAAATGGGCAAAAAAATTCAGTTCACAAAGAGATAACCAGCAATGAAGAAGATTCAGCTTCCATACAGCCAACTCTTGAAGCCATTGGAAGACCCTCCGCTTTTGTCCCAGTAGGAGAACATCGGCACACAAAAGACACTAATGATACATCTCAGTTGACATCTCTTTCCGATTCAGGCAAAGGCTCCTCCTTTCATGCAAAATCAGCATTCCATCCTCCAACCAGCCCTTGGAAAACAGGTTCCACATTTATTGCGCCAGATTTTACTAACAAAATCCCATCCATTCCACCTTATATGCAGCCTTTGATTCCTGAATATTCACCTTCCTTGTATGAGCATGGATTGGCCATCTATGCACCTTACTTCCTACCAGGAAACTCTCATGATTGTGAACGTTCAGTGCTCTCTGTTTACAGTTCTCAAGATCAAAGGCATTTTCTTCCTCACCCTGGACCACTTCCTAAACCAATAAATCCAGCAACTTATGAACACTACCGTTTGTTCCAGCAATACCATCCTAATCCCCCGGTGCCATATGGATTCTGTAGGCCAACCGAATCTGCATTTTACAGACTGCCACATATTACAAGTATTAACAGAGATCCAAGTTCTCATTTATTAGAGGAAACAACTTTGTTGTATCCAGCTTCCTCAAATCCTGCTGGGACGCATCCACTTGATTCTCAGAAGAAAACAGCAGATTATGAAAAAGAAATCTCTCTGCAGCATACCAAAAGTCATTCTAAAGAGGACCAAACTGAGAGAGAAAATGCCAAAATGAGCCCTCGCGCTGGAAGTGCAGCAACAGGATCCCCCGGCAGACCCAGCCCGACCAACTTCACTCAGACCAGCCATAGTTCTGAAGGAATCTTTGATCTTTCTAACAGGTCATCTTCCATTAACACAAACCAGTATGAGCCACCTGAAGAAGGGTTGACAGCATTCAGACCTGTGAGGAAACGTACAGACCACGCTACCCTGACTCTATCAAAAGAAGACAGAGCAAACTCACCCAGAAGGTAAATAAATAAAACCACAAGGTATTATTTTTAAAATTCTGCAGAAAACAGGCCCTAGGTATGCATTACATAGAGAATTAGAGGAGAGAGTTCATTACATGTCAGACGGGCATTTGCAAGGCATGAAATAAACATACATTTGATTAAGGTCCAATGCCTTGGAGTAATTAGTGTGCAGGCCAACACATTGGAGTGGTTCATGGTTAGAGTCACTTCTGGTCACTTGCTCTCACACCACCACTTTACATTAAGATCCTTTCCTCTGCCTCTAGCCTGGCAGTTCAACTGGTTAACTTGCTATGCAGAGAAAAAGAAGTTTTTCTCTCCTCCTCAATCCCCACATAGGAATACCATGAGAATTGCAGGTTGCAAAGGAGGGTGTGGCATCCAAGAGAGAAGCAGGCTGACTGTTCATTATTCCTGCCGTATATACTTAGCAGGAGTAAGCACCCCCTGCACATCTGATCTTGCCTGATTTCGGAACCTAAGCAGGGTCGGCCCTGGTTAATACTTGGATGGGAGACCACCAGGGAATACCAGGTGCTGTAGGAGCCTGGAGTAGGAAATGGCAAGCCACTCCAGTATTCCTGCCAAGAAAACTCCATGGACATGGCGTCACAAAGAGTCGGTCACGACTGTAACAACGGCACACACACACACACACACACACACACACACACACACACACACACACAGTTTTAGTATGGTCTCTGTCTCCATAGTTATGCACAGGACTATGTCTTACATCTAAAGAAAATACAAATTTAGAGTGAATGAAACCTATGGAGGTGGAGGAGGTTAACTACGGAGGCAACTGATGATTATTGTGGATAAAATCGTTTTTTGTTTTATTACTTTCACACCCATATTGCCATATTTGACTTAATGCATAGCTTTCTGTTGCATGTTTCACTGAATTTCACTGTTTGATAAATATCGTACTCCTTTGCATGTTGACTCAGAAATATGTCTAACAGATTTAGATGGGTAACAGCCAGATGCTTAGGGATATGGAGCTATCAGCATGGGACATTCAAAGCAACATGTACCACTGTGCTAATATAATAGATTATTTTAAAGCTGAGACAAAAGTGTGGCATAAAAATATAATACAAAAATACAACATACAAAAAACCAAGACAAAAGGAATATACAAGAAAGTAACAAGCAAATCTATTTCAATCAAACTTTAACCATAACAAACACAATTTAAACTTATTGAAATTCCAATAAATTCAGGATTAAACTGATTTCCCAGTAAAGTCTGAAACCTAGACTTGGGCCCTCTATTGCCTTGACAGAGAGAGGAGGATCTCTATAGGTGATGCCAGTGGTGGGTACATTATTATGATTCCCCCCACCCCCAAAATTGTACCTATTCTGAGACTGGAACTTTACATCTAACATTTTTCAAGGGCAGGAAGTGCCATGCTAACTTTCAGATCTTCCAATAAACATCCATTACTTTATTTTGAAATTTTATATTGTATGTTTCCAGCAGTGCCTCCAAGTTAGACATGTTTTTTAATTCTACCCACAACAATCTTAAATCCAGGCATCTTCTGAGGGATTAAACCTGGGGACATTTGTGTCACAAAGTACAGTATCAGGATTATGCTTAACTCATCATGATATGTAATCATAGCCTATAAAATGTCATTAATGCAATGCAGACTTTACATTCCAATATATCCTAGGTGGGTAACATTTTTTCTTTCATTAACACAACACATGATGATTAAACACTGAGAGAAATTACTTGTGCCTTTATTTCATTGAAATAGCCACATCAGTCTCTTTCAGAACATAAAGCAAAAGAAGTAAGTTTTGCAAGGTTTATATATACAAAATGCATGGTGAAGGGTTGGAAACCAACAATGTGACTACACAGCAAGGAAAATATGCTTAGGTACATTATGATGATTATAAAATTAGATCTATACTGGATTATGGAGGTAAAATTGCTGTAGAAGTCATGATGTCTAGAACAAGTTTCTTACCACTCTAACCACCAACACCTTTGATCTGACAAGGTGCTAATTGGCAATTCCATATTTATTTTTACAAATTATCCAAACTGTCTAGTACTAATTCCTTTCAGTACTGATATTTAGAACCTTTTAAAAAATGGTTTGGAGACACTCACTCACCTTGCAAGCATACCTTTGCATTGGATTGGGTGATCACACAAGACTGAAAGAAGAGCAATGCCACTGCAAAGCAAAATTTAAACCACACCTGGTGCTTGAACTAAATATAATAGAAAGAGATGGTTCTTTACCAGGCTTTCCTGTATTTATCTTTATGTCATGTCATTGTTGGATTTTAATTTGATTTCATCCATGCCAGATCCAATGCAAACTGTGAATAACCAACATAGAAGCGAGATGGAGGGAAAGGGGTGAAAATTATAACAGGAAAGGGCTTTTTAAATAAAAAAATTGCAATGTATGCATACTGCTAGCATAAATATTATGCTCTGTGTGTCTGTGAAAGTGGATTGTAATACATAATCATTAAGGTTCTGTGGCTTATTATTTGAAAAAGATATAACAAAAATTCCAATATTTTTTTATCCCCCATTAGTGATGTTCATAGTGAAAATGAAAATACACAGCAATCAAAAGACAGTAATGAAGAGCCTTTGTCCAATTCTGAAGACGATACAGGAATAGCACCACTTAACCTTTCCAAGAAGCCACAAGGAAATACAATTCATGAACATATGTACAAAAACACTTTCCACCAGGAAAATCAGAACTTTATGGAACAGCAGGAAATGCCTCTGAATCTCTCAGTAAAAGACAACCATAACAGACAATTATTCCTGCCAAGTCCATCACATGGAGTTGAAAACACAGAAGCTCGAAAAAATGAAAATCACAGTTTGGGAGAAGACGGATCCAACTCTGACAGGAGCTCCTTCGATAAGTCTCTTAATGCAATGCCAAGGAAAGAACCACAGGAACCCACAATTGACAGCTGTGATGAGCAGAAACAAACTGCAGCTGTTGCCCTTTGCCAATTAGCCGCATATAGCCCTAATAAACTCCAAACAGAGAATACAGAGAAAAGTAATCAGGAGACCAATTCTCAGTGTACAGATTCGGCTCCTGAATCATCAGATACACCAGACACTCACTGCAGCCAAAAAACAAAAGGACAAAAAAGGACCAATCAAAGAGAAGCTGCAAAGGGGCAGCAAGGAACAAAAAGAGTACGAACAAATGACTGCAGTAGAGTGTTTACTCTAAGAAAGAGAACGAGGGTTTCATAACCTTTCATTTTCTAATACACCACCGACAGCAGTTGGCAAGGACACCATCCAACAGAAGTCTTTAAGTACCAACTCCTGTTTAGAAATGTGGTAGATTCATCTGATCTGTTCAGGTTGGCCCATGTAAATATAAACTGTCCTTAATTTTGTATTTTTATTTCTAAGTAATACAAGTTATCTCTTGAGTGTAAACTGAGAAAAAATTAAATGTAAAATGAATGATACAACTTTAAAGTGCACTATGGCAAAATGACTTCTACATACACTTTTATTAGCAAATATGTAATCTATAAAACTGAAAAAAATTATTCACAAAATGATCTCACACCATTCCTCCAACTTACTTTGTTTTCTTTTTACTTCAGTTTTCTTTCTTATTTAACATGTTTTTGTTAATTTCGCCACAATTTATCTGAGCTTTAAAATTCCCACTTTCTATTTAAAACCCAGAAGTTCTTATGTTCTTAATTAAAGTATGCATTGCAACCTGGGGTTGGGACCATTCATATTCTTGCAGATTTGCATTAATTTTATTCATAATTAAATGGTACAATGAAACTTTTAAGTGCCTTAAGTAAGGACAAACATAAACCTGTACGACAATGGTTTAACAACTCACCCTAATATTTGAGCTAGTTGTCTTTTCTGCAATTGCCAGCAAAAAACTGTATGAAGCTGTGCTGGCACAGCATTGGTAGACCGTACTTAAGTTACTTGAAAAATAATTTAAAAATAATTTATTAGCCCATTATACCTCCAGTGAATAAGCAATCTTATTCATCTTTAGCACAAGGCTGGTTAGTTCAACCATTAAAGTCATTTTTGCATAAGGATGACTTGAACTGCTTCTTTAAAATAAAACCAAATTAGGGCTCATGCTTGGTATTTTCAAAGGAGGTTCAAATGATACAGGTAGAGTTGTGATTCCATACAAATGCTTTTCATACTTCCTAGGCTTTATTTGTGTTAGTAAAGTAACTGTTTCTACACTTTGTATCCATATGCATTTGTAAGTATTAAAATAATGGTATGTCACGCTTCATTGCTGGGGGATGTGGAGGGCAGAGAAGTGGTTTTGTGATCTTATTATTTAAAGCCATTTTCTGTATTGAGACTGAGAGCTAAAAGCAAAGCAAATTTTCCTAATTTTACAGTAAATGCAATGTATTAAACTTGCAAAAAAATTATAACACAAAAAAGTGTTTGTTTCTGCTTTATTATGTATTTTGAATAGGAAAGCAAAATCCAAAACTATATTTTTATAATATACAAATATCAAGGATCAGTTAATTGTATTTGTCAAAAAGCTCATCAACCTACTCTAAATACTAGTTCTATTTAACTTTCATCAGGGATGGACAGAGTAGTCTATTTTTGAAACATCTATTTTGCATTTGTCCATTCACATAATCTCATTCACAAATTAGTGTGCAAATTTAAATTTAAATTTACAGCAGAAGATTTCTCCTTCTGGCATTCCCATTGGCACTGGCAGCAGGGACAGGTGGGGCGAAACGTTGAAATTTCCTTCTGTTCTCATTTTCAAATGCACCCTTTCCTGAAAGCATGAATAAGGCTTTTATGTCAGTGGTTAGCTTTATCAAGAGTGTCTGGACTGCAAAACTCTGAGACGTGCCTTCAAAACCCTGGCAATAAGGCTCCAGCAGAGATATGATCTTGAATTCTGTGGTCCACATACAGTATAACAATAATGAACCAAGAATGGAAGGCCTATAAGTCCTTTAGCTGTCACCACTTGCCATGTTGACTACCATACTAGTCATGAACAGTAACTAAAGGTTCTGGAGGAACTCTAGTTTATCACTAGAACCATTATTTCCCAACGTGCCATTTCTTTTGCTTTATGCAGTGTTTAAAGAGCCTAAATCACACTACCAGACGCTCACCTTCAGAAAGCCGAGAGGGCAACAGCAACCCTCTTCTTCCTAATTCAGCGAGAGCCAAGCATCCACCATGCCAAGCATTGTCCGTTTCTTGGAAACTGTAATGATAGAAAACAGAAGTTGCACTTGAGCTCACTTTCCAGGTTTTTGATGTTATTGTGTTCAACAAACATCTTAAAGAAGAGACTCAATTTATGCTCTATTATTCTGCAATATCACAGCATAAAATAATTTACTGTTCCCTAACTTTGTTAAAATGCTGGAAAGGGTTCCCCGATGTAAGGCACCCGTCCATTGCTTTCCCTTCCCAACCCTTTTCTACTTTTAGGCTAATATTTATAATTATCATAATCATCAACTTAAAACTGCAAAGCTGGAAGGAACCTTATGGATCCTGGAGTCTATCCAGCCCCTTCAAGGACGTCCAGTGACAAACTGAGTTCCCAATTGGCTCTGCAACCAGCTATCTAAACTACTCAGCTAGTAAAATAAAGTCAAATAAAATAAAATGCCCTCTAAATACAGTCTATCTTTAATGCTGTGCAGAAGAATAAGCATTGCATGTGTTTCAAGTCAACGTAACCCATACTGTGGATTAAGACAAACATTCCAGGCATACAAAGATACTGCTTACAATCCTTAATAAAATAATTTAATGAAAGAACAGCAAATATAGTTCAAAAGGGAAAGCCACTGGAAAACAAACATAGGAAAGCTTGCTCAATTGCTCAGTTCAATGACTTGCTAAGCCAACGTATGCACACCCCTCTTCTACATGTACCCAATTCCTCTGCTCCTCTGCTAATGTAAGTTGCAACTAAAGAAGAATGTCTCTAATTGACCATTGCTGCTCTTTTTTTTCTTCTGCCCAAAATACGAAGACATGGTTGCCAGCTTTGGAAAAGGCAAAGGTAATACACAAACATCAAACCATGGTGTAATATATCCAATGTTGTTCCAAAGCGAGTAATATTCTTATGATTAAAGCAAAGATAAAACTTGCTCCACAAAAGGTGAAGCAAAGAGGGTCTATGCATGGATAAAAGGCCCTGCCACATTAAGTGAGCCAAGATACATATGAGCACTTTTGTCTGCACATTGGTTCAATCAGCCAAGACATGGCCTGCATAAATGATCTATATTCCCTTAGAAATGTGAGGGCGCAAAGTAAAATTCTGCATCAACTAAATATTAACCATGAGAAAAAATTTCATCAGAAATCTCGATTCTTTCAACTGAAGAACAAAAGAAATGTATTTTTTTAAAAGTGTTACGGCTCATACAATACTTAGGACACATTTTAAATTCTAGAGCAGTCCAACTGGCAGTAAAACATTTGTCTGGGAGATAGCTGAAAACCTCATATTTTGCCATCATATAATTCTACCATAATCTGAAATTAAATTTTTATTAAGAGTCAGACTGTCACTACCACATTCCCAGTGCTACTCTCCCAATTATTACTTTAATGCCAGCTAATACTCTCCTGAGTATTACTTTAATGCCAGCTAAACTGGCAAGCCACTCCAGTACTCCTGCCAAGAAAACTCCATGGACATGGAGTCACGAAGAGTCGGTCACGACTGTAACGACACAACACACACACACACACAAGTACGAGGAGGACTTAAGGGGAGAAAAACTACCCAAACACCTATCATTTAGCTATATTTCTTTGATTATAAGTGAAATTACCAGAGTTTATAATGAAGTAGTAGGAATGGCAAGAGTCAACCTTAACTAGAGATGGGCACAAATTGCTGGTTTGGAGCAGTCCATTTCCCAGCCAAGCAGATTATCCCCAGTTCAACACCCTGTCTTCTGCAAGTGGTTCTTACTCAGTGTCAGTGCCCTGTCTTGCCTCCTCTGCTTCTGAGGAGGCACCTGCTGGAGGGGTGGGACACTGAACCACTGATCAGCTGTTTGTTTGGGAAACAAACCACCCCAAATGAACCATGAATAATTCACAAATCACCACCACAAGCCCTTCCTTGTAAGTAGAACTTCCAACTACTGTTCTGTCCCTCCTATCTGGATATTTCCTACTTCTGCAATAAGTTTTCTCAGATGGAGACTCCAGAATTACACACCATTTTCCAAATCTTTAAGATTTGCTTATTCATTTAAAATATTTTTACTCTGCCTTTCTCCTGACGTGTCAGCTTCATTTTTAGAACTCAGTTCCTAGTATACAGTATTTGTGGGATTTAAAATGCAATTATTTATGAAACAGAGGCTAAAGTACTTTATTTTGTCATTCTATGCATTTAAAAAAATAGGTTAATGCTTTCCTCTTCTCGCCTCTTCCTTTTCTCCCTTCCCCCCTTTCCTTTACTCTTGATGCTCCTTAGCAGAATTTCTATTGTTTGTGCTCGTTAACCACTGTGCATCTGGTACACTATGTTTTACAGATGACACCCGCCTTTCTATATCAAGGCTATGTATCTTTCAGCTAAAATTTCTGAGAATGTTTTATATGATATAAATTATTACCTGAAACAGTCCAACACAGATCCAACCACATCATCAGCCAGCTCTTTTGGTAATCGTCCAGTCAGTCTACCAATGCTGCAAGACACAACAGAATTTCATAATCCTCCAGTGTACATCAATGTGCTATTCTTCATATTTGACACTTTAGACACCAAAACTCTATGTAGACCATTTCAAAAGTGTATTTCTAGTTTCAGTATGTATTTATCGTTATTATATGTAATTCCAAGAGAGGATGGCTGGAATATACTGATATCTGGATAACCTGCCACAGCTGTTTGAAGCCAATCTCAGTTGCAAAACTAGGCACATATCCGAACAAGAGACCAAGACATGGTCTGGCAACTTATTAATTAGCCATATCAGGCTGCACAAACAGCAATAGGGTGGTGGTAACTATAATAAGAATCTAATATTTATTTTGAATATTTTACCCTACCTTTCTCCTTGGAAAAGGACCCAAGGTGGCTTACAATCATGAGGGGTAATATACAGCCCAGAACTTTAAGGCATGTTCAAATCAAGAACAGGGAATTAGAAGAGGCATCTTAGAACATTAAAAGGTACCATTAAAGCTACAAGGAGCATGCAAAAAGAAAAGAAAAATCCATTATGAGGGGAGAAAATAACATGGAAAACACTGGTGTTCTTATGAAATCAGTCAATGTAATCATGCATGGTAATCCATATAAAAGTCACATGGTAGGTAGTCCCTCATTTAGGGAAAGCTTGCCTGAAGAGGAAGGCCTTTGCCTGTTTCCAGAAAGACAGCAGAGATGGGGCAGTCGTGGCCTCCAGTGGGAGGGAGTTCCAAAGTCTGGGAACAGCAACAGAGAAGGCCCTTTCATGTGTTCTTATGGGATGCACCTGTGAGGGTAGCAGGATGAAGAGAAAGGCCTCTCCTGATGACCTTAGCACCTGAGCTGGTTCATACTGTGAGATTCGATCTTTGAGGTAGCTTGGACCCAGGATATTTTGTGCTTTGTAGGTTAAGGTCAGCACTCTGAATTGTGGCCAATAGCTGATTGGCAACCAATGCAGCTGTTTAGTTGAAGCCATTATATCTTGCTTCCCAGGTTGGATAAGAAGCAGAACACATTCACGAGTCACATGAGTCCCACTGTCAAAGCTCACATTGCTATCTGTTTGCATTAAACACACCTACAACATTTTCAACCATTGGTAGCCCCACATAGAGCACATTACAGTAGTCTAGCTGGGACGTCACTAGGGCATGTGTCACAGTGGCCAGAGCAGGTTTCTCAAGAAATGGGCATAACTGGCGTACTAGTTTTAATTGTGCAAATGCACTCCTGGCCACAGCCGTGACCTGGGCATCTAGGCTCAAGAATGAGTCCAGGATCACCCCCAAGTTGCGTACACGATTTTTCAATTGGGGGGTAATCCCATCCAGTACAGGTTGCATCCCTATCCTTTGATCTCCCTTTAAACTGACCAGAACCAGCTCTGTCTTGTCTGGGTTTAATTTCTCAAAGCTTTCTCAGTTGTTTCTCCTAAAATCTCACATAACCTCCCAAGAAACACATACTTTGTTCCATCAGTGCAGGAGTGAAACAACAAATGTTTACCACAAAATATGTTATTTACAAGTGCTGTTTTTCAAAACAATATTGTTTTAATAGCAATCAGATGGCAACTGCAGACCTTTTGTTCAATCTTAGGATTTAAGTTTAATTTATTGTTGCATTATTGCAACGCTGGGCAACTTTGGTAGAGGGCAAATTTCTACCTTTAGCCTTTTGTGCAGGTACATCAGACCTCAAAGCAGCCAAAAATGGAGGGCTGGGGATCAGGAAATGGCTGCACATCCTCTTTCCTAGACATCCATATTCCCATCTACAGGTGTCAGATTATGGCTGGAAGAAGGGCAATCATCATGCCTCCTAGGCTACATGTTGTAACTAGCCCATTATCTGCCCTAACAGCCAATGCTCTGGCAAAGCCTAAGATCTCTCAACTCTTATGGGTTTTTTTTTCTTTATAAAATATACAGGCTTCACTTCTGGAATAACACAAGAAGCTCAGTCATGATGGCTTTCTGTAACAGAGTATGATGGTGTTTTTCTACAAATACTTTACTGCCACTGCCTTGGATAAAGAAAGGGAGAACTACAGATAATAATAGCAAGAATACTAGTACAGTGGATCCTTGTATATCAAATGGTTTGTATAACAAAAAATCTGTACCACATAAAAAATTCCAGAGATAGTGGAAATTTGCTTAACAGAATTGCCTATGGGGTGAATCGGTACAACATAAAAATGGTCACAATTAGGGATTACTCCATTTTCAATGCATTCCTATGGGAAATTTGTATAAAGGAAAATTTGCTGAAGAGAATTTAATTTGGAACGAATTAATTCCTTTATACAAGGTACCACTGTACCTATTTTTCAGTGTGTCCTCTCCTAATTTAGTCTCTTCATGCCTGTTTAGTCTCCATTTGCCACATAATTTCTCACATAGGAACAATGGCCTCTCTGAATCAACTCACGGTCTTGTATTCAAGGGTGCAGTGATTTTGCACTGCAAATATATTTTGTATATAGATTTGTATCAATTTATATAGGCATGCATGGCAAGTGACTGGTTTTTGATCAGCAGTTGTAGATTGTATGCATGCCATGAGTGACAGTTAAAAATGATTGAGAGGTATGGAAGAATATCCCATGAATAGCACTGAGAGTTAATTGGCTAGCTTGATTCCAGGTGGAAAATATGCTGTTTTGTACAAGAGCATATCCACTTCTTGCTCACCTGCATTTCTAAATGCATTCTTTACTGAAAACATTAGGAGAAAAAGATGCCAGAAAAAGCACAAGATGTCTGAAACAGAAGTTTGAACCGAGAGCAGTAAGAGATTACTGCTAGTTAAGAGCTGAGAGTGGTTTGTACGTATAAAGAAGCTGTGCAAGAGACATGTGTCCTCATTCAAATGTGGATCAAAACAAGGATCTATACATATACAGAACTGAATGTGCTTAAACTCTGAGGACATAAATAAAAAAGAGTACCTTGTGTTACAAGCACAATCCACTCCAGAACCATGCTCACAAACCAAAATACTTGTATCTATGAAGATTCTCAGTCATCCAGGTGAGTTTATCTGCAAGCACATTCATGGCAACTGCACTTCTTTTCTTGAGAGATTGAAACGTTTCACTGCTCATCCAAACAGCTTTGTCAGTCTGAGGAAAGCTGGTTGCAAATTATCCATTTTATAGTTCACTTGACCTCATGTCACCCTGGTCTGAAATAGGTTCATAAGATGAACAATGGCCTGAATAGGCTTGTTAGGTGGACAATAGGCACACTAGGTGGACAATAGCCTAAGGAGCACGAACGTCCCACCTTTAACCTTCCCAACACCCTTTATTATGGGTCATAATCTATGGCCTTGGTGGTCACTGCCTGATAAGTTGCAGATACACTATGTCTGAACCCCCCACCTCTGTTGGAGGACTCGCAACTAACTTTCCTCAGACTGACAAAGTTGTTTGGATGAGCAGCGAAACATTTCAATCTCTCAAGAAAAGAAGTCCAATTGCCATGACTAAACTTCCAGACAAAATACTTGTATATCAAAAATAATTTCCACATAGGAAATAATGGAAACTTACATGATTAGTTCTGAGGTGAAGTTTCCATTATTTCCTATGTGGAAATAAGAGGACAGCGGCCACAAAGGGGAGGCAGCAATGAGCCAAATGATGGCCCCGGCGGGCAAAGGTCCAGCCAGCGGCTGCCACAGCAAGGAGCCAGCTGGCAGCCAGAATAGCAATCTTACATCTTTCACCAGAAACATTTTGACTTATTTTTAAAAGGCAGCATAAAGTCATCCTTAGGGGGTGTCAATCCTTGAACAAAAGTGTAAAAGAGAACATACTTGGCAAACTAACTTATTCCCATCAATTTCCTTTATTATTCGTATGAGCCATCCACTATGCCCAATACATAGCCACCTCTGTCACACAAGCACCAGCGTTTCCCCATGTAAACTGATTCCCAAACTTCATGAGAACATTTCCACAGTACTTTTCCCCATTACTCTTCCTCTTTGTTTTTCTCTGCCCCTGTTAGGAATATTAGATGTGGCATACCAATCCACGTAATAAAAGCTAATATACAGCATATAAGTAACTACTTCTATTGCAAGAATATTGTTATAAAACTTGTCATGTTACGTTTGCACAGTTGTTCTGATGCTAAGGTTATCTAATTAACACTATTTCTTTTCTTTATCTATGGCTGGCCTCATTCCATCTTATCCATTCAGAGATGGTCTATCCTTAGTCCATTTACATGAGCATGACTGGACAGCTGTGTCCTGTCTGCCCACCCCACCCCACCCCCACACCTTAAGTTTCTCAGCTGCCAGGCAAGCCCACAATCCTATGCAGTCAAAGGAAACATAAGAAGGATTGCGTTCTTTTGCATGCAAAAGGGCCAAATTTCAGACAATGCTTCTCCAAGTCTTTCGTCTACTAAAGAAGTTCAGGAAAGGCTGGAAAAGATTCTTGTCTAAAAAATCTAGGCAGCCACTCCTAGTCAGTGTGCATAATACTGGGCGACAGTATATCACAAAAGTGAGTACACCCTCTCACATTTCATAAATATTTTAGTGTATCTTTTCATGTAGCGACACTGAAGAAAGGACAATTGGCTACAATGTAAAGCAGTGAGTATACAGCTTGTGTAAAAGTGTAAATGTGCTGACCCCTCAAAAAACACAACACACAGCCATTAATGTCTAAACCGCTGGCAACAAAAGTGAAGACAGCTCCAAGTGACAACGTCCAAATTGGGAGCACACTGTGAATATTTTGTGTGGCCACAATTGTTTTCCAGCACTACCTTAACCCTCTTTAGCATAGACTTTACCAGAGCTTCACAGGTTACCACTGGAGACCTCTTCTACTCCTCCATGACAACATGACAGAGCTGCTGGAGACCTTGCGCACCTCCACATTCCATTTCAGGATGCCCCACAGATGCTCAATAGGGTTTAGGTTTGGAGACATGCTTGGCCAGCCCATTATCTTGTCCCTCGGCTTCTTTAGCAAGGCAATGGTCATTTCGGAGGTGTGTTTGGGGTCTCTGAAGGGAGGGGATTGTGCTCTGTTTCAGTATGTCACAGTACATGTTGGCATTCATGGTTCCCTCAGTGATCTGTATCTCCCCAGGGCCGACAGCACTCATGCAGCCTCAGACCACAACACTACCACCACCATGCTTGACTGTAGGCACAACACACTTGTCTTTGTACTCCTCACTGGTTGCCGCCACACCCACTTGACACCATCTGAACCAAACATGTTTATCTTGGTCTCATCATACCAAAGGACATAGTTCCAGAAATCCATGTCCTTAGTTTTCCTGTTTGCAGCAAACCCTATGTGGGCTTTCTTGTGCATCATGTTCAGAAGAGGCTTCCTTTTAGGACAACAGACCTTCAGACCAATTTGATGCAGTGCACTGCGTATGGCCTGAGCACTGACAGGCTGACCCCCACCCCACCCCCTTCAACCTTTGCAGCAATGCTGGCACTTAACTTCTTTAGTCGACCTTGGAAAGGCCTGTCCTGAGTGGAACCTGTCCTGTTAAACTGCTGGATGGTCTTGGCCACCATGCTGCAGCTCAGCTTCAGGGTCTTGGGAATCTGCTTATAGCCTAAGCAAGTGGTGGTGAGCCTTTGGCACTCCAGATGTTTGGGACCACAACTCCCAGAATTCTGAGCCTAGATTGCCAATGACAAAGGACTGTGGGAGTTGTGGTCTAAATAATCTGGAGTACCGAAGGTTCACCACCACCGACCTAGGCCATCTTTATGTAGAGCAACAATTTGTTTTTTCAGCTCCTCAGATAGTTCGTTACCATGAGGTGCCATGCGGAACTTCAAGTGATTAGTATAAGAAAATGAGAGCAGTAACACCTGCTCTCCCTTCACACCTGAAACCTTGTGACACTAACGGGTCTCATGACACCAGGGAGGGAAAATGGCTACTTGGGCCCAATTTGGACATTGACACTTAGGTGTGTACTCACTTTTGTTGCCAGCGGTTTACACAATAAATGCTGTGTGTTGCGTTATTTTGAGGGAATAGCACATTTACACTGTTACACAAACTGTATACTCGCTGCTTTACATTGTAGCCAAGTGTCATTTCTTCAGTGTTGTCACATGAAAATATATACTAAACTATTTGAAATGCAAGGTGTACTCACTTCTGTGATATACTGTATATGGAATAATGGGAGAATGGTATAAAGGAACATTTTGTGTCTGTATTATTTCATTTTGACAATATTCAGCAGTGGGAGACCGAAACTATGCCCCACCCCAAATCTAGATGAAGCTCCTCAGTTATTGATGGTCTTGCGTTACTTTGCTGTTTTTATTACAACCTTACATAATAGGGTGGAAGTGTTAGAAATAAATATATTGTTTAGTGTAAGCTCTTATGTTAGCTAATTTCACACTGAAGAGGAAAATCAACACTGATGCATTCCTGTGGTAAACGGGAGATAATTTGTTTTCAAGGTGCACAGAGACTGATACTGGAAGTCAGAGAATTAATGGTGTCATTAGAATCACTAAATCAAATATGATTGCCATCTAATGCTGCAGGGTAAGGGAGGCAAGTAAGATAAGCCTGTAAAATAATGAGTATAGGGAACAGCGATGTGGATATCAAACTTAAAGAGAATGTGTTTAAATGTTTTTATTAAATTTTTCAAACTCTATCCTATAACCAAAACAAAGGTTGCATTTATCAAAGCTAGATGCAAAAGACAAAACAAGCAAACGCACAGAACTGAAATCTAATTTGTTTTATGTACAGATTTGACATAACTAATAAACTTTTGATTTCAGTTTAGAGACACTAACACATGAAACTCTGGCAAAGCCTATAGGTTTAGAGAACACCTACCCTTTTGCTGCAGACCATCTGACAATGGTGTCCTTATCTTTCAGTCCAATCAGCAATTGCTCTGTGAAAATATATCAAGAACAAAACAAATACAAGTCACAAAATGCCGCAAAGGGTGAAAAATATCTAGGATATTATATTTAGACCTATCTCTGGCCTTTTTATCCCTCATTCCTTCCCAAGGGCAGAAAGCACCTGCTTTCCCTTCACATTTCACTACAGGAAAGTGAGGCCAAATATTTTTAAAAGGATCAAGACATAATGTTGAAGGTGCAGTGCAGAAATGTGGGGAAGGACTAGCATAACTCAGCGATATCATAAACAAAACACCTCCAGCACACCAAAAGACACATAATGTTCACATTTTGCAGAGTGAGAACTTCTTCTCTATCAAACAATTTGAGGCTATTTCTTAATATTTTTTCAGAGTGTCCCGAGAATGTTGTTTCCTCAACATACAAAAAGGAACTGAGGAAAATGGCCAAAGCATGTGCGGTAAACAGCAATGTGAAAGAAGATGGGAAGTCAAAGCTCTGGAAATCTCTGTAAGGAGATTTCAATCTGTAAACAGATTTCAATCTGTTCATAAATGACCTGGAGACAGGGATAAACAGTGAGGTGGCCAAGTTTGCAGATGACACAAAACTTTTCTGTGTGGTAAAAACCAGAGAAGATTGTGAAGAGCTCCAGAAGGATCTCTCCAAACTGGGGGAATGGGCTGAGAAATGGCAAATGCATTTTAATGTAACCAAATGTAAAGTAATGCATATTGGGGCAAAAAATCCAAACTTCATCTATCAACTCATGGGCTCTGAGTTATCCGTGACGGATCAGGAAAGAGATCTTTGTGTGTTGGTGGACAGCTCCATGAAGGTGTCTCCCCAATGTGTGGCAGCGGTGAAGAAGGCCAATTCCATGCTAGGGATTATCAAAAAGGGGATTGAAAATAAAACAGCCAACATTATAATGCCATTATACAAAACAATAGTAAGGCCCCACCTGGAGTATTGTGTACAATTCTGGTCACCGCATCTCAAGAAAGACATAGTGGAACTGGAAAAGGTGCAGAAGAGAGCGACTAAAATGATTACTGGGCTGGGGCACCTCCCTTATGAAGAAAGGCTAAAACATTTGGGCCTCTTTAGTTTGGAAAAAAGGCGCTTGAGGGGGGATATGATTGAGACGTACAAAATAATGCAGGGTATGAGTAAAGTGGATAGAGGGAAGCTCTTCTCCCTCTCTCAAAATACCAGAACTAGGGGACATACACTCAAATTGAGTGCTGGGAGAGTAAGAACTGACAAAAGAAAATATTTTTTCACCCAGCACGTTGTAAGTCTATGGAACTCCCTGCCACAGGATGTGGTGATGGCATCTGACCTGGATGCCTTCAAAAGGGGATTGGACAGATTCCTAGAGGAAAAGTCCATCACGGGTTACAAACCATGATGGAGATGTGTAATCTCTAGGCTTTAAACCAGGGTACTTCAAGGGCCAGATGCACGGGAGTGGTATCAGGAGACAGATATCTAGTCTCATGCGCTCCCAAACGCATCTGGTGGGGCCGCTGTGAGATACAGGAAGCTGGACTAGATGGGCCTTTGGCCTGATCCAGCATGGCTCTTCTTATGTTCTTATGTTATGAGTTTTCACACAGGCACAACCTGACTTGTGAATCATGCAGGCCATGGCAAAGAATAACAGGAATAACTTGAAGAACATAATGTCCGTTGTTCTTAAACCAGAGTATCATTGCAGTAAGTTTTCATCCAAACATATTTATGCTCAAGACTACAATACAATACAATGAAGTATTCTGACATCTATGGAACAAGAAATGCTAGATATTTAAGCTGGATTCAGAAAAAGATGAGACAGTAGAGATCCTATTGGAGTTGTATATTGGTGACTGGTAGAAATGAATGCATTTTAGAATTTGTGCTTTATAGATTATTGAAGTTTTTGGCTGTACAAATTATGGGATTCTATGGATTTTTTTCTAAAAGAAATACTGCAGGAAGCTACTACTGGACAAAGAAAATGGAGAAACAGAATGGTTTTTCATTGGCAAATGTGTCATATAAGAGCTTATCTTGCCATTTCGTCAGTTAAATCTGCACAGAACAAATCAAGATGGATTAGATATAGATGAAGGAGAAATGAAGAAAAATGAAGAAAAATTAATAATTTATAACAGGCCGAGGATACGATATTATTGGCAGAAAGAAATGACTTGGTGATGGAGGTTAATGATGAAAGTGGAAGAGTCGAATGATAACAAAAGAAAACAAAAAAATCATGACTACAGAATAATTACACAACTTTTATGCTAACAATGATGCAGTCAAAATTGCCCAGAGTATTGGTTTTGAACTAATGGGGCAGTAAAAAACAAACATACATTTTCCCTAAAATGATAAACAATGTTTAGTTGAAGCCATTATATCTTGCTTCCCAGGTTGGATAAGAAGCAGAACACATTCACGAGTCACATGAGTCCCACTGTCAAAGCTCACATTGCTATCTGTTTGCATTAAACACACCTACAACATTTTCAACCTCTCCGGGAATGTCATATTCCTCTTCATCATCCTCTTCTTCCATGGCAGCAGCTGCCTTTGAAACGTCCTGTCCAGCAGCACTGCCAGCAGAACACTGCAGATTGGCAGCTAAAGACCAGAAACCCCGTTTATACCTAGAAAGACAATTATATAATGTTTATCGTATTGTTGAAGACATCTCTCAGATAGATGCACTCTTCACAATATTTCTTTGATACACAAAAAGTCTATATAACACACCGGTTATCTGAAATATTTTGCTGTACAAAACAGCCTCTGATACAAACTCATCTTTTAGGACTATGAAGATCTTTTAAGATCTCTACTCTCAAAGGTCTATAAAGGACCATGATGAACGTCAAGCCGAAGTTCAAACAACTCATATTTAATGAGGGAAAAAACTTTAAAAAGCACATAATGTAATGCAGAATGGCTGCTGCCTATCAAATTAGTACCAATTTTGGAAGCAAAAAAGAAACAAATTGCAACAAAAAAGACTTCTTAATATCGCTTATAAGACTAAGAAAGATAATTAGCAAGTCAACCCTTAATTTAAGATATTAATACAAGTTTACTTTATAGGGGCCTGCCCATTAGTAATAGACATTTTAAAGCTACTTATATTTGAGATTTTAAATGAAAATAAAACAAGAGAGCTCTTTTTTTAACCAAGCATAATACAAGACTGATGGGAAATTCTGTAAAACTGCACTATAATACACTGCAATCATCTGATTTTCTAAATATAAATCATCACATGTGAAAATACAATGTTTTCTGCTAGGGAAAAATATGCAAACCTTTATTTTTATATCATTCTACATTTACTTTTGGAACCAGTGTATAAAAGAAAAACAAAACACCCGAATTGTGAACTAACAATGTAATAGAAATGTTGAAGGAATACGCAAGTTCCTATAAAAATCTATTTAAATCTATATTCATTGTCACCGAATGAATGAACTGTGATTGCTCATCCATTTTAGCCACTACAGGTTTTACAGCTGAGGTAGGAACAGGGAGAGGGAGACAAGCTAAGACATGAGGGCAAGCAGAACAAACCTCCACTTTGCCACCTTTGGCTTAAGAAATGTCAGGCCAAGTCGTTGAACAAGTTTCACTCCCAGTTTGCGGAGAACTGTTTGGTTACTTTCAGAGAGCTTGCAGTTATCAAGGCATTCCAGCACAGTACTAGCTGCAAGAAACAAATTTTTCCATGAATAAGGGAGCCACATTTGTATTGTTCATCTTATTTTTAGCACATACTATGCACAAGATGGTGTACTAAAATATAATTGGTCAGATCCAGACTTAATTCCAATGAAACCCATGGAGTACGGCATAAATCCTGACTCATGAGTCTAGCTTGCTGGGAAAGCAATATGCCAGACTTACCAGTTTGGATATAACTTCAAACAAGCCACATATGAAGGCTTCCCAGTTCTTTAATCTTTTCCACTTGGCAAGAGAGTCAACAGGGTGATCAAGACCATGCATCAGCAGACGTGCTCATTCCTAGGAAGCCAGACAGCTTTCCCTGGTGCTATCAACCCAGAACATTTATTTTTTTGCCCATCTCTAGGGTAGATACAATGTTTTCCTAACAGTTCCAATAACTAGTCTTAACCTTGAAAAAATTAAGGAATTAAAAGACTCTCGAGACAAAGAAGCAGAATGATTATATTTGTCACCTGAAGCAATGTTCAAGTCTTTTAAAGAATGTCCCTAAGGCTACTATATTAATAGAACAACCAGTAAGTCTGCATAGTTCTGCAATTTAACAACCTTTTTCTTTGGAAGGAGGATGCCGAATATAACAAACTGATTTTATATGCTGCTATTGCTTTGTTTAGTCACAAAAGAGCTCAAAATATTTGATGGAGGTTTAAACACAAAGAAGATTCAAATCTCCAGTTTAACAACAAAAACGAAATGGAAAGGTGTTCTAACAAACTAGAAAAATAATACTGTTACCAGAAATGAGGGTGGATTAAGATACTGCCCCAAATTATCTTGCATAGCTGATAACTTTGTAGACAAATAGCCCCAAGATAAGAAATACCTACAGACATAATCAATGGCACTCAATTAAGTACGCAACATATACTGTCTACAGTGATTTCTTAAATTAAGGCAATCTGTCTCCAAGAGCTAAACCACTGTTACACCTGTGTAAGTAACTAGACAGGAGGATCTGGGCCACCATTCTTGTCTCTTTGCTTTTCCATGGCATATGCATATGCCTGGATTTGCTAGTGCTTGTTATAGCATATGTGCATGCATTGAGCACAGGGTATTAAGAAATCTCTTCTTAACAAGTTCCTGCAGAACCTGATCAGATTCATAAGACCAAGCTAAAGTGTAGATCAAATGCAACCATCCTTCAGACTGCACTTCTCTGCTAAGACATCCATCTGGAAGTTGAGTCATGTCAACCGGACTTCTTTTCTTGAGAGAGGTCAAGAAAAGAAGTCCAGTTACCATGACTCAACTTCCAGATAAACTCACCTGTATGACTGAGAATCTTCAAGACATCCATGAAAATACAGAGTTAAAGCATATTTTAGGACATGACCAAAAAAAAAAACTGACTGAAAATATTTCAAAAACCCATTGGGACAAAATGGATTTCAGAATGCTAAAAACATGGAGACTGAAAAGAGGAACATCTGTGAACTGATACATCCAAACCAATTTAATGCACCCTCAGATATATATGCTGTACTTATGTGAGCCAATTAAAACAGAAAAATAAAGCAACATAGGCTGCTCTAACAGTTCATATGTTTTAATTTATTCATTCCCTTTCTCCAACCAAAAAGGTTCTCCTGAAGACTGGAAAACCTTTTAACAGAGAAGAATTAGACAGAGGGAGGAGCAAGAGAAACTGAACTTAAACTGGAAGTTTTTCCGCCTAATTTAGGGAAACTATTGCTTCTCACTAACACCTTGTTATTAGACTGACAAAGCTGTTTGGATGCACAGTGAAACGTTTCAATCTCTCAAGAAAAATAAGTCCATTTGCCATGATGCAACTTCCAGATAAACTCACCTGGATGACTGAGAATCTTCACAGACACAAACTCATAGCGCTCAATAGGGGCCTCCTTACACAGTGGAAGTTGGGTAAAAATGAGAAGGGGGTAAAAAGTCCCCTTCCATGAGGTCCTTTTCAGATGTAGTTGCAGTTCTCAGGACCTCAACCACAAGATTCAATGGGAGATCTAAGAAAAAAATTTAAAATCTAGCCCAGTGAAACCATGGCAAATTCATGGTGTTTAATTTTACTGCATCATACTCACTGCCAGTTTCACATAACTGCTTAATATGATTACAATATAATGAAGAATATTAATTACCATATGGTAAACAGTCTTCCCTCTTCCCATGTTTAAAGAGTTGTGCCTGGAAAATGAAGGAGATAGCTTCTATTATTAAAATAGTTTGAGTGAATAAAACAGAATGAATAAAAATCAATGATTTGTTAAAAAGTGAAATTGGTTAAAATGCAAAACTGATTTTTTTAAATTTAAATTGTCAAAAAGACACAATTTTTTAAAAAAATTAAAGTGTGATTTAAATCTATTTGATTTAAACCAAATCAATCTGAAAATACATTATTCGCCAGGACTGCACTGGTACATCGTACCACCAAAAGGGCCACATCATAAATTGTAGTGATGAATTGCTGCTAGTTAGTAAGTCATGACTTGTATTGCTCATTGCATAATAATCATGGACATTTAATTTCATCAGAGACTTTCATCAGACTAGATGGTAAAGAAAACTGGGGAGGGGGGAGCTGATGCATGCTGGAACTATATACAGTAGTTTGCATTCAGTTACAACACAGAATGAGGGCGGTGACAGATATTCAAGTAAATCTCATCTAGATCCTATGATGATTTTCGGCACTACTCTTCTTTAAGTTACAATAATCTGGGATGAACAAACAAACATAGGCTGAAAGTAATAATTTTAAACATCCAGGTGCTACCTGGACCCTCTCTATCACTCACAAGGTAGATTCAACTAAGTTGATAGTAGAGAGAAACTATGCAGCTTTTAAATTAACCATCTCCTCAATAAGAGAAAAAGCAAAACATACCAGAATGAGGCGAAATGAAGCTAAATGTCTGGTAATGCCAAGCATTCTTTAAACTGAAACTGAAGATTCTATATGTTCTACTAAATGCTGCTGGGAATAACATTATTATATCTGGAAAACACAAATGCTTTTATTTTCCTCTTTTATTAAAGAAGGGTAATCAGTTTTAAATTCTTATCTAAGATATTAATAACCACAAGAGAACCTCAGAGCCTCCTGGTAGAGTGGCTCAACTGCTGTACTGCAGCTACCACTGTGCTCACGATTTTAGGGTTCAATCCCACGTAGCTAGCTCAAGATTCACTGAGCCTTTTATCCTTCCGAGGTTGGTAAAGTGAGTGCCCAACTTGCTGGGCGTGGCGGGGCAATGGGTAGCTGGAATAAATCAATTGTAAACTGCCTGGAGAATGCTTTCAGTTCTATGGGGCGGTATATAAGCAAAACACTTTACTAATCTAAAACAAATCCAATTTACTTGATTAGTTCTAAACTGTACCTTAATTATACAGTATTTGTTTGTATACAGTGTTGTCTCACTGTTAACATAAGGCCCTGTAAACCAATAGAGGCTTGCACCTCCACACTGATCCACCCATTGCTGCTCAAAAAAAAAAAAAGTAATCTGTTCTCCTGGCTTCCTACTTAATACAGGGATTTATCATCACCTTGTCTCTGGCACAGTGAAAGCATTTCACAATAAGCAATGAATGTAGGAGCAACAGCTACCAAGCAGCAGCTAGCAAAGTTACCTCCAAGGAGTCCCCCCACCCCAGAGGTTCTCCTCTTCTCGTTCCTCCTCCTTAATCCCCAACTGCCTCTCTTCCAACCCCTCACTCGGGGTGCCAAGTAGCCTTTCTCCTACTTCACTCATCAGTTGTCTTCCCATGTCTGTACCCTCCTGGGCCTTCCCAAGGGCAGGGGCAAATGACCCACCAGGAGTGCTTCTTGTGACCCCTTCACAGCCACATAATATGTACAGCAACTTATAACCAATGGCACTATAAATGTGAACCACACTGAATGCCTTCTCGTTCTCTTAAACGCTGGCTAACCTCCTTCCCGATGCACACCATGTATCTATGATACAACGTAATCAAGAGGGGAAACCTACTCCAACGGTTTCCAAACTTTTTTTCTTTGAGTGAATAATTCAAGTTCTCAAAACCCCCAAATCCCCTCACAGATGAAAGAACAATGCAATTCCACTTCTACAGTTATTTATTCAGCTGCAAACCCCATGGAATTGAATGAGACCTATGTCCAATAATCTCCATCCATAATATATTCCTATGCATTCCATAGATTCATATGTGTTTGTACAATATTTGTGTAGCTTGCCAAAGCTAATTATAGCTAACTGATGAGGTGCCTGAACAGCTTACAATCATATGCCTGCCAGATAACACTGCTACCCGGGCACCCTGTTAGTTAGCTCCAATTTAGTTGTAGCAAGTAGAAATGGGCACAAAACACCAAAATGGTGTTTTGTTTTGTTTTTCCTTTCTTTTCCCCATTTTGTTTATTACAAAATGATTTTTTTAAAAAAATTCATTTCAGATTTTGTTTCATTTTGTTTTTCTTTTTGTTGTTTTTTTTTTGGTAGACTGTTGGAACCAGGCCAACCAGATGGCGCGCGGGGAGGCTGATTGGTGGTTTTTGTTGTTGTTGTTTTTCCCGCCGACTAGCTGGCATGCAGGGAGAGGCTGGTCGACATATTTTTGTTTGTTTGTTTTTGTTTTTTGGGTTTTTGTCTCCCGTCGACCAGCTGGCACATGGGGAAGCTGGTCAATGGATTATTTTTATTTTTATTTTTCCTGACATCAGCTGGCACGCAGCCCAGTGTGCCAGCTGATCAGCACTTATTTTTATTATTTTGACAAGCTCTGAGATCGGTGCTTGTCAAAATAAATAACAAAAAATGAAAAACAAAACAGAACAAATGAAAATTTCCATTTCATTTCATTTTTTAAAGACACTTTGTTTTTGTTTCATTAGGAAATGAAATGAAAAATGAAAAACAAAATGAAAAAAAGTTTGTTTCATGCCCATTTCTGGTAGCAAGTTACAAACATTAAAACAATCAATAGGAGGCCACTAAGTTATGGTACAGTATTTAGCAAGCTTATCTACAAACTCATAATCAAATATCAGTCTCAAGACAACAGAGTAAGACACGTGTTTGCAATATCCCACCCACAAATGAAACTGCACCTCTCCTTGTAATCAGAAGAGAAGTCCTCATTATGTACAATTTGTGATCAGAGCAGAAGATTCCTCTCAGAATTTATTTCCAGAGAAACAAAATTAGTTATTGTAAGTCAGAACCTCCAGGAACTCCTAGACACACCTGCTGGTGAGGGCGGACTTCATTACTACAGTAGGTAGATAAGCAAAGTGTGCTAAAGCAAGTGACACATCCACTTGTACATGGAACAGCTAGCTGAGAGGTTTTTTTCCTCTACTCCCCCCCGCCACCCCATGGAGGAAAAGCTCCATTTGACATCTCATTAAATTTTCCAGCTGCTTTAGGCTCCATGGCCTCTAGCACCAGCTGGTTTGCATAGACTGCAGCAGTGACCCGGTCTCCCACTACAAAATGGTTGTCCACTCACATCTAGAAGCAGCAACTCGTGTGAAGTTGATGTCTGAGCAACCAGCTCTTTCATTTAGCTCAGGAAAGTAAGTTAAATGAACTAGATAATGCTCATGGTTGACCCCCCTTCCAAAAAAAGACAAAAGCTATGCCAAAAAATATTAGTAAATATGTATTATTTTATTTTATTGTATTTGTTTATTGGATTTTTATTCCACCCATCTGGCAGCGAGGTCACTCTGGGCGGTATTAGCCCATATAAACACTCAGCCAGACGCCAAACTCAGCACTTTATTCCAACCTTATATTTCATCACTTCTCCAGTAGGACGGAAGCCTTCTGGATAAATATGGCCAGGAGTTAAAGGTAAAGGAACATAGCCCAACCCTAGAAATGTTTGCACATATTCAGCAGCTATTTACAGACAAAAGTAATTTCAGCTATGGAGTAAATGCAACAAAAACTCCCTGAGGCTATACACCTGCTTTGTTTTGGACTCCAATGAACTGCACGTCACAATCTTAAACACAGCTTTAACGAACAGTGCATTACAACGTATAAAGAACACTGTAGATTAGGATCTCAGTATGGTCTGAAATGAAATATATGTTGATTAAAAAAGAACCCCAAGAAGCCGTAATTCTTCCCTAACAAATTCAGATAAACTCCCAGTATCAAAAACTAAATATCCATAAGAAGAATACTGCAGAGCGCTGTAATATGAAATTATTGTCCAGTAGCTAACATCCCAATTGGGCAAGTCAATTGAATGAATTGATGCCAAACAGCTCCAGGTGTTCCTGGAAGATGGAAACATCCTTGATTCCTTCCAGTCCGGGTTCAGGCCATGTCATGGAACTGAGACAGTCTTGGTTGCCCTGCAAGACAATCTTTTGAGAGAGGTTGACAGGGAATGCTCTTCCCTGTTGGTCCTCCTCGATCTTTCAGCGGCTTTTGATACCATCAACCATGGTATCCTCCTGAGCAGTCTCTCTGGGGTACAAATCGAAGGTCCATCCTTGGGCTGGTTCCAGTCTTTCTTGGAGACCCATGCTCAGAGAGTAAACCAGCAGGACGACATGTCATCTCACTGGACCCTCAATTGTGGGGTGCCCCAGGGTTCATCTATCTTCCCCATGCTATTTAACATCTATTTGACGCCATTGGGGGAGGTCTTCCAGAGATTTGAGGTCTGCTGCCATCAGTATGCTGATGACACGCAGCTCCTTCTCCTTTACCACCTCTGCAGTGGAGGCTGTCCAGATCCTAGAATGCTTCCTGGCTGTGGTTATGCAATGGACCAGGATGAATTGGCTCAGGTTGAACACTGATAAAATAACAAGGTCCTATTCTTAGGGGGTACCTCGGAGAGTTATGATGGCCCTCTCTGCAGTTTGGATGGGATCTTCCACCAGCTGGCAGAGAGAGTGAGGAATCTGGGTATTGTACTGGACCCCTCTCTTTCCTGGGACTCCCGTGTCCAAATCAGCCTTCTATCAGCAACAGCTTATCGCCCAGATTTGCCTCTTTCTGGATGAGACCTCCCTGAGAGCAGTTGGGCATGCACTGATGATTTCCCGGAATGGCTACTGCAACACACTCTACAAGAGGTTACTCTTAAATCTGAGCCGTAGATTGCAGCGGGTGCAGAATGTGGCGGCTAGGCTGGTGGTTGGTGCAAGCAAACATGACTTCATCACTAGCTCACCTACACTGGCTACCTGTTGTGTCCCAGATCAGGTTCACGGTGATGATTTTAACTTATGGCCTGGCACCTGACTATATGATGGAGGGTCTGTCCCTTAGATTAATAAATGCCCGTTCAACTAGATCTTCTTTAGCATTGGCACTTAGGGTAGCCACCCCTAGGGACGTGGCTATTATGAGAAACCAGTGTCCGCCCCTGATCTTTGGAACAAATTGCCATTTGACATCCGTTTGGCTCCATCTGTGGCAATGCTTAAGAATTCTTTGGAGACCTGGCTCAACTGTGTGGCTTTTGGCAGTGCTGCACATTGCTTGCCACCTACCTGACTCTCTATTGTGATTTGTTTGTTCTCTGTCTTTATTATGTTTACTTAATATATGGCAAATGTTATTTTAATTTTGTTGCTTTAAATTTACTTGTATGCCATCTGGAGTTGTTCTCTGAATTAAACTTGGCAGTATAGAAAGAAAGAAAGAAAGAAAGAAAGAAAGAAAGAAAGAAAGAAAGAAAGAAAGAAAGAAAGAAAGGAAGGAAGGAAGAAAGGAAGGAAGGAAGGAAGGAAGGAAGGAAGGAAGGAAGGAAGGAAGGAAAGAAAGAAAGATTTGTTTAGATCTGAATATAACCGCAAGATGTATCAATAATAATTATACTATTTGTTTCACCTGAAGCCCCAATTGTTTAAAAAAGTATTTAGGTGCTTAATAGCAATAGGTTTAGATCGGTTCCTTATTTATTCTCAAAGGGGAAACTGGAAACATATCATATACTATACAGAAATCACATTATGTACTTGTTATACAGCATATAACTTTGACATTTTACTCAACCTATATCCTATAAAGTTCAAGAAATAATCCTACAAAAATATTTAGTTTCATACTGGTTATAGTATTTAAATATGTTCAGTTGTATTGCCTAGATCAATGGTTCTCAACCTGTAGGTCCCCAGATGTTCCTGGACTGCAACTGCCAGAAATCCTGGCCAGCTCAGCTAGTGATGAAGACTTCTGGGAGTTGCCGTCCAGGAACATCTGGGGACCCACAGGTTGAGAACCACTGGCCTAGATGATAAGCCAATTCTATTAATATTGTGCAAACATTATTTGCCTGATTTCAAAAAGACAAAAATCACCCCAAGCAAAATAATAAAATAGAATGGGAAACCAAATGTGCATAGCAATGTTTCAGAGGCATGAGATCAAGAACTATTTTCATAACTAAGAAAGAAAAAATATATGCAAGCCATCAAAAAGAGAAACCTATTTTTTATTTGTTGTTATGTGCCCACAAGTCACATCTGACGTATCACACCCTACTAAGGTTTTCATGGTATGTGTGATATTTAAGGAGAGCTTTTACCACTGGCCTCTCTCCCCAGTGAGTATCCATGGCTGAGTAGGGATTTCAACCCAGGTCTTCTAAGTCCAACATTCTATCCACTAGGAGCTCATTAATATGTTTGCTTTGCCTCTTTAAAAAAACTATTAAGAGTCCAGAGTAGATACAGCCAGAAGTAGGTAAGGTATATATTGTGTGCCTTTGACATTCCTAAATTATTCCACGTTCCTTTGATCTTAATCGAGACACATGATGTGTGCCAAACTAACCAACCTGTTGAGGGGAATGCCTCTCCTTTAAATAAGTGCACCACCTACAAATTAGAGAAAACCACTGGTGCAGCCTAGCAATAGAAGTGTCAGGTCTGGTTTTGTTGCTTTTGAAATAACATGGTGCAAGGTACAAACAAAAACTAGTTTCTTAGTAATCAGGGAAGAACCCGACACACCTCTTAATTGCCTGCATAACCCACTTCAGCTTTGCCTTTGTAAGATGCAAGAATCAGCGTTACCTCTGGGACATCTTCCCCAAGCTATATAAATCATCGCTATTAAGGGTGGCATGACGGCTTGGCAGCCCACACATCTTGCTGCCAAACAGACAAAACTTTGCAGTTACCCTCTGGCTCTAGTAAACTTTAAGCAATGGGAGATGCCCAACCTTAAGGGAAAATTGGAAAGAGCACCGACAATTTGCTCTTCAGCACCACTCAGAGTTTAAACAGGCTATTTGCTGTCCTTTGGATCATATTTTACTAAAACTACAAGAAATGATAAGCAGCTATCAAGTGAGTATGCTGTGTGTTGGGAAAATGCTAAATCTATATCCAGTTTAGGAAAAGGATCATGCCACTAAGACATTTAAACGTTCAAGTTTTCATTTTCATCTTGGTATCTTACTGTTTGGATAGATACTTAATCGGAAAGTATGTAGTAATCCATGTAAAGGTGTGAAACTGGGCAGGCTGGGGTGGGGTGACAAGATAAAACCCTCAGATATATAATGTAAGATCCCAAGACCTTTGAACAAAAGGGATCTTTCAGAAAGAACTTTCCATTCCATTCCTCCCTTCAGAAACCCTGTGGTTTTCACAACTCTCCTCTCTGGGTAGTCATCAGACAACCATTAATAATGTGGCATGGGCTGTTGCTGGACAAGAGGAGGTGAAATTGTGCAAAAGCAAGCAGGGGCATCTTCTTTAAGGGTTAACTCAACTTCCACAACATGCCATTTCCCAGTTCCGACCAATAGTTCCTATGTGCTCCATGCTTTTGGGTGGGCAACTGACATTCTAGAGAGGCTCTGACAGTCTTCCCAGGGAACCAAACCAATGGTTTCATCATAATTTTTAAATTATTTACTAACACAATGTTCCACATTTCGGAGGAACAGTTCAGTGCTTTCTTTCATTCTTCGTTCATGTCAGAAGCACTGGCATGAACAAATGTTTCAAATTTTCCCCCAATAGCTGGCAACATTAAGAACATTTGGAACAGCTAACATCTTCCATAGTGCATGGTGAAGGTCACAAAGTACACTGGGACAGATATGCAGTTGCCTACCCTTCTCTGCACTTGGAAAGGTCTGTGTTAGTGTGAAAACCTCCTTTTCTTAAGTTCACTTTTGGTTCTGTCAACTCCTGCCTGTAAGCTGTTAAATGACTTCCAAATAACCCCAGTTCTTTGTACGATTTTTCTCTGCATTCATTTTAGATGGCGGGTAAGTAGTTCTTTCCCCATTGTAATCCTGTTAACCTCTGCCATTCCCTAGAGATTCACAGATGTTCTGAAACAAGTCTCTTTTCTTTTAATCAGAGAAGGGTAGCTGGGTACTGCACATTTGATGTCAATGTTTTTCAGTCTTTCATGATCAGCTGCTACTTCTCACTCTATGTCACTTGGTGCAATGTCTGCTATATAACTGGTTATATCAATATAGGTTGGCTTAAGGCATCCATTAATCATTCTACAGCTTTCATGGAGTGCTATCTCTACCTGTTTAGCATGGGCTGTGCCATGGTGAATTTGCCTTCAGAGCAGCACAGCATACATACTATTTGCAATTGTGCAGTTCAACTGTTTCCTAACCACATGTGAACAATATCATTCCTTGTAGAGACCTTTCGCTTTATACTTTGGCCTAGGTCAGCCTACGATCCAAAGATATACCCAGGTATTTGGGGCCAAAACAATTATCTAGTTGAATACCCTTCCAAATAAACTGAAGTCTCTGATATGTTTTCCTGTTCATTAATTGAAAAAATCCACACTTAATATATCCAGTGGCGGCATACATGTTTTTCATATGTAAGAAAACTCCACATTCAGCCGCCAGCATTTTCAGATAAGGCTGGGGAAGAGAGCTGTCTGAAACCATGGAAAGGTGCTGGCAGACAGTACTGAACCGAATGAAATGAATACCTGACATAGTATAAGGCAGTGGCGGTGAACCTGCAGCACTGCAGATGTTTTGGACCACAATTCCCAGAATTCCGAGCCTAGATTGCGAAGGACTATGGGAGTTGTGGTCCAAAACATCTGGAGTGCCGAAGGTTTGCCACCACTGGTATAAGGCATCTCCCTAGATCCCTTTTTTTTTAAAATGTGCATTAGCAATTTTGAATGAAATAAAATTAAGCCCTAAGTGAAAAATCATAAGTAGGATTAAAGCACAAACTGCAATTAAACTTTGAAAGTAGCCTGAAATTAATGTAGGAGGGTTGCCTACTCTTCTAATTGTGGGGTGGGGCAAAGGTAGCATCTTAGAAAACCATCACAATGCCATTTAATAGACACACAGCTGATAACAATAGAAGAGTGGTCACAAAACCTTGGGTAAAAAGGTCTTAAAATCTTGAGCACTGAAACAAGTTAAAAACTTTTCATCATGATTCATGTCAAATATAAGCTCAGGGGACACAGTGAGCTACACGTCTGGTTTCGTGCTTCAAGACTTGAAAAAAACTGAAATGCATGGTTAGCTCTCACCTGAGGCATAATCTACCACAGAACAGAAGTTTTACCAGACAATACTGAAAAACATGGGGAGTATTCAAGGAAATGCACTTTGCTTAGATACATATAAAATGGTAGTTAAGATAGCCCATTCTACTAGTTTCCTGGCCAGAATTCTTTATTTTAAATTCATAACTCATATTGCATGTCGTACCTCTTATGGAAGAAATTAAACACAACTTAGTAAGTTTCTACGCCCCGGGCTATTCTAAGATGAGGACACACCGCTGTCACGCAAGAACCTGATGTGCTACACCCTGCAGGGCTAACAAAGCATTTGCTGGTTACAAAGGAGCCGGTTTAAAAGCAAACTGGCTAGCCTATAGAGAGTTTCTATCGCAGAGTTCTCAAACAGATGTTTCCTACAGTTACCAAAAAATAGGAGTGTTTTCCCCACCCATTTTGGAACAATTCTATTTTGAGTCATTCACAAATATACATACAGTGGTACCTTGTATAAAGTAGTTAATTCATTCCAAATGAAATTATGTTAAGCAAATTTTCCTTTATACAAATTTCCTATAGGTGCATTGAAAACAGAATAATCCCTAATCACAAATATTGTTATGTTGTATGGATTTGGCCCATAGACAATTCTGTTAAGCAAATTTCCCCTATCTCTGGAATTTTTTATATTGTACAGATTTTATGCTATACAAACCGTTATACAAGGGTCCACTGTATACTGTCCATTTAATCTATCACAAAATTTCCGTCCAAACCACACACAACATAAAGGTATCTTAAACTTAAAGGCACTGAAGAGGTGACCTGATTGAAGTTTATAAAATCATACACAAGGTGGACAAAGTAGATAAGGAAAAACTGTTTCCCCTATCGCACAATACTAGAACTAGGGGTCAGTCCATGAAACTTTTGGTGCTAGATCTCAAACAAATAAGCGAAAGTACTTTTTCACCCAGAGGATCACTGGTCTGTGGAACTCCCTGCCAGACGAAGTGGTGACAGCTGTCAGCCTTGACAGCTTAAAGAAAGGATTGGGTAAGTTCATGGAGAACACGGGTATCAATGGCTATCATTATGGATGCCTAAGGAAAACCTCCGGGTTGGAGACATAGGCAGGATGTCTCTCAATACCATTTGCAGGGAATCGTAAGCAGGTTTAGACATCTGCTTGGGAATACCCTTAAGCAAATGGTGAGCCACTATGTGAGACAGAATGCTGGACTAGATAGGCTGTCGGCCTGTTCCAGCAAGGCTGTTCTTATGTTCTTATCTTTGTATCTCAAAGATTTGTTTCCTTACATCCAAATAGCACCAACCGGGGGGGGGGGCTGATAAATAACAGGATCAGAGCACAAATGGGGAGGAAATGAATCCATTCTTGCCCTGGAAGAGTAATCCTGATGAAACTCCTCTGGAAACTGGATGGAAACCCCACACTGGTAAGAAGCAACCCACCAGTTACAAATAACTAACAGAGGCATTTAATGTAAATACTGTATCTTCAGCATACAATACACATGCAATTCTGCCTTTTAGTGCCATATTTCAAACCTGTAGCTGAAAGGGATCAAGTTGTATTCCCTGTTGGCAACATATAATTTCACAACAGGTGTCCTACCAACAGGTGCAGCAGAACAAGCCCATAAGTGGAATCAAGTTGTGTAATATGCAGCACAGGTTTCAACAAGAACTGTCAGTGTTAACCAGTGCATATAAATGAAGAATTAAACGGTAACCTGCCAGTTTGCACTGGCAAATTTAAGAAATCCTTCGGAACTCAAGAGACTGTTTGGGTGCTAGTTTTCTCCAACTACTCCCCCATCCTTCCTGCTAAACATCGACATACGGTCAAAATGGACCAGTGTGACTCTCCAGGTTGCACATTCCATCCCAACACCTCATTAAGGTGATGATTACTCAGGCGGATGTTGCATTTATTTAAATGTATGCTCCCTTGAATCCATGAAATAGAACCTGCTTTTCCAGTGGTGTCTATGTAACCAAGTTTGGAAGAATAAGCCAAACATTCAAACAAATGCATACTATCCAATGAAAGCCTTACCTTCTAAAATTCATGAGGCACCAGAGATGGAGTGAGTCAAATCAAGATTCACCTCCACCTTCATATACTGTATATATCTCCAGAGAGTGAAGAAATGACATCTGAACAGACTGGAAGAGTCTCCATCAGTATTCTCCAACTTATTGTCCTCAGATGCGATGAATTACAACTATCAACCCAAACCACATTTATTAGAGAGCTTTTGTAAATATTTGAGATGAACAGTTAAATACAGATGGAGAATTACTCTTTTCCATGTTTCTATTAATAAAACATATGTGAAATTGACTTTTTAAAGCCAGTAGGTATGACTTCTTCCAATTATCCTTTCTCTACCACACTTTATTTATACCAATGGAGTATAAAGAAACTGACACACTCTAGACGTAAAGAAAACTCCAGTAACTGCTGGCCATTGGCCATGCCCATGAGAACTTTAGTCCAAAATATGTGCAGTAGTGCCTGAGCCAGCCTTACAGCTTTTCACCACACACACCTGATTTTCTCCATCTGTGCTATATTCTTCCCAGATACACCAAGTTTAGACTGCTTTCTGTTGCAACCAAGAATCCTAGACAGTGTCTTCAATACTCTTTTCAGCCTGGCTAGAATCAAATACCAATTCTGTTGCATATGGAAAGCAGAAACAAATGAAAGATGAGAGAAAGGAGTATTGTTGGAAAGGAAGAACTGAACCACACTTCTTCCATCCCTAATGGATTCTCCATTTCTATCATACTGAAGTATGATAAAGCTATAAACTCTGGCCCAAGCCAAAAATGGAATAGCCAGACTGTTTACGTCCCTTAGACTTACTTTATAGGAATTTGGAGAATTTCATTTAACATACAGTGCATTATCATTCAATAAAAACTGCAAACTATCTCAAAGCATATGCTGGTTGGGTTTCAATATCTTAAAAAAATCTTAACAAATAAAATAATCCTGGTACTCAAAACACTATTCCTAATAAACAGATTAATTAATCTAATTTATACTAATTCTGATTGCATTTATAGTCTTCTAATATTAAAACCTATTCAGTTTCCATAACATTGAAATTTGTTCATTTCCTCGTGCAATATTCCCTGTTTTAATTAAACGTACAGTAAGTTTTGAAACTAGAAATGTTTTGTCAGCTACTTCAAAAATTGTAATCTGTCTGTCATTTATATAATTGAAACAATCAATACCAAAGGAAAAACCCATTGCAAACACTAAACGGTACCAGCACCCTGAATCTCTACATTAGAATTCTAACCTAACACAGGGAGAAGCAACCAAATACAAAAGGTTGCCTTACAGGAACTTGTTCTATTCCAGTAAAGAAAGAAAGAAATCCAAACCACAGACAGGCAGGTTTAAGATCCTCATTCAAAGAGAATGACATCTCATCTTCAGTTTCGATTTAACTTGTTAAGTTTTCACCTGTTTCGCTTAGCATACATTAATAACAGGTGGAATAAAACCACACTGAAAGAAATTATGACTAACATTAAAGTAATATGCATCATACATGTTCCATCATGTAACAGAAACTTTTGTCAAAGAGATGAAAAAGACTTTTAACTCTCAAATTTTACAACAGAAAAACCCAAAGCATTTCCCCCCATCCCTTCCCCCTGCTCTGAAGGGTCCTTCTAATCCTGGTAGCAAATCTGACATTTTGCTATTAGAACAGGAAAATGTACCTATTCACTTTTATTGAAAAAAAGTGTTCATTAGAATTAGACATTCGTGTGGCCAATAAATGGAACGTGTGGAGATACAGAGAGCCAGGAAAACAGAAGAAAGCTTAGTTTTCAGCTCCTTGGTTTTCCAGTTTCTTGAACTGACCATGCCACCTCTACCACAGAATCTAAAAGTGACTAACAATTCACTTCTAGTTTCAAAGAAATTGTATATTTTATTAAAACAAATGGCACAGGGGTCAAACGCGCTATTTTAAATATAAATCCTGGAGGCTTCTCGTGCCACATTATCCCATGTTTTAAGAAGAAAAACTACAGGGAAGGTTGCCAAAATAGGTCACTTTCCACCCATAAAAATAACCAGCATGCAATTTGGGATGACAAAACCAGTCTATATATCACTGGCAGAAGAGTCCTTGTACACAGTCTTTCACCTTCTCTAGTAGCACTGAATGGCTGTCATTTGTTTCTATACAAAACAAAAACAAAACATTGTACTTGAGGGCAACAGTTTTAATAAGGAGCAGGCGTGTGACTGCAGAATTTTGCAAACAATTTCATCACTGTGTTCACGGCAACACAGAGAGCAAAGAGTTGCTGATTGGACTTGTGACGTGGTGTGCCTGTAAAATTTGACAAGCCAATTACTAATGTACATAATATATAGCTCTGACAAAACCAGTAGCAGTACTAAAAAGAAACCTATATGGCAACAGGGTAGAAATATCATAGCTATCTTAAGGAAGATCAAGAGGTAAAAGAAGATTGGCTCACATAGCCTCACAGTTCATTTTCAAACCAAAAACCCATGGTTCACTGTACTGAGACTGGAATTTAAACTGGGCTTTAAAGCTGAAGGTATGCATCAACTAGTTAACAGTTAAGCTTCATATGAAGTAAAACTACCTAACCCAGGCTCACAGAACATCAAACAGGGAGGCAAAACTCCAATCTCCTGTAGGCTGAATATAGGTCTGCAGGGTTCAACAGACAACTACATACTCCTTTTCATGACAAAAATAGTCTCCCAGGTTTTGTATAGATTTCTATCATCACAACACCTTTTCTAATGACTAATTATTGGCAGCTAAGAACTTCATGCTAAAATATACTGGTATTTTGGAGTCTTGTCTTTTTGTTTTTGGCACGGTAGCCCTGAGAAATTCTCTGACAATGAATCCGATTCCTAAGCCAAAAATCTGTTCTTTACCACCTTGTTTTCAGCAAATCCTTCACTTGCACAGGCTATGTTAAACAATTCAAGAGAATAAAATCAGCAAAAGTAAATAACAGGGAACAGAGTGGTTTGATGCATATCTTAAGCCGCAAAGCTTTGGTATCTTTGGATTAAGGGTGCAACCTGTACTGGATGGGGTCACCCTCCAACTGAAAAAACAAGTGCACAGCTTGGAGGTGCACTTTGATTAATCCTTGAGCTTGGACGCCCAGGTCACGGCTGTGGCCACGAGCACATTTGCACAATTAAAGCTAATACGCAAGTTATGCCCATTTCTTGAGAAACCAGCTCTGGCTATGGTGACAAATGCCCTAGTGACGTCCCAGCTAGACTACTGTAATGCGCTCTATGGGGCCTACCAACGAAAAGCCTCAGGAAACTTCAATGGGTCCAAAATGCAGCACCCAAATTATGACTGGGGTGGGATACAGAGATCACATTACACCCCTATTAAAACAACTCCACTGGCTTCCAATCAACTATTGGGCACAATTCAAGGTGCTGACCTTGACCTACACAGCACTGTTCGGCCTGGGTCAAATATTGAATCTGACAGTATGAACTGACTCGGGTGTTAAGGTCATCAGGAGAGGCCTTTCTCTCCATCCCGCCACCCTCACAGGTACATCTTGTGGGAACCCATGAAAGGGCCTTCTCAGCTGCTGTGCCCAGACTATGGAACTCCCTCCCACTAGAGGCCAGGACTGCCCCATCTCTGCTGTCTTTCTGGAAACAGGCAAAGGCCTTCCTCTTCAGGCAAGCTTTTCTTGAATGATGAGGATTCTTTTATATGAATCAACAGACTTTGTGTTTATAACTACTTATAACCTTATGTGCTTGCATTGACACTATGTTTTTGATGTTAGTTTCGATCACTCAAAACTTTCTCATGGAATTTTACTGTCCTTTTAATTACTCGCATTCTCTTGTAGCTTTAATGTAATATTGTCTATTAATGCTGTAAGATGTCCCTCAGTTCCCTGTTCTCAATACCTGAACGTGTCTTAATTGTACTGGACTGTATATTATCCCTCATTACTGTAAGTCGCCTTTTCCAAGGAGAAAGGCAGGGCAAAAAAATAAATAATAAAACTAAAAAAACCTGGCAACTACGGAAATCTCCTTTGTCATCTGACTGTTTCTAGGAAACGAATTGTATTCCGCATTGCATCAGCCAATCACATAGAATTCACATAGCTGTACTTATCAATGACTCTGAAGCTTAAGAAAGGGGAAACTAACTGAATGCCAACTACTGAGTTTCTGTCATCAACAGCATCCAGAAAAGCATGCGGGGGGGGTGGATTCAGAAAAAGAAAAAGAAATTATTTACCAGAGCTTGAAGCATGCCATCCATTACAACAGCTCCCTCCATAGACTGAAAAGAGGATTTAGATAATGTTGAAAGGGTCCAGTCCAGAAAGTCTGCCATTCTTTTTTGTTTAACATCAGGGCGGGTTATAAACCTATCATAAGGAGGGGTGAAAACATTAAAGGTTACTTATTCTGGACAATTCATTTGATAACCCCCCCCTTTTTTTCTTTCTTTTTTTTTCCTTTTTTTTCCCCTTTTTTTTTTTCCTAAAGGCAAATGTCCCCAGCATATTGTGGTTGGGGAAACATTACCGCTGTCAGGTTTTTAACTTTCTTTTCTATTGGTCATAACCCAGAAATTTAAACTGCCACAGTGCACACTCAAAGTATCTTGATAAACAGGGGTTAAGGAAGGAAGGGTCTAAAGAAATACATTCAAATAGAACATAAACAAGTACTTGAGAATACTGAGAAATAACTGTGTTAAGGAAGGAAGGGTCTTAGAAATACATTCAAATACAACATAAACAAGTACTTGAGAATACTGAAAAATAACTGTTTTTCCTGTCTCTCTACAACTCTTTATTTTCACATAAGAAGTCATCTTCTGAAAGTCTCGACACACTGCTATTCAAAAAGCTTGTAACAAATCATGGACTATCAGGGTGGGAAATACTACTTTCTGTTCATTAGGACAATATACAATTAAGAAGAAAGAGAAAAGGAAGCAAAACAATCCCAGGACTGATCTCTTTTAAGTTCTTCCAAATTAGCATTCACAATCATTAGCATTAGCACTAATGCCCCAAACTCCAATCAATGAACAAATATTTTCCCCACTTCTTCATCAGCAACAGCTTGGGAATAGTGAAGGTTCTTCATACCTCATTTCCAAATATAGCAACCCAAATCCTCTTGCATAACTATGCAAGTCCCACAATGTCCCTAGAATTTGCTGCAGATATTACAATAACCGGCTAGGAGCCACACAACTCAGTACGTACCAGATAATGTCTATGGTGATTTCTTAATTCAAGACAATTTGTCTCTAAAAGTTACACCACATGTTACACCAAAGTAGTCAGGCAAGAGGATTTGGGCCAGCTCATCAATACTTTTAAAAAATACAACTAAGCACAACAAGCAAAAGATTCACCTTGGACCTATTCAAAATACATACTGCACTGCAGGCATGTCCAAACTTCGGCCCTCCTGATCTTTTGGACCACAACTCCCAGAATTCCAAGCCCGTATTTCCAATGGCAAAGGACTGTGGGAGTTGTGGTCCAAAACACCTGGAGGGCTGAAGTTTGGACATGTCTGCTGTACTGTATTACTGTACAGTATTTGGTTTACATAGATGTCCCAGGATTTCCACCAGAGGTCACTATAAAGCAACCAATATTAATGTCTCTTACTCCCAATAGTCTGTTGCCACTAAAAACAAAGGAACAGGATTTCTATAGTGGGTCAAGATTTGCCTATTGTACCAAGTTCTATGAAGGCTCTGATTTTAATATGCCCTCACTGCACATTGCATCCATCACATTCTTAAAGAAGGGTAAAATAGATGTATTAATGTGAAATTGCCCATTCAATAACCACAATATTAAAAGGGCTCAGTCATGATTGTTCCTTCTAACATTTAGGCCACTGAGTGTTGAGAAGGTGAAAGACAAAGCTGTGTTATTGGAAAAGCAGGAGATATTAGCATGCTTTGAAAACCAAAACATTTGAGGAGATAAACAACAGCCCTAGAGGAGTCCATAAAACATAGAATTGTTAAGCATCTGGTGGGAATGATGAACAGAAAACTGGGAGGGGGAGTGTGAAAGATTTATTTATTTATTTATTTATTTATTTATTTATTTATTTATTTATTTA
>JAHTLZ010000010.1:28169748-28204411 GCA_023846285.1 Phrynocephalus versicolor | reverse complement strand
TTATTTATTTATTTATTTATTTATTTATTTATTTATTTATTTATTTAAATTTAAATTTCTATACCACCCGTCTTCCAATGGAACTCCAGTCAGTTCACAACAATTATAGCAATAGTGACAACAAAAACAAAATAAAAAACAAAAATATATTTAAAAGAAATAGATAAATAAAAATAAAAGGCAGCATAGATGGTGGCTAATATATTTTAAAAAAACTAAAAAAACAAAAAAGCTCTAAAAACTAATGGTCGCCAAATGCCTCTCTAAAAAGCAATGTTTTAAGAGCTTTTTTAAAGGCCAGCAGGGACGATGCCAGGCGCAGCTCACTAGGCAGATGGTTCCAAAGCGAGGGGCCAGCCACAGAGAAGGCCTGGTTTAGGGTAACCGATTTCTTGGCCTCCCTGGGCGTGTAAAACAGCCAGCCAAGTTGTATAAAACAAATAAATAAACCCCTGGCCGGATACCGGGCGATGTCCTTTTACAAACCAGGCTATGGTAGCAAAGTTTTGTTTTGCTTCTCCCCACTCTGCACGTGTTCCCCTGCTGCATACCCATCATAACCTAAATGCTCACGACAAAACCTTGTGCATGGCAGGGCTACTGCACATATGTATGTGTGCAGCTCTTGCACAGGAGGAGAAAGGCATATCTGTCGCAGGACATTTAGCATACATGCAGCCCCCCCCCCGTTGTGTTCACTTGCACTTCTTGTATGCACGGACCAGGACCCAATACTGGTCCCTGATAGAAATAAGGTTGAAGGCTGTTATCTTACAGCATATAACATCATAGATGAGGACATAGCTGCCTAGCAGGCACTCAGAATAGATGCAGTACTGTTAGCGAACAAGGATACAGTTTATATTCTCAAAGGCTTTCACAGCCGGGATCTGATGGTTTTTTTGGGGTTTTCTGGGACGTTTGGACGTGTTCTGGAGCTTTTTCTTCCTAAAGTTTCAACAGTCTTTATGGCCAGGCACAGAGACTGGCAAAATGTTAGGAAGAAAAACCTCCAGAACTTGGCCAAACATCCCGGAAAACCCACAATAACATCAAGGATACATTTTGTTGTAGGTCCCACTTCTCCACATACTAGCCCTAAATGATAATACTGTACTTAGTATTACAGAAATGTAACAGGTATAGAAAACTAAAGAAAGAAGTATAGAAAGACAGCACATTCCACAAGTGATAGACTATAAAAAGAGCTAAAGGTAATCCACAATGTAGTGGCAGGATTGCGGCCTTATGTGTAATACAAAGGCCATGTAAAACCAAGTTCAGTTGTTTCCAGTTTGTTCCTGTGCCTACTTCAAGGTGCAGTTCTTATCAACATATCTGCACATGGGCTGGGGGATAATTTCTTAAAGACCATGTCCTCTTGTCTCTGACTGTGCATAAATTACAGTCATAATTAAAACACTGGTTGCTCATATCTCCTCTCAGAGATAACTTAGTGGGTATATAAAGTACAGTCTTTGTTGTTTCCCAGTTAGAGAACCAACTCCCTAAAAAGGCTTGATTAGACCCTCACCTTTCATGTTTCAAATAAGCCATAAATATTGTATCCAAGGTACTCTCTAAGGTGCATGCATGCACTTTTGCCCCCCTCCACTCCGGGGGTTTTCCTCCCCCATTCACTCCTAGTGACCATTTTTGTTTGCTACAGAACCCACACAGGGAGGAGTTGTGCACATAAGGGGTACAATCCCACCTAGTGGGACTGAAAATTAGAGGGGATGTTGATTATCTTGCTAAGCTTGTAATGTTTAACGTCCTCTCTTCTTTATCATAAAATATCGGCACCTAGTTTATGGATTCTTTTTTATTTAGTAGCACAATATTCTCTTGGGCTCTGTGTATAAAATGGTCAATCATTTATGCAGTTCTGCTGCCCCCATACAATAGAATACATTAATCCCTTATGCATGTAGACATTTCTATTGTTTTCAATGAGGTAATATCCATTTTGCCTAATTGAGAGACAGAGATCACAGACAAATTAGGAGTGCTCTAAGTCTAATGGACCCACACTCGTCATCTGCAAAGAAGATTATGACCTTGGCGTTTAATTATTCTTTTTGTTCCACCTAATTTGTTTACCATCAGACACTCAAGAGGAAATGCACAAATATCTCTAACAGAGGATTAACAGCTTGTACATTTTTTGCTAGTTGGCCAGAAATGACACTGAGTCAGGGCAAAAGCAGTCAGGAATTCGATTTTGAGCTGTGCTTTGCAGGAGAGTGACCAGACTGCATGGCTTTGGGCAAGTTATGTTTTCCAGACTATCCCTAGAACAAAGGAATGGCAAACCAGTTCTAATTAATTTATGCTCTGGTATAACTATAGGTCAAAATCAACTATCAGCACAGAATGATTACTCTTATTATTATATTAATAGGCAAATATTACTTACTTTGAGACCAAGACCGCAGCTGCATCTCGAGACTTATCACTTACACTAAGGTAAGACTAAAAAGAAATAATAATGTCAAGTTAGATTTACCATATTAAAACTGATTGTCCACAATGCCTGTATCCAACATACTCTTCTAATTTTCATCCCTGCCATGGGGGAACCTGTTCCTTGTATGCGTCCACACACAATCCCCTCCCACCATGGATTCCATCGTAAACAAAGCAAAAACAGTTGCAACAGGTGTACAAGGGTGGAAAAGCCTGGGGGGGTGGGGCAGGAGGCACACACACAAGTATATGTGTGCCTTCAAGGGAACGTTGCTTGCATCCAGATTCTTCATTTCTCTCTATAGTAAAAAGAGATATATGTCATGGAACAGGTGCCTGAAAATTCATGCAAACAATACGTCTACCATTTATGTGACCTAAAACAGACATGTGGAAATTAAACGTCTTCAATTTACAAACTCAACTCCAGCCTTCTTCACAAATGAATCCGGTGGCTTTTATTCCCAAGCAATGTTGTGTATGTAAGACGGCAGCCTTAGCATTCTTGAGGAAACAGGTCAAAAAAGGTGATGGGGAGTCTACATCACAGATTTGACATGTCAAACACAATATAAACAATTTCACACATCTGTAATTCTTAAGGCTGAGGTGGAAAACTAGATATTATATAATCTCTCAAATGAACCCAGATCAATTCCCATGCTAGTTGAGGCCAATGGAGACTGGAAGTTTGACAACATATAGATGGTTACAGATTAAGCACTCAGAGATGATCATGCAAGAAGAAATTTCTTCTTGTTGTATATGAAAGTGGAAAAAAATCTAATAGAAATAAAATTAAGACTGTGCTTTCGTCACAAAAGAACCTGTCTGCTTCGGCTGAGGGCAGGCACTTGACAGAATCTTTATTTAAGAGAAAACAAAGAAAAATGTCCCTCATTGGCACACTTTGTTCTTCGGCTTCCGGGAAGAGCCTTTCTATTTTCCTTAATTTTTTTTAAGTGATGCAATGCATAAGCACCACCCTAATACATTAGAAAAAATTTTTTCACCTCTCTCAGATACCCATGCCCATACCATGAAAATGCTTAAATTGACAATGTTCAGAAGTGTGTCTTTTCTTAGACCACATCTTGATATGGCAAACTGACAGCAGAGGTCTCACTTTTGGTTCATTTCTAGCAACTACATTAACTGGAAATAAACCAAAATGAGCAATACTATCCACACCAAAAACCAAAAGTAACACACACACACACACACACACACACACAAAATAGAAGCACCTGACAGGGGATCAGAAAACTGCAGGTAAGAACACTCTGAGGGCAGGCTGCTTTGTTCTAGCAAATATTTCTTCTGATCACTGTCTTTTGGAGCAAACTAACCTATCCTGCAGCAGACCATACAGCAAGCATGCTCTGCTTCCAGAAGATGAAGAACACTCCTATAGATCATGATGGTATTGTTCATCAATACTCACTTTTGCTACCGTGAGGATACGATCCATTGTTGACACTCGAGAGGATCCTTCTACAGAAGAGATATTTCCATCCAACCGGGCCAAATCAAATGGGATCAGGCATGTCACAGACAACCACAGCAACAACATGTACCGCGTCTCCCAAGTCTAAAAGGACAAAGAAAGGACAGTCCTTTTATCACCAAAACACATTGTAAGATACACAATCTATGCTCCCCAGAAGGCTCACAAGGAGGAGTATGCTCTTTCACGCTTTTGGTTGTCAACACCCGTAAATTCTCCAAGAATTCCCCAGCCAGAATTATGGGAGTTGTAGCACACAACACAAATCTGCAGACCTCTGGATATTTCTGTTTAGAGAAGGCCTTGCCTCCATCACTGCTGTATTCTCTTCCCTTGCTGATTTTATAAAAAGAAAAGATAGCTGCTGTAGGGATTCCTGGGAGTTGTGGTTCTTTGGATGCCTTTTATAAAGTCTAGTGGCCAGCGAGAGTATAACTTCCAGCATCCTCCACACACAGAGGAGATGGTAACCACAGCTGGCCTGTCAACAATCCCTGCCAACATGTGACCGATCAGTGACAGGTCAAGGATCCTGGGAGTCCTTGTCTCACTGTCCATTCTTTGGTGCCTCCCAAAGAATGACAACTTTCAGGAAGCAGCTCTCTTGTCAAACATGTTGAGCACCAAAGGACCTTTAGTTACTGACCCAACTCCAGCACTATCAGTATCTGGGCAGCCTCCTAGCACTGGAAAGGCAGGGTCTTAAAATGAGGAATCTTATAAAAGAGAACATGGTTAAGCCCATTTAGAGCTTTCCATTAATAGGGCTTATGTCACATACGTGAAGCTATGATCCAAAGCAATGGGACTGGAAACATACTTATGAAGATATGACACTGCTTTATATAGACATTAGAACATAAGAACATAAGAAGAGCCATGCTGGATCAGGCCAAGGGTCCATCTAGTCCAATTTCCCGTATCTCACAGTGACCCAGCCAAATGCCTCTGGGAGCACACAAGACTGTATATCTGTCTCCTGATACCACTCCCCTGCATCTGGCCCTTGAAGTTTCCCTGTTTTTGAAGTCTGGAGATTATACAAGCCAATCATGGTTTGTAACCTGTGATGGACTTTTCCTTCAGGAATCTGTCTAATCCCCCTTTGAAGGTATCCAGGCCAGATGCTATCACCACACCCTGTGGCAGGGAGTTCCACAGACTAACAACACGCTGGGTAATTTTCTTTTGTCTGTTCTCACTCTCCCAAGCCTCAGTTTGAGTGGATGTCCCCTAGTTCTGGTATTTTGTGAGAGGGAGAAGAGCGTCCCTCTATCCATTTTACTCATGTCCTGCATTAATCATCAATCATATCCCCCCACAGGCGCTTTTTTCCCCAGACTAAAGAGCCCCAAGGGAGGTGCCTCAGCCCAGTAATCATTTTGGTCGCTCTCTTCTGCACCTTTTCCAGTTCCACTGTCTTTTTTGAGATGCAGAGACCAGAATTGTACACAATACTCCAGGTGCGGCCTTACTATCGTTTTGTACAATGGCATTATAATGTTGGCTGTTTTACTTTCAATCCACTTTTTGATAATCCCTAGCATGGAATTGGCCTTCTTCATCACTTCACACATTGTGTAGACACCTTCATGAGCTCTCCACCAACACACCAAGATCTCTTCCCTGATCCGTCACGGATAGCTCAGAGCTCATGAGTTGATAGATAAAGTTTTGATTTTTTGCCCCAATATGCATTACTTTACATTTTGCTACATTAAAACGCATTTGCCATTTCGTAGCCCATTCCCCCAGTTTGGAGAGATCCTTCTGGAGCTCTTCACAATCTTCTCTGGTTTTTACCACACGGAAAAGTTTCATGTCATCTGCAAACTTGGCCACCTCACTGCTTATCCCTATCTCCAGGTCATTTATGAACAGACTGAAAAGCACTGGTCCCACGACAGATCCCTGGGGCACACTGCTTTTCATCTCTCAATATTTAATAATCCCTGACTTTCAGGAGCTGCCGGAGTTTCAGATAGTGGTATTTTCCCCATCTCTTCTTAAAGATACCAGGAATGAAACCTGGAATTTCCTGCATACAAAGGATTTTCTCTACCATTAAGGACCTCACCTGTTCAAGTGGGAAGACATCTGTTAATCTGGAAGTTGAGTCATGGCAACTGGACGTCTTGAGAGATTGAAAGGTTTTGCTACTCGTCCAAACAGCTTCGTCAGTCTGAGCAACAAAATGTTTCAATTTCTCAAGAAAAGAAGTCCAGTTGCCATGACTCAACTTCCAGATAAACTCACCTGGATGACTGAGAATTTTCACAAACATCTGTTAATGTTACTTATTTCCCAAGTTTAAAGCACCAACCTGCTTGTCATACCAAATAGCTCTGAGTTTAAATATATATGCCACATTTATCTGCTCTAGATTTCATTTATATACTTTTCTGAAATAATAATTTATTTCAGAAGACAGCAAACTCACCGTGTAGTCTTTAGGGTTCTGGCATACAATCATATCTAAAACAGGTTGTACATCAACAACTTCATGAGGAAATAGACGCAGGAAAGTTTTATATCCCCGTACCTAGCAAACAAAACATTCCCCATTTCAATAATTCATTTAAATTATAATTTTTCTCCTTATTTAAAATACTGGGAGTAGAGATGTAAAAGTTCTGGAATTTCTGTATCTATAAATTGGGAAAGACCCAGGATTTTTTCCCAAAGCTTCTGGAAATTTTACATTTCTAACTAGGAACAGGGGAGGGTGGTTTATTTTAAAATGGGAAAAGGGGGTTAGTTTATTTTAAGTAACTAATTGAAAAGAGAAAAACAAAGGAAATAAAACATTTAAAACAAAACATCTATTAAAAAACCAACAAAGTATATCTACATACACAGCGCTCCCCACTACTGGGACCATTTGTGACTGATCACAATGGTCATACGGTTTAGCCTATTTCTCTTCCAGAATTGTATGGGCTCTTCTATTGGGCTTTGTCCTTTCTCTTCTTTAATACAAAACAGATAAATTCTTCCCACATACTATATCTATAAACACTTCTCTGCCAGTAACCTTCCTCTATCCAGTCTAACCATTCAGGCTCATGTCATACTGTGGTTGCAAGAGGAGGAGAGAGTTGTTCATCATTTTGACCTCAATGGAGGAAAAGCAAGAAATAAAGGCAGCCATAAAAATGTGAGTACTCTGTCAAATATACAATGATAACACAACAAATAACCACTAGGTGGCTGTCCAAAGCCAATAGAATTGTATCCGGTGGGGATCAGTTCCTCTAACCCAGGCATGTCCAAACTTCGGCCCTCCAGATGTTTCGGACTGCAACTCCCACAGTCCTTTGCCACTGGCAATCTAGGCTTAGAATTCTGGGAGTTGTGGTCCAAAACATCAGGAGGGCCGAAGTTTGGACATAACTGCTGTAACCTCTAACCAGTCCTTCAGTCTAACTTGTCTATTTATTTAAAGCTTTTCAATTGAGCCTTTTAGGTTTTCTTTGAATTTCTCCAACACTGGATATAAGATATATGTTTTCATATACAGTGGACCCTTGTATAACAAACAATTTGTATAACATAAAATCTGTACAACATAAAAAATTCCGGAGACAGGGGAAATTTGCTTAACAGAATCACCTATGGGGCAAATCTGTACAACATAAAAATGATCGTGATTAGGGATTACTTTGTTTTCAATGAATTCCTATGGGAAATTTGTATAAAGGGAAATTTGCTTAACAGAATTTAATTTGGAACAAATTTATACAAGGTACCACTGTATGCTCTTATATTTGCCTTTTTATCATGCTGTTCTTGCTAAGGTTATCAAGAGAAGCCTCTTTCTCCATCACACCACCTTCACAGGTGTGTCTCATAAGAACACATGAAAGGGCCTTCTCTGTTGCTGCTCTCAGATTTTGGAACTCCCTCCCACTGGAGGCCAAGACTGTCTCATTTCTGCTGCCCTTCCATAAGCAGGCAAATAATTTTATCTTCAGGCAAGCTTTCCCTGAATGACTATATATTGTGAATGTGATTTTTAGATGGATTACCATGCATGATTGGTTAGACAGAATTCATAATACGAGAGATTTCCTCGTTTGTTTCGATCTCTCGTAATGGATTTTTTCCTTTTAATTGTTTGTGTACTTTTTTTAGCTTTAATGCTGCCTTTTAATGTTGTAAGATGCCTCTTCTAATTCACTGTTCTTAAACTTGAATATGCCTTAAATGTTCTGAGTTGTATACTGTCCCTCAGTATTGAATATAAACCTTGGGTCCTTTTCCAAGTAGAAAGGTGGGATAAAAATATTCAAAATAAATAAATATATTTATTGTCTGTGTATATAAGAACATACATAACTCTTGTTCCTTCAAGAACATGTAATACTTCTCCACCCTCTGATTTCTGTAAATGTGGTTACCTAACAAATTACTGTCATTGTGCTCTTTTACATATGCCAATAAAAGTTTTATTTATCTATCTATCTACATAACCAACCAGCAGTCCTTACAGAAAAGGGCCAGGGAATAACTAATACTTCATTGGCACATACAAGTAGCCTGTAGAGAAGAATTTTATTCCTGATTTTATACACATATCATTAAGCATTTTACAGGGATGCCTGATCTATAGTTGGAGTATCCATGAACTCTGAAAGAGGAACAATTGACCACAGGGACCAATCTACAAGCTTTCTATGATTTATTTTTATTAATTTAATTATTTCCTTCATTTGCACCAGGGTAGGTCAGAATGTCATGTACTTGTAGTAGGTTCTACACATATATCTGGGAAGAAATAGCTGATGCTAAAACATAAGTTTTGTTACATCAACCACTCTTCGTATGACTGCAGCTTTAAAAAACCTCAACGCTTGACACAACCTGACTACAATGCTTAACTTCATATATGACAACAATTTGTGTTTACCTTTGAAATTATGTAGAGAAATTGAAAGCTCAGGTGAGTTAAAGAAGAGGGAGACGCTTCATCCCTGATAATATTGAGTAGAGAATTCAACATGGACTCTAGTAAAAGCAAAGGCAGAGTAAATAGGGAGAATATTAATATGCAGACATGTACAGATAACTGATCTCCATTTTCTGGCTGAATTATATTAATCACTCTGGGGTTTTGTCTCCCTTTATAGAAAGTCATGGTTACACAAAACAGCACAAAAAGTCAACTTGACCTCATATAGAGGTCATGTGTGACAATCGCCCTGTATTTTAACAACAATCTCTATGTTCGGATACAGGTTTTCCTGGTCAATTGAAAGGCAGATCAGGGAGCAGGGATTCAACCTGTACTGGATAGGGTTATACTCTCCCTAAAAATTAAGATTTGCACCTCTGGGGTTCTTCCCTGTCAGGATTAGTAGTGCCTAGGAACGTATCTGTACATTTAAGGCTAGTGAACCAGCTATAACTATTATTACAAATGTCTGGAGTTAGCTATGATGATGATATATGGCTTACATATATTCCGTCTGAGCTACTGTAACCCCTTTTTGTGGGACTGCCTGGAACAAGATTTAAAAATGTTCCATGGTCCAAAACAGTGCTGACTGGAGCTAGTTGTAGGGAATATATGACTCCCTTTTTAGAACGTTGGCTAACAGTCCATTTCTGAGCGCAATTGATTACAACCTATAAAGCGCTATACAACATGATTACAAGCTATCTGAAAGGCTGTGTTCTCCCACAGAAGCCTCACCAAGCTCTCAGAGCTGCAGAAGAGGCCTCTTGTGCACTCCCACCAACTTCAGAGGCCCACTGACAGGAACTCAATGGAAAATCTTCCCTATCCCCACTCCCAGTCGCTGGAACTCTTTGCCAGAAGAGGCTGAATTTGTTCCCTCCTTGGTGCCTCTCTGGCAGCAGCCAATATTTATTATTATTATTATTATTATTTAATCCAGCTTTCAGCAATGAATAGCCTCAAACAATTTTAGATAGTAGGCTGGCTGGTCCTCTCTTTTTTGGGTCATCTAGTGCTAATATTTCAAGTGACTTTAAAGAGCTTTTATTTTAATTGTCCTTTCAGATATGTTTAGTTTGCTATTATTTTAATCTTTTTAACTTTACTTTTTGCTTTAGGTCCAATTTTGAAGAAAGGCAACATATAAACAAATTACAGAAGAATATGAGATTGCCTCAGATAACTACAAGATATTTTTAATCAGAAGATATTGCTGTCTCTAAAGGTTCTCCAGGTGATATCCGTAACTTCAGCAAAGCCTCTAATATGAGCTCCTCTTTCCCACAGGGGAAAGCTGCACAGTTAGAACCAATACAACACTTTCACTTTTCACTCCAGCCTTCATAACATTTGCATGGAATTTTTTACTCTCTCTTTAACTGCTTGCATTCTCTTATAGCTTTAATGTTGTCTTTTAATGATGTAAGATTAAAATCCCCTGTTCTCAAACTTGAATACAGTGGACCCATGTATAACAAACAGTTTGTATGTCTTAATTGTACTGGACTGCATATTGTCCCTCATTACTTTAAGCCACCATGGGTCTTTTTCCAAGGAGAAAGGCAGTGTAAAAATACTCTAAATAAATAAAATAAATAAATACTTGAACTTCTTTTAAGATGACTGGATTCGATCAACATTTTCAGTAAGAGACCAAAACATGACTTACCTAAATGACGATCCAAAAGGTGAGGCTGCTCCTGGTACTTGTCCATTATAGCTAAAAGAGAAAAGCATATTCTGTAGAAATAATCAACTAACATTCTTACACTATTAGATCATGTACCCAAAGAAAAGATCCTGATCTAAGACTCCTGAACTGTATTTAAGCCATGCTATGCTAGTCTTTTTGATTACAGCTAAAGTAGTACTCATATTTATTTATTCAATTTCTGTACTGCAAAACCATCTGGCCTGAGGGATGCTCTGGGAGGTGTACAATATCATTAAAATACAATAACATAAATCAATGTTTTAAAAAATGAAGAGAGAAAAAAATCCAAAATTAATATTAACATATGCACTAAAATGTAAACAAGCATGATCAATAATAATCTGGAAGTTGAGTCATGGCTACTGGACTTCTTTTTTTGAGAGATAGAAACGTTTCGCTCCTATCTCTCAAAAAAAGAAGTCCAGTAGCATGACTCAACTTCCAGATAAACTCACCTGGATGACTGAGAATCTTCAGAGACATCAATAATGATCATAATAATAAACAATGAAGAGGAAAGAGAGAGAGAGAGAGAAGAGAGAAACCTAACAAAGACACAGAAATAGGAAAATTACAGACCGAAACAACACAAGTGAACCAGTAGTATGCATCAAGTTACGAATAAAGTCCAGAGAGGCCATCATGAACAGCCAGCTTTTTAACTGGCATTTAAACAGCAGGAGCGAGGGTGCCTGATGGATCGCAGCAGGGAGGGTGGGGGAACCACCGAGAAGGCCCAGCTCCTCATCAATACCTTCCGGGTCTCTCTCGAAGTTGGAACTCTTAGCTGTCCCACCATGGATGCACGGGTCAAAGGACTCACTCTGACAGATACTGAGGTCGCAAACCGTTTGGGGCTTTGTATGTTAACATTAGGACCTTGAAGTCAATGCAGTTAAAACCACTGCACTAAAAACCTATGTTGGCCATAATCCTGAACTGCTATAAAAAATAAATGTATCTTGAATTGGTGCTGAAATGTTACCAATGTCAGTGCCAATCGAACCTCCAAGGGGAGGGCATCCCACAGTTGGGTTGGTGCAACAGAAGAAACCCTCCCCGGAGTCTTCACATAATGAACTGTTCTCAGTGGTGAAATATGGAGAAGGGTCTCCCAAGTAGATCCTAGAAATCTGTCAGGTCTATAAAGGAAGAGGTGCTCCTCCAAATATCCAGGTCCCATGCTGCTTAGAGTCTATTCCACCCCTTTTTCATTTTCCTAATGAATTTCAGCTTCATCTTAAATTTATTTGTTCAAGTAAAGAGTGTGGAGTCACCCTATGCATGCTACTATAAAGAACCTTAGGACTCATCTCCAGAAATGTTCCCTCATCCTTCTGCCTTATCTCCCTAAGCCCCACCTCATACTTCTCAAATCTACACCCACATTTTCTTATTCTACACTTTGATGGCCAAGGCCAAAGCCAAGACTACTGTACATTAAATCATCTTTTATGCAAGCTGATATGTTTAAATTTCTATGGATCTCTGATCTGGGACTCAGGGGATTGAGATCCCAGATATGACCCATTATTGTGAGTGTATAATCTGGGACCAAACACACTCTATCTCCATTGAGGCTCATGTCACACTGTGGTTGCAAGAGGAGGAGAGAGTTATTTACTGTTTTGACTTCATTGGAGGAAAAGCAAGAAATAAAGACAGCCATACAAATTGGGAGTACCCTGTCACAATATACAATGATAGCACACCAAATAACCATTAGGTGGCTGTCCAAAGCCAAAAGAATTGTATCTGCTGGGGATCAGTTCGAGGCCTTCCAGTAGATAACGAAAACCATGGATAAGAGAGAACGCCAAAAAAAATCCCAAAACTGCTATTTTGTGACAGTAGCTTGCTTTACAGCTGTTTGTGACAGTAGCTTGCTTTACAGCTGTTTGTGACAGTAGCTTGCTTTGTGGCGGCTGAATTATTTATTTAAATTTTCCTCTGCTAACCGTGGATAAATGAATCAGTGGTTAATGAATCAGTGGATATGGGGCTCCTACTGTATTCCCGTTGATGGATAATGGGTCTGTAGACAGTCTGTTTTGTGGACAGAATGGGAAACCAGCAGAAGTAACAAAATCACTTCTGTAAAAAGACAACTAAGTTAGTAAGTCAGAATCCAATATTTTCAACAACTGCCTTATCCAAACAGGTATAATATGTCTAAGTATCACATATTGGTACTTAGACATATTAGACATATTGCCCTGAGGTTACAAGCCAGTTGTAACCTCAGGGCACAAATATGCTTTTTAGCCAGTCTCACCATAAGAACATGTGAAGAACATTTTCCACTGCAGTTAGGCAGTTTGTGCTGGTTTTATTAGCGGCCATATAGATGTTTGGCACTTTAGACCCCAACCTCCTCTGGTAGGCAACCACTCAGAGGCAGAGCCCGGAAGAAGTTGGGCAGGGAAACCAGGCTGCTACCTCCAACTGGGTACCTGCCAGAGGAGGCAGGGCTTTAAAGCATCAAACATCCATTTGGCCACTAAAAAAACCTAGCATGAACCACCGAGCCAGTGGCTCATACCCATCGTTAGTGTCTAATATTAAAAGGAAGGGGGGAAACCTCCATGTCCTTTTATGCCACACAATGTATACTTTTATCTACCTTTACATTCCCACCTTTAATGCCACTTTTTCAAAGCTGATGCAACACTAAATATTGAGACCTTCCTAATTTTCCTCAGTAGAAAGGATGTAGCCTGCTACAGGTAAAATGAACAACTAGAAATGTGCAACCTGTCTCTGTGCAGCATACTTATACATAAACCTATTGTACATACTAAAAGCGCACACTAAAACGGAATGGTCATACCTTTGAATTTTTCAAGTGTTGCTTCTTTCAATGCGAGGTTTTCGTGCACCAGTGTGAGACTATTAATCAACTCCTGTGTTTCTTGACTCTCTGCGAAACTGTCAAGGATGTTTCCCTTGGCAATGACATCAAGATCTGGGCTTCTAATGTCTTCTTGCTCCGAACCATCATCATTCATTTCGTTTAAAACCATCTTGCACTGACAAACCACTCTCTATCACAGGTAAAGGAAATCACTGAATTTGTCTTGAGTCCTGAAACACAAATGTCACAATCCAGTGGATGGAAAGGCACATCTCAATTATTTCAGTAGGCTTAATGCACTATTTTAAACTGTGCCCATTCTGTCACTAGAAGAAAATAATCAAGGACAGAAGCCATTTACATCATGCTATAAATCGACTTTGCCAAAGTCATTTCCAGTCTCTTCTAAATTCAAGCAGCTTGCCAAAGGAAGATTTTCCAGGAGATAGGGTGACAAGTTAAAAACTAGTGTCGTTCATAACTGATATACTGTATAACCTCAGTTTTATATGCTATAACAAACCCAACTTGAGCTTCTGAGCTGCTTGGAAAATTGTGGCATCCTTCCCTATTAAAACGAAACAAAGTGTCCAATAATGGACACATTGGGGGCTACTTGCTGTAGGGTTGCCTTTTTCACGGGACACTACAACCCCCTATTTGGCAAACCTACCCTCTGACTCTAGATGAGCCTGGATGCTGTTATTGCCCGCTATCCAGCACTGAGCGAATATTCTCCATTCACCAGGTCGCAGAGAAAAATAATTCTGCGCCGGCTTATTTTCTTCATGGTTCGCCATCATTATTAATTGAAGTGCCGCCTCCCTGCGTGTTAAAAGCAGGGGCAACAGCACGCGGCTGCTCAAGGCGCGGGGCTCCTGCCTTCTTTTTGGATGCTTCCCTTCCCGGCGCAGGGTCCCTTTCTTCTGCTGGAAGGGAAACGCCTCGGCATCATCCCTCCTCTTCCACCACCCAAGGGACCGTCGTTCTTCTCCTCCTCCTCCTCCCGCCCCCCGGGGCGTCCTCTCCCTTTCCCTCCAAGCCCTGCCAAGGACTGCCGCCTTTCACCCCCCCCAAAGGTCCCACGCGAGGCTTCCCTTTACCTTCCCAAGCGACGCTGATTAGGGTTTGGCGCCTGCGGAGCCGAGGGGGGAAACCGGGCCTTCCCAGTACGGCTCCTCGAGAGGGACAGAATACCTCGAGCCCGCCCGCGCTCCGACTCTCCGCAACGGGTGGGGGGGCGGAGACCAGAGTCGGAAGCAGTGGCGGCGGCGGCGGAGGAGGAGGAGGAGGAGGAGGAGGAGGAGGAGGAGTGTCCGTGGGGGTTGGGTGGGAATGGCAGGCTGATGGTGGGGGCTTGGGAGGGTTGTCTTCCGGAGGTTTGGCAGCCCCCTGAATGAGGGGCTACTTGCTAAGTGACTTTTATATGCATTAATTTGTTACCATATATGTTTGCATTGACTGATTTCATAAGAAGAACAGTGATTTCCATGTTACCTTCCACCCCTTATAATGGTTATCTTCTTTTTGCGTGCTCTTTGTAGCTTTAATGTTACATTTTAATGTTCTAGGATGCCTCTTAGCCTAGTGGCACAGTGGTTAAAAGCTTGCACTGCAGGTAAAACTGTGCTCAGGACCTGGGGTTCAATCCCAGGTAGCCGGCTCATGGTTGACTCAGCCTTTCATCCTTCAAAGGTCGGTAAAATGAGTACCCCAGCTTTTTTTGGGGGGGGGGACAATGTACCGCCCAGAGACTTCTTGAAGTGGTATGGAGCAGTATATAAGCAAAACACTTTGCTTTCTTCTAACTCCCCTGTTCTTAACTTGAATATTTCTTAAATGTTCTGGGCTGTATATTGTCCCTCATTATTGTAAGCCACCTTGGGTCCTTTCCCAAGGAGAAAGGTGGGGTAAATATTTTCAATACATACATACTTACATACATGGAATTTGCTGTTTCCCCTTCCCAGCCCTCTGGATGTAGGGCGGAGCAGCGGGGACATCCTTTTCCTCTGCAGCAAATGGCTTAGCACGCCTTGCTTTTAGAAAGAAGGGGGGAGAGAGAGTCACCGGGTCAATCATCAAGCCTCAAAACATTGTGAAATGTAAACAATAATGTTTTTAAAAGCTTAAGCGCATCGACTGCCTTGGAAACTTCTCAAGGAGCCACAGAAATAAAGTAAACAGCTTAAAACTATCATAGCAAACAGAAATTATTAGTTCAATAAGAATCCTGATACCCGGTTGTTTTTTTCGCTTCCGAAGAGCTTAGCATGGGGTACAGCTTTGTCTTCAACCTCTATCTTCTTTAGCTTCAGTATCAGGCTATGCTGATTGTCTGCCTCTCAAATGGAAACTAACAGCAACATTGATTTTTTTTTAAAAAAATCACCCTGCTACCCAATCTCAACTGATTTTGAAAGCTAAACAGTACTGGACCTGGTTGGAAATTGGATGAAAGACCACCAGGGAATGCCACACTATGGTGGAAAGCCGTGCAGTTTAGAATTGATACTACTTAGCTTGGTGACTGAAGCACACAGTGACTTCCTTGTTCCTCTGTTACATTTAAAAATATATACAAAAATAAAACAAAATCAAAATGCAATTAAAGCTTACAGTGACGCAAAACAAAAATGGCTCTTCTTATTAAGAACCCTAAACCTGCTGCCACAGGGAGGGTGTAATCCCAGAGTCTCTGAGCAGCAATTGCCAATGCTTTCTCTGGTGTGGCCCCATTGATCAGAAATGTACAGGTGCCTCTGGGGAAGAGAGGAGTAATGGGGGGGGGGTCCCCTTGAGGCAGAACATCTGTCCCGAAAGAGCTCATGTTGAACGTTAGATATAGTCCTCAGGGGAACACAGCCTTTGTGGAAGAGCTAAGAGAACTATTTGAAATGGGCCTTGTACACCGCTTCAAGTTTTATAACCCAGGTTTTCCTTTGCGTGGTTTTTAATGTATTTGAAGTGTTAGAAATGTTTAAAGTGCTCGAAGCTGTTATAACAGCCCAGATGTTGACCTGAGGGTCTTCCACAGTCACCTCATGGTGTCCCTCTGTATCTTACTGATACCGTTACAATTAGGCTCAGAAAAAAGCCTCACCTAACAATATGTTTGTGAAGATTTTACGCCATCCAGGTGAGGTTATCTGGAAGTTGAGTCATGGCAAATGGACTTCTTGTGAGATCAAAACGTTTTGCTACTCATCCAAGCAGATTTCTCAGTCTGAGGAAAGTTAGTGGTGAGACCTCCAATTTATAGTTCACCTTGAATAGGCTCATAAATTGGACAATGGCCTGAATACTCTTATTATACAAATTAGGAGTCATCAGGACTCTAAACCACAGAGCAGAGAGCATCCCCTCCTCCACAGAAGCCAAGAAGAAGGAAGACAGGCACCTGAAAAAAATCGCTTAAGGCCTGTGGGTATCCAAAGTGGGCCTTTAACAAAGCAGTGTCCCGACTCAGAAGAACAAGGGATCAGCCTGAGATTCAGAGCCAAAAGAAGAACCTGGTCATCCCTTCCATGGCTGGACTGTCTGAAAAGCTTAAAATGAATCAAACTCCCAATCTCTGGAGCTCCAACCCACCGAGGCAGCCATTTTCTTTGTATGCTGCTATATATTTCTGGTAGATACAGGGTCCCTGAATACATAGAAAATACAAGTAATGACTTATACTCAGAACAAGACGGGGGATTCAAAATGTGCAGGTGAGCCTCCCCTGGACCACAGGAAGTCACTATTTTGCAACAATCAAATTTTGCTTCCAAATTAGTAGTGCTGAGATTATTGTCACAATGAATTAGAATTGCATATTATGTTGCCAATATAATAATAATAATAATAATAATAATAATAATAATAATAATAATAATAATAATAATAATAATAATAATAATAATTTTGTTTTTATGCCGTCTTTCTCTCTAGAGGGACCCAAGGCGGCTTACAACAAATTCAAAAAGTGCAATAACATCAGTACAGTGTAAGCTGGGCAATATCAAGATTTTATTTAGATTTCATACTACAGCATCCAAGATACAACGTAGCAACTGTCACCCAGATAATGCCTCATTAAAATGTATTTTTTAAGTCCTGGATCACTTTGCCATTAGCTCTAAATGAAAAACACAAAAATTCCAATTTATGTCACAATTGTGATAATTAGCAATGATGACAATGCTCAACTAGGGACCTAGAAAGTGTTTTTATACTAATCATTTAAAACTAGAAAGGCTTCAGACTTATGTATACTAGGCATGCACTGTGAAAAAATGCTCACCACAGGTATTATATCAACACTAAATAAATGTAGAAGAAAATACATCCAAAATGCTCCAGTCATCCTTAATTATATGTCCATGTAATGTGTGCAATATTGGCCTAATTAATATAAAATGTGAATTTATCATTGTCCTGAATCCTCAATAATTACCTTTAACAGTATTTTCAAAAGGAAAACAAAAATATTGGTACTGCAATATTAACAATAACGATCAGGTGCTGTCAATTCAATTCTGACTTATGGTGGCCCTTTTCAGGGTGTTTAGGTAGACGGGACTCAAAAGTGGTTTACCATTCTCTTATTCTCTTCTTGAAGTTTATAAAATTATACAGGTGTGGGCAAAGCAGGTAAAGAAAAACTGTTCTCCCTGTCACACAACACCAGAACTAGGGGCCACTCCATGAAACTTGGGTGCTAAATCTCAAACAAATATGAGAAAGTACTTTTTCACCCAGAGGATCACTGGTCTATGGAACTCCCTGCCAGAGGAAGTGCCGACAGCTGTCAGCCTTGACAGGTTTAAGAAAGGATTAGACAAGTTCACGGAGAACAAGGGTATCAATGGCTATCATTAGGGATGCCTAATGGCAACCTCTGGGTTGGAGAGAGAGGCAGGATATCCCTCAATACCATTTGCGGGGAATCATAAGCAGGTGAAGACATCTGCTTGGGAATACCCTGAAGCAAACGGTGAGCCTCTGTGACAGAATGCTGGACTGGATTTGCTGTGGCCTGTTCCAGCAAGGCTGTTATTATGTTCTTATGGCACACTATGGCTATGCAGGTTGCCTAACGTCACACAGGCTGGCAACAGGAGTCCTGGTGAGGGAGCAAACTCACAATCTCTGACTCTTCAGCCTGATACCTAAACCACTGAGCTATCCAACTAGCTACTACAACATTAGGACAAATGATATACGGTAATCCTATATCCACTTTATTGTGAATCAGCCTCACTGAACTCTATTTCTGAATAGACATAGATTTCAATTTCATAAATGCAAGTATATCTTTTAGCAGCCACAGAATAATTTTAATTTTAATTTCAGTAGATAAAGAGTGGTTCTCTGTCAGCAACCAATTCTATAGGATCATAAGTCGTACAAAATGTAGACTGAAATCCTATTGCACAGCTCTGTGTGCATAATGGTGATAGCAGCAGCAGAAAAGCACACTAATTAAAGCAGATTTAGGGCTGTATGCAACTGATATGCAAAGTGACAAAGTCACATGTGCCACCATATCCCCCAAGAAAATCTTTAATCAATGATTATTTGCTGTTGCTGCTATCAACACTGTATTGTAATGTGCTGTACGTGGGGCTACCGACGAAAAGTCTCAGGAAACTTTTAACGGGTCCAAAATGCAGCAGCCAGATTGTGACTGGTGCGGGATACAAAGATCACATTACACCCCTATTAAACCAGTTCCACTGACCGCTAATCAACTATTGGGCACAATTCAAGGTGCTGACCTTGACATACAAAGCACTGTACAACCTGTGTCCAAGCTACCTCAAAGATTGAATCTCACAGTATGAACCAGCTCAGGTGTTAAGGTCATCAGGAGAGGCCCTTCTCTCCATCCCACCACCCTCACAGGAACGTCATGTGGGAATACACGAAAGGGCCTTCTTGGCTGTTGTGCCCAGACTCTGGAACTCCCTCCTACGAGAGGCCAGGACTGCCCCATGTCTGATGTCTTTCCAGAATCAGGCAAAGACACTTCTCTTCAGGCAAGCTTTCCCTGAATGATGGATTACCTGTTATGTGTCTTTCATATGAATCTATAGGATCACATAGACTTTTTGTTTATAACCACATAACCTTATGGGTTTACATTGACACTATGTTTTCAATGTTAGTTTCCATCACTCAACTTTATATGGAATTTTACTCTCCTTTTAACTGCTCACTTTCTCTTGTAGCTTTAATGTAATGTTGCCTATTAATGCTAGGTGTTCCTCAATTCCCTGTATGTCTTAATTGTACTGGACTGTATATTATCACTCATTACTGTAAGCCACCTTGGGTCCTTTTCCAAGGAGAAAGGCAGGGTCAAAATACTCTAAAATAAATAAATAATAAATAAAATAAATATATCTACTTTATCATACATTTATTTCTAGTGTATACTGTATTTTTAAAATTGCTTTATTTAATTCCTGTTTAATAGCCTATATGATAATAAACTGTTTTCTGTCAGGCAGATGGTTTTGAAAAATTGAATACAGTATTTGTATGCAGAGCAGGAGCATAATCCATTGTTCCCAAGCCATTAAGATTATTATACAATCTATTCTGCATGTAAAATAGAACAAATGAAATATGCTTGATTCATTTCAAACAAACAAACCACTAATGTTTACATCCACCCTGTAGCAACTCCTGGTCTATAAAAGCTAAATTCACAATATTCACTTGCACAGAACACTCATTTGTTTCTTGGCCCAATGATACCTTTTACTATGTTTAATGATTCACGGCCAGGTTAGTGCTCACAGAATTACAACTCAGGCTGTAAAGTGCAACAGTGTTTCCTTGCAGCCATTCCAGCCACTTGGCCACGGACTTGCACAACACTGGCTCTTCGGCTTGAAAACGGAGATGAGCACCGCCCATAGAGTCGGACATGACTAGCACACATGTGCGGGGGGAACCTTTACCTTTACCTTACAGTACTTATACTTCTGATGATGAGGCTTACAGAGTAAGCTATGGGATGGGCACCTCATCTTGTGTCTAGTGCAGCATGAGAACCTATGGTCCTTAAGGCTGCCTCAAGATGCACTGCTGTTTGAGGCAAAGTACAAGATGATGCCTCCAACATTCAGCATACAACTGCTGACCAGACAGGCAGCCTGAAGCAGCTGTAGGAGGCGGGGAGATGCATGCACACAAGCTACGGCACATGTTTAAATTGGCTTTTCAGGTTTCCATGCTTTACATTCTTACAGCCACACTTGTGGAATGTAATAGCAATTGCAGAATTTTCAGTATATCAAGGCAGTGGAGGTTGACCACTAGCTGTAGAATCCAACCATAATAAAATATTGGGTTGACCTCTTGGATCAGATGCCTTCACGCTGCTTGTACAGTTGACACAGAACTAACTCCCCAGGATGTCCGAGTGGTTATTAGTACGCTGGTTGACAATTACAGAGTGCAAAAATTACAAAACCACTGCAAGCATTTTGGGAGGAATCAAAGGTGTACAGATATCACCTTAACCGTTGCTTTTTGTGACTTCAGGTGGCTATCCACAATCAGTGATGCACTACTTTTGATGTTCATCACACATCAAAACTAGGAAAAGCATGCTTAGGATGGGTACTCAAGGATTACTTCAAAAGCTTCCGCATTACATTAAGAGTAGATCCTCGATATCCTGTCCCAAAATGGTTCCAGTGGTTAATATAATTAAATAGCTGATATAATTTGTTGCGCTTTTCAAACCCTGGAGCCCTGGGGATTTTGCTGTGGTAAGCAGTGAAAAAAGAGCTGCTGAAACCACCAAACATCATAGAAATGGCGAGTTCAAATTCCGAATGCCCATAGAAGCAAGCAGGATCAAAGAGAATAGGGCCAGACTCATCTTCGGCTACATTTCCTGCCCACAGGTCCCCATGAACGAGAGCAGGGATGATCTCCACATCACGAAACATCTCAGGAATCTTGGGCTGTGAAAAACATAATGCAGACGTGTAAATGCGGTCTCAAGATTAAGGAAGTAGAACATTGTTAAGTGAGAAATGGCATGGCTTCAAAACTGATAAACCAGAACACATGTGAAATCGTCAATGTTGTAGTTTAGTAGTATGAATCCTAATTTGTAAATTGTTGACATCTAATCAACTGAGCAGACTCTTTGAATCTCTTGAGGTTTATGGGACTTTTTCTGAGTTATACAACTATACAATCATATACAACTCCCATTGTATATAATGTAAAGTTGTATAAATTATACAACTCCCATTGATTTAAAGGGTGCACTGTAGACAGCCTTCAGAAGTCTCAGGGTGAACAGATCCACCTCTCAATCTTAGAGGGCTGCTGCTGCACCCTAAAATTAGGCTTATTGCAAAAAGACGTTTAATTGAAAAAGCACCATTTTGCTTCCCAGTCATTAATTTATTAACACTGAAGCTGAGGCAAGCTTTATATACAAAAGATCGGTACTGGACTTGGCTCAAAAAAAAGAAGACAAATGCTCCCTCTGGATGACCCTGTTTTATCTTAATTAGTTATATTTCTATTCTGACTTTCTTCCTGAGAGTGCAAGGTGATGTACTGTATGTAGTTATACCCCTTTTCCCCCACTTGATCGTCCCCATAAACCTCCCTATGGATTTGGCCAGGCTGAGAAAAAAGTTAAGTGGCCCATGTCCTAGAAGGGCTTAAATCTCCCAAGTTCCAGTCTCAATCTCAAGGCACTATACCAGACGATTGGCCTGTGGAAATGAGTTAGAAAACATATTAGCTGGGCTTCCTATAGAAATACACATTTTTAATAGTTGTAATTTTTTTCAGGCTGTTTGGCCGTGTTCTGGAAGTTCACAGCCAAACAGCCCAAAAAACTCACAACAACTATCAGATCCCGGCCGTGAAACCCTTCGAGAAAACATTTTTAAAATTTCTAACACTGGCACTGGAATGAGGCAGATCACGTCAAAAATCTGTACCTTTCGCAAGTTTCCCATGTGTCTTGGAGAGAAAAAAATGTGCACAAATCTACACATAGATTTCCAAAACGTGTACAGCAAAAAATGTGCACACTCAAGGAGAAGTGCACAAGCAGGATTTAGTCAATGGGTCAAGGTATACAAAATATACATTCGTGTATTGCATTCAGCAATTCATACTTCTTAAAATGTTTAATTATACTTAAAGGTTCATGTGTGAAGGATAAAAGAAATACTGTATAACTCTTAACAGTTTGGTCCAAAACTGGGGTGGAACAGGAAGACTATCGTTGGGATTCTGAGAAATGTAGTGAAGCTGATGCTGAGATACGTTCCTATTCTTCTGTGTAGAAGCTGGTCCACTGACTCTCTGCTGCTTTTTCAGTGTCACGGTGCCGCCCTACCTTTAGCTGAGACCACAATTCTCTTGCTTCTCTGTCTCCGTAATCTCTTTCAATCAGATCCATTTGGGCTTGGAGACGATGGCGGGTAAAGAACGTAGGCCAGTCACTTTGCCATTCATTCACCTAAAAATACCAAGATTTAGGGAGTCACAATAAAACAATGCCACTGGGTATAACGCCACATCCCCCTCATCACTTCCACAGACGGTATCTCCTCTGGTCACTTCAGCTAGTCTTTTCCCACTTCTGGTTATAGCCACAGTATCCCCAAGGAATAAAAGTACTCTGCGCACTGTCAATTATATTGCCAAAAATATTTCTCTCTTTCTGATGATAGAGTGTTTGATACAGAAAACACTGCTTGCCTATTAGGAGTTAAATAGGTTTACTACCTAACAAGTATCAGCTTCTGTTTTAATATGGATGTTTACCAATGGCTAGCTCAGTTACTTCATCAAACACATCTTAGACAGCAAATCATGTGGAAGATGAAGTGAGCTTGTTTTCTGCAGCTCCAGGGGGTGGAGCCTTAAATTACAGGAAGGGAGATGTTACCATAATGTTAGAAAGAACTTCCTGTCAGTGAGAGCTGATTGACATACAATCATAAAATAAAATCATAAAACCATAGAGTTAAAAGAGACCCCAAGGGCCATCCAGTCCAAAACCCTGCCATGCAGGAACCCCCATCAAAGTATTCTGGACAGATGGCCATCCAGCCTCTACTTAAAAACCTCCAAAGAAGGAGACTCCAACACCCTCTGTGGCAGCATATTCCACTGCTAGACAGCTCTAACCATCAGGACATTCTTCTTAATATTCAAATTGAATCTCTGTAGTTTGAAGCCATTGCTCCAAGTCCTAGTCTCTGAAGCCATAGAAAACAAGCCAGCCCCCTCTTTGATATGACATCCTTTCAAATATTTAAACATGGCTATCATATCCCCCCTCAACCTTCTTTCTGTAAGGCTAAACATTTCCAGATCCCTAAGCCACTGCTCATAAGACATGAGTTCCAGACCTTTAACCATCCTATTCGCCATCCTTTGGACCCGTTCAAGGTTGTCAACAGCCTTTTTAAACTGAGGTGCGCAGAATTGGACACAGTACTCCAGGTGGGGTCATGCCAGAGCAGAATAGATTGGTACTATCACTCCCCTTGATCTCTAGACACTATGCTTTTGTTGATGCAACCAAGAATTACATTGGCTTTCTAGGCCGCCACGTCACACTGCTGATACATGTTCAATCTGTGGTCTACCCAGACTCCCAAATCCTTTTCAAATGTACTATTCTCCAGCCACGTGTCTCCTATCCTATAGCTATACAATTCATTTTTTCCTGCCTAGATGCAGGACCCTACATTTCTCTCTGTTGAAACTCATTTCATTAGCTTTGGCCCAGCACTCTAATCTGTCAAGGTCATTTTGGATTTTTATCCTATCCTATCCTCTAGTCTAGGGAATTAGCCACCCCTCCCAATTTGGTATCATCTGCGAAATTAATCAGTCTACTCTCTAGTCCTTCATCCAAATCATTAATAAAGATATTCAATGGCACTGGACCCAGAACAGAATCCTGGGGCACCACACTAGTCACCTCTCTACATGCTGAGAAGCCATTTACAATCAGTCAACCAATTACAAATCTGCCTAACAGTAGCACTATTCTACTAACTTCTTTGCAAGTATATCAAGGAAACCTTATCAAAGGCCTTATTAAAATCAAGATAAGCAACATCCACAGTGTTCCCCTCATCCGCCAGGCCTGTAACTCTATCAAAGAAAGATATCCAATTAGTCTGGCATGATTTGTTTTTAAGAAACCCGTGTTGACTTCTAATAATGACAGTATTGCTTGTTAAATAATTACAGACTGACTGCTTAATAATCTACTCTAGAATCTTTCCAGGAATAGATGCCAATTGGCCTGGGTTGCCTTATAGAGGTGATGTGTTCTTCACTCAAGGTGTTTACACATAAGTTAGATCACCATCTGATAGGGTCCCTTTAAAGAGAGTTTGCTTTGGCATGGGGCTGATTTGATCACTGCAGTGTCTTCCAGCCCTTGTCTTCCAAAACTCTGTGATTCTATAATACTTGAGTGCATCTCTCAAAGAATGTAGCATTCCCATATAATAAAGAATGTAATGCTTCACTTCTTTTGCTAGATGAATTAGCCAAGATGAAAGGAAAATTAAGTTATGTTTGATTTCAGGGGAGATATATGATTGTGAAAAGACAACCCCTTTATTCAATGAGTATTAGCAATAGCAACTGCCTTTGAAATATTTTGGAATAACTATTTAAGTTAGTGAACCAAATTTCCTATTAATAGCGAGTGGAATATGAAACAACTAACAAACTCAGAAAGCATGCAACTTCTTTTTCTTAAAAATCAGATCCATCAATCCTCTTTGCACTTAGTGTCATTTTGTGCAAATTCAGAACCTACCTGCTCTATAAAACCACAGCAAGTAACTATGTGGAATCCAAATTTATCCACATGGCATGGTTCTGTCTGGCCTGCACCTTTCCCTGTGAAACCAAATAAATCAAACTAAGGATGCAATATATTAAAAATAAAGAACACACCTTTGCTCTGTTTGCAGAGCAAGCCTGTGCATGTCTAGCCATTAGAAAGTCCTGTTACATCTAAAGCAGCAATGCTAAATGGTTTTTTCTAGGAATACAGCCCCACAGTAGTGCTTACTCCCAAGTAGACATGCAAAGAATATTGGTGAGGTTTATGCATCATTAATTTCAACACCGTTGTGATTTTGACCCCAAAATACAACAGGAGAAATAAACACAAGATATTATATGAGGGAAATGTTCTACAATAATCTGAAGATGAAAAATAACCGTTTTATAAGAGGAACACACATACACTGTATCACATGCTTGTGTCTTTTGTTTTGTTTTGTTTTGTTTTTCTTTGACTTTTGCCTGAAAAGATAAAATGCATGTATTTTAATAATTTTAATAAATTGGTATCTTGAAAAGCATCTTAGATTTCATCGAAATAGGTTGTGCTTACATTTGGTTAATTTACTTGGGATTTAAATGCAACTGAAATCTTTTTTTCTGTGTTTTGTAAGCCTGTGTGCTCCTTATGAAACGAAGTGAGCCTATTTATCCCTTCCTTTTCATTATTATTTGTAAAAGGAGGCTTCTGCATCTAGATAGGTTCTCCATATGAGCCAGAACCTCATTTTTGTATGCATTTTGTCTCACACTGAGAGTCTACAGGGGTAGTGTAGTTCACTTTCATATGTTGAGGGCAAGATGGGAAGAGAAAGCAACAGCGGAACAGACGAAGTGCTTAGTACCCACGACTGATTATAGGTAAGGTAGGAATGAGTGCTACAACATTATGCCAGGCTATTGACTTTATGCTCTACTGATACTCTACCAACTGTGTTTTCTTCCTTCTTCAATTTTTCCCCAAGTTTTTGGTTGTACAGGTGAAGCTCAGCTATTAGCTCTCCAAGTTTTGCAGAGTATCTAGAAGAAATAATATCAGAGACGATGGGTCAGTGGATTTCAATGTCTTCCTGAAAGGAAGCAACACATTTCACACATAAATGTGTGTATGGAAGAGCCTGGAAAACACACGAACATTTACTATACTGTACAGATGAAGGAGAAGGTCTGGAATGAGTGGGTTGGGAATTACATGGCTCTATTCCGAAACAAAAATCACCGAATTATTTCCTAAACAATACAAAAATGTGTAAGTTCTATATATCACACAGCATTTTTTTGTTTACAAGGTAAGCAGAAATGTCCAGGTAACCCTTAAGAAACTGAGGTAAAAAAATTCAACTAAAACTCCAGTGCAAACTTATGCCGATGGATGGAAACACGTCTTGATTGGAGCTATCTGTACCATGAAGGAAGAGGTATAATCTTGTGGAATGGCTGAGGAACCTCTACTCCAGTGGTGGCGAAACTTCAGCCCTCCAGATGTTTTGGACCACAACTCCCAGAATTCCAAGCTTGCATTGTCAATGGCAAAGGACTGTGGGAGTTGCGGTCCAAAACATCTAGAGGGCCGAAGTTTGGACATGCTTGCTCTACTCTTTTGAGACATATTTTTCAGAAGGTATGTAGGTGGGGGCAGAGCCAAGAGTGGATAGGAAACATTTTCTTTCTTTCTGTCACCCCCCCTCAATTTCTGGCACTTCTCTCTTTGTGTCTCTTGTCTCACCCCTGCCCTCCGCACAAATGGGCTTTCTGGGAGAGAGACAGATCCTTCTTGCCAAGAAATCTGAAATGTCATGTGCAGAGGACTTATAAAATTACACCAAGGTGTACATGTAGCCAACCCCCTTTCCTTATGGAAAATCAGTTCACACACACACCAAGACATCCCAGTTTTGAGCTATCCCATCAAAGTGGAATGACTGCAAACCACGGAGTGGAAAAGTCCTTACATAGCTATGTCTGCTGCGGAAGCGGCCTCTGAAGAGTTTGTACACTTAAGTCACGATGGAACGGCAAAGCAGATCAAAGTTTTAAGATCTTTATAGCTGCTAAGAACTTTGTGAAGTTTGAAAGCCAGTTGTTGGCCTGGTAAGCTGCTCACCACCCCGGCCAAAACATGTCCATGCAAAACAGAATGGACATTCTCAAACCTCTGATAGCGACGTACAATTGTCAAGACACAGAGATACATGTCAAAGGAAGCAAAGAGAGAAATTCACTCCTGGCATAGCTTCACTGGATTCATTTCATAACATGATATGGATGTGAGCTTGTTAATTTCCTAGAATTTAACAAGAGATGTTATTCCAAGAGATGTTATTTACAAGCAATAAAACTGAACACCTTTCAGACTTGCCATAGAGAAGCAACAGAACACAGAGATCTAGGGAATCAAGGCATTGCAATAAGGGGAAGGTGGCTTTCAAACGTACTTGTTGAGACTCTTCATCTTAAGGTGCTCCATTGCAAACACCGCTCCACCTCCAGGGAGATCGATCACTTTAATTGGCTTTGGAACCCGCACAGTGTTGGTCTGCTGAATGGCTATTAAGCTCGCCATTTCCCCCTCAAACATTGTCCTCGCCTGGTCAGAAAGAATACGACTTGAAACATTTCTTGAGCTGCACATGTAGACAGCAGATGCTTTGTTCTCTTGTTTTGGCAATGTGGGCATCTGTGTATTCTTTAAACTATAAATTTAATGTTCTGAAATGTTTATGTACCAGTATATCCCACCTGTTTTCCAGTGAGCTCAAAGAATTGTATATGTCTGCCCTGCTTCTCATTTTATCCGCAGAACAATCCTGTGAAGTAGGTCTGGCTTTGGGAACAGCAAGTAACAACCCTCCCTGCAGATGTTTTGGTGAGTTCTCAGGGCTTAAAGGGAACCTGAATCTGGATATCACGCTCCAAAGCCAGTGGCTCCCAGTCTTGGCTCCCCATATGTTCTTGGACTGCAACTCCCAGAAATCATGGCCAGCACAGCCCACAGTGAAGGCTTCTGGGAGTTTTAGTCCAAGAACATCTGGGGACCCAAGGATGGAAGCCGCTGCTCTAAACACTGACAACTCGATATGTTTCAGTGGGTGCAGTTAGTTAAGCATACAATTCACTTAAGTTCACATCCTGAACGATCCCAAAGATTAATACTAAATATTGAAATAGAATCTGCCAATAGGTGGGAAACACTGTTCTGCAGTGTGTGGGATAGATAAGCAATCGGCTTGCCCTGTGCACGATATTGGGAAACATTTGTTGGGATTCAGAACTAACTTACTTTGATGTGTCGGTCATCAAGTTAATGGAGATACAAACATTCTGTGAAATGGAACTACAAATTTACTCACTCAAGACCTATGAGAACAGGGAAGCAAAAATCCTGTTGCTTAGTGTAGCGTGTTGCGATAGAGCTGGTGTACTGAAGCAATCGGAATTTTTTGTCACTCCTGGAACTCCCTAAGTTTCCTTGCATCAAATGGGTGTACTCTGTGATGCACTGTAGTAGTAAGTTGCAGCTAGTGTAGGGTTATTGAAATAAATGGAATTTATGGAGAATGATCCCTAAAACACACATTGATTCGGTGGGCCTGCTTCTAGCATGATTTACTACACCAAGCAACAGGATTCTGCCTTCTGTCTTACAGCAAGACAGACAAATGATCATTATAGTCCAATCCATATGACAATTAACATAGTACTAAGCACTCAGAGAAAACAACAGCTTGGTGTGCTCTTTGAGCATAATGAAAATATAGGGACTGGTCTTAGAGGATAATAAAAATATAGGGATGTTAAGAACATTTGATCCAGAATTTGCATATTCTGTTTTGAGAACGCATATTCTAATTTCCGGTGGGGGATGCCAAACCTTCTGGCCACTGGGAGCAGGTGACCCCATTAGACGACGATTGTCGTCACAAGGTTTGAAAAAAAAAAAACAGGTTTAAACGATGCTGAGACGGGGAGTCGCTCGCTAGTCATTAGGCCTAGAAACTCTGTGCCGATCACTAAGAATAATTATTCACACACACGAGACAATATATGGGATGTTGGCAAGGTCAAATAAATAAGCCCCCAGGACCGACCGCCCCACCCCCCTTGATGTCGGCTTTCAAAACACCCTCCCCGCAAACCCTGCAGCTTGACAATGGCAGCTCAGTCACGGGAGGGCTATCGCTACGGGGTCGTTAACCTGAGGTTTGCTGTTGACTTTAACAAACACTCGCCCGTGGTCGGTCTCATAGCTCTGCCCGTGGCTAATGCACCCTCCGCCCGAGCTGCCAAACGCCTTCAGCACGGTGGTTTTCAGTTCGGCTTTCAGGAGTTTTTCCATGGCTGGTCGCAATGACGCAGGATCCCAATCCTTCGGCCTCTCAATAGGACAGGCGAGTCTTATCTCTCCCCCGGGTTTAAAAAAAAAAGATATATCGATGCAGGCAGCCAGGCAGGCAGCCAACGGGAGCAGGGAGAGGGCATGGAAAGGAAAGGAAACGGCGCGGGGTGGGTGGGTTGGTGGGGGTCGCGTTTGCAAAACTGTGCGCTGTTCGGCTCAATGATGCTAAAAGAGTAAATGTCAAAAATATCCAGATCGGAGCCGAGTCGACGAGGTTGCGACGCCACTCTCTCTCTCTCTCTCTCTGCGGGATTCCGAGGCTGCCCTGAGAGATTCTGGTCCTTGTAGTTCGCCAGCCTGATTTTTTTTTCTCACCACTCGAGCTTCGGACTCGTCGTCCCTCCGCCGCCGACACGTGTCCTCTCATGGTCATCCAATAGATGGCGTGCTAAATAGCAGACCCGGCTAAGCGGAGCCCTGCTCAGTTGAAAACAACCGTTCAAAGGTCTAGGATTAATTTGGCAACTGATTGAGTTCAGGGTGGGTGCATGTGTATGCACGCGAAAGACATATGCGCGAGAATAAAGCTGGAGTACCAAATATAGGGTACCAAAATAAAAAGTTTTAGCTTTGCGAGAAAAGCATACTCTAAAATAAACAATTTGTTTGCTTCCCTGCATAATTGGGGAAAACTGCCACCACTGGCTAGATTAATATTTATTTAGAAGGGCTCTCTCTTTGCTGCACTGTTGGCAGCAACGGGAACAGCGGCTGAGTCATGTATTTCAAAGTCATGTTATTAAAAAGTAGTCAGAAGTGTCAGGCTGCTAAATGTTCACACTTGGGGAGGAGGGAAATGCTATGACTATCAGTCAATATTTCTAGGTCACTGATATTGGATTGATTCCCAAAACAAGTAAACAGTTTCTGTTCAACCTAATGAGTGATGAGTAACAGAACCTGCTAACTCGAATATAAATTGTACCATACCAATGGAAGGGGAAGGGCATATTTGCCTACCCATTCTGCCCCTCGCTCACATTTTTAACCTCTCCCCCTTTCCTGATACTTTGAAGTGGATGAAAAGGAGTCACATACCTCAAAAATAAAGGAATTAGTCCTTCAGGAGGAGGAACGATTCATTTCTGAGGAAAAAAGAAGGGAGTGTGTGCACACAAATTCATTATAGGCAGAAAGGTTGCCTAAACACTAGTGTACAAGCCTATTTCTGTTGAATTCCAAATAGTATTAAAAATCCATCCCACTGAGCTTGAAAATTATACAGGTTATCAGATATACAGCATATGGGAAATTATACAAGTTATACAAGTTGGATATATGGTATCAGTGAGTGTGCTTCCACACCAGACATGTTTAGAATTTTTTGAAAAGGTCAACAGGCATGTAGATTTGGGTGAACCAGTGGATATAGTCTATCTGGATTTTTAAAAGGCTTTTGACACAGTCCCTCACTAGAGGCTGCTGAGAAAATTGCACAGTCAGGGGATAAGAGGGCAGGTCCTCTTATGGATTGAGAACTGGTTGAGATCCAGGAAACAAAGAGTAGGTGTCAATGGGAAACTTTCACAATGGAGAGAGGTAAAAAGCAGTGTGCCCCAGGGATCTGTCCTGGGACCGGTGCTTTTCAATCTATTCATAAATGACCTGGAGACAGGGATAAGCAGTGAGGTGGTTAAGTTTGCGGATGAAACGAAACTTTTCCATGCGGTAAAAACCAGAGAAGATTGTGAAGAGCTCCAGAAGGATCTCTCCAAACTGGGGGAATGGGCTGCCAAATGGCAAATGTGTTTCAATATAGCCAAATGTAAAGTAATGCATATTGGGGCAAAAAATCAAAACTTTATCTATCAACTCATGGGCTCTGAGTTATCCATGACAGATCAGGAAAGAGATCTTGGTGTGTTGGTGGACAGCTCCATGAAGGTGTCTACACAATGTGTGGCAGCGGTGAAGAAGGCCAATTCCATGCTAGGGATTATCAAAAAGAGGATTGAAAATAAAACAGCCAACATTATAATACCATTATACAAAACAATAGTAAGGCCGCACCTGGAGTATTGTGTACAATTCTGGTCACCGCATCTCAAGAAAGACATAGTGGAACTGGAAAAGATGCAGAAGAGAGCGACCAAAATGATTACTGGGCTGGGGCACCTCCCTTATGAGGAAAAGCTAAAACATTTGGGGCTTTTTAGTCTGGAAAAAAGGCGCCTGAGGGGGGATATGATTGAGGCGTACAAAATAATGCAGGGCATGAGTAAAGTGGATAGAGGGAAGCTCTTCTCCCTCTCACAAAATACCAGAACAAGGGGACATCCACTCAAATTGAGGGCTGGGAGAGTAAGAACAGACAAAAGAAAATATTTTTTTCACCCAGCGTGTTGTTAGTCTATAGAACTCCCTGCCACAGTATGTGGTGATGGCATCTGGCTTGGATGCCTTCAAAAGGGGATTGGACAGATTCCTGGACGAAAAGTCCATCACAGGTTACAAACCATGATGGAGATGTGTAATCTCCAGGCTTAAAACCAGGATACTTCAAGGGCCAGATGCAGGGGAGTGGTATCAGGAGACAGATATCTAGTCTCATGCGCTCCCAAACGCATCTGGTGGGGCCACTGTGAGATACAGGAAGCTGGACTAGATGGGCCTTTGGCCTGATCCAGCATGGCTCTTCTTATGTTCTTATGTTCTTATGCTGAGATGATGTACATCTGTCTTCAGCTTGGAGGTCTGGACAAGTCTTTGCTCAGGTTTTTGAAAAGTCTTTATTATGATGTGCTGTGAAGTTGTTCCCAGTTTGTGACCATTATCTGAACTAATAACACCCAACTGTGCAGTCATTAGCAGCTTTGCTCGGATCTTACACATTAATGGCCATGGCTTCCTTTGTTGGTCCCATGGTCCTTTGATACTGTGAAATGACCATACAGTCAGACTTTACAGTCCTTGGATAGATGGGCCTGAGTTAATTTAAGGTAACATTTCATTCTATTTTTCTATCTTACTCTCAAGTGTACACCAGAACAAATTTTTATGTTCCTTCCACAGTGGACAACTCCTGCTTTTTGTTGTTTTTTTACAAGGCTGAGTCCATAATCACCCTTCACTTTGTCTGGATATTGGAATGCTGACTAGTTCATGGCCAGGGTATAGAAAGACACGTACAGATTCTGAATCATTTCTTTATTGTTTGATGTGGTCAACTCTGGTCTAATTTCCCCTTAATGTCTTATCTTAGGAGTTCATATACATCAATTGCGGCAATGAGTCCTAGATTAGAGAGTGATTATGGAATCACTGTCCAGATGTTGTCTCAGGTCTAAACACGGAAGCTAACATAAACCACATCTGGTTTTATCTGTACCATAAGCAATAGCAATGCCTGGTTGGGTTAACTAACTGAATTTCAGAGATAGCATCAGGTATATCATAGAAAAAGATATAAAAGCAATATTCCCCCATAAACTAAAACACACGTTTATGCAAATTATCCCAGTGACTCCATCTGCTCTTACCCGACTGAAGACACAGATATTGCAACAGATTTGCTAAACCGAGACTTTCAGTATAACAATAATTATCCAATGTCCTCTATCGTTTAGGATTTGATTACAAAGCAGAGTTAGAGGTAGATTAAATGGAGTAGAGGGCAATATAAAAGGATTAGGAGGTGCAGGAGCAGCAGCTAAAATGCTTATAAAACTTGCTCTTTTTTGCAGGAGAGAATAATTGATCAGGACAGAGGGATAAGTGGAAGAAAGAAAGCAAAGCCCTGGAGGTAAAGCTTGGGCGTATTTGCTAAGCCAGGGAAGAGCAGGAAAGGGACAAACAAACTCACCCAGTGGGACAAAGAGTGTAGAGGCTGTCATATGCCTTTTAAGGAGGCTCATGGAGACCTTTTCATTTAATTCTTTATTTTTTCCTTGCCCGCGCCGCCTCTTGTGGAGGGTTTCCCCCTCTTTATCCTATTAGGTTTTTTTCTTCTCTCGCTTTTTTCCTTACCTGTTATACATTGTTGTTTTATTCTCGTCTGTAAACTGCCCAGAGTTCCTTCTGGAAGATGGGCGGTATAAAAATGCAATAAATAAATAAATAAATAATTTTGGAAGATGGCCTTTTTTTGCCCTGAGACAGGCTTCTGGCACTGAGGGCCGATTCACTGGAAAAAAATGCACTGCTTTCCTGTTGGATTTCAGGACCTAAGAAACCTGTGAACGAGACCAGCATCCTAACATTTATGTCCCTTTGAAGTATTTATTTTGCATTTCTATATTGCTTCCCTGCTGGCTAAAGTCTTCTAGAGGCAGTCAAAAATCCAAACATAATATATAGACATGAAACATAGACATAATACAAACACAGAACGAGATAGAGAGCGAAGAGGAAAACGAGCCAGTTTTAGGCACTGATTCTTCATAAAGTTATGCAGTAGGATGTAAAGCTTGTTTTTTCAAGACAGTGATGTTTGAGGAAGACTAGAGAAAGACAACTTTACCCTGTCTTGCTCAAGTTGTGAAGGCGGCTGTTACTGCTCAGCTGTTCCAGCTGCTGCACGCTGATGGTTCCCAGGTAACCATAAGGGAGAAGGTTGTCTTGATCACACACATACACACATATACCTTCTACCGGTAGAGTTTTCTTATCTGCCATTCTGGCATAGGTAGTACCAGATATGTTGTTCTCAAGAGAGCAGAGTATGTCCTAGCCAGCAGAACAGCTGCAGTCTTCTCAAGGCAGAGTAGGGTGACTGAGGAAATTTGTGGGGAATTAATGTTTGAAAGTGGGTAGGTTGCATGGTCCCAATGCAGCACCCGAAAGAACTGACATTCTTTATACTTAGAATCCTTTATACCCAGGGCTGGCGCGTCCATTAAGGCGAACTAGGCAGTTGCATAGGGCGCCAAAATGGACAGGGGGCGCCGCCCACCGCCGTCCATCCC
>JAHTLZ010000010.1:28149759-28169738 GCA_023846285.1 Phrynocephalus versicolor | reverse complement strand
TAGGGCGCCAAAATGGACAGGGGGCGCCGCCCACCGCCGTCCATCCCCCCGCCGCCCGCCTCCCGGCCCCCCCCCCCCCCGGCCCGCCCCCCCCCCCACCGTCGCCCGCCCGCCCCCCCCGCTGCCCGCCGCCCACCCCTCACACCTAGGGCATAAAAAACCCTAGCACCAGCCCTGTTTATACCTAGAAAGGCCTGTGGGGGTTGCCATGAATTGGAAATGATTCATAAGAACATAAGAAGAGCCCTGCTGGATAGGACCAAGGGCTCATCTAGTCCAGCTTCCTATCTCTCACAGTGGCCCCACCAGATGCCTCTGAGAGCACATGAGACAACTAGATATCTATCTCCTGATACCATTTGACAGTCCATTATTGTTGTTGCTGATTACTTGGACCTCTCTTGACATTACCTGTACTTGCATATTTCAAATACAGCGGACCCTCGTATAACAAACGGTTTTTATAATATAAAATCTGTACAACATAAAAAATTCCAGAGATAGGGAAAATCTGCTTAACAGAATCGCCTATGGGGTGAATTCGTACAACATAAAAATGGTCGTGATGAGCGATTACTCTGTTTTCAATGCATTCCTGTGGGAAATATGTATAAAGTAAAATTTGCTTAACATAATTTCATTTGGAATAAATTAATTCCTTTATACAAGATACCACTGTATTAGTTTGCCTGAATTCCCTTATGAACCCAATTCAATTTCTTTAAATTCTTCCACACTGACTTCTTACTAGAATATTTTTATTGTGTCTTCAATAGTTCATCTTTAAGAAACTGCTGTCCATCATGAAGCATCCTCTCTTGGAGTGTTTTTATTACAGGATCTCCCCTGTAATTGAAATCAGCTTTCTGAGAACATACATTATACTACCTTCAGCTTTCTTTTTGCTGAGTATGGCAGATCCACTGACGTCAGTGGCTAGTCCTTCAAAATTCCCATTACAGTGGTACCTTTACTTATGACCAGCTCAACTTAAGAGCAGCTCAACTTAAGAGGGAAAAACCATTGGTGTTTTAAGTACTACCTTACAAATTTTAGATGTAGTCTGCTCTACTTACAATTTATTTATTTATTTATTTATTTATTTATTTATTTATTTATTTATTATCATTATTATTATCATTATTATTTTGCAATTAGTCCACTGGACAACAGTACATGTCTGATGTTTCAGGCCAGTAACAATGAAATATTTGGAAGCTTGAAGGAATAACTGTTGGAAACTGTGTATTCAAATTTAACACATGAAAGCAAAGCTGTGCTTAAATGACCAGTTACGAAACAAAACCAAGCCACTTTGCTAGAGGCAGATTGCATATATTTAAACAATGTAAATACACACAAGGAGACCCATGTTTAGAGCAGTGCTTCCCAACCTCTGGTCCCTAGTAGTTCTTAGACTACAACTCCCAGAAATCCTGGCCTTCACAGCTAGTGGTAAATGCTTCTGGGAGTTTTAGCCCAACAACATCTGGAGCATGGAAGGCTAGTTGAGAACAAGTGAGTACAAATCAAAATGGGACACTGTCTTCTAGAAGAAAGAAGCAACAGGGGGTGAAATGTCCTAGGTAGGTCCTCATTAACAAGGAAGACCTGGTCAATGAGGTGGAACTACAGTGGTACCTCTACTTATGAGTTTAATCTGTTCCAAATGCATGCTCTTAAGTAAAAAAACTGTTAAGTAGAGCAGCCCTATCTAAAAAATATAAATAAATAAATAAATAAATAAATAAATAAATAAATAAATAAATAAAGTGGACTGAGGTGACTTTCTAATAAATAAGCAGCCTATTCCTCGTAGATATACTGTACACTGTTTTTAGATACAGAATCATCCTCTCATCCAGTGATATCCTCAGGCAGGTAGTGCCAAAATATTTGCATTGCCTGAAGAGGCAATAGAGCAAGAAAAGGGACTGTTGCCTTCAATCCCCACCACCACACAATGTGTCACATAGTGATTATGTATGTATGACGTTAACATGCCTCTTATTTATGAGGTTCTGGTTGAACTTCTATTGAACCGTGTGGTTAATATGCATAGTTCAGGACCCTTGTGATACACATTTACCGTACATGGTTCATGGTGTTTCAGATGTTCCCTGGGATTGTGGTTGTCTTTCATGCTACAAGAAAGATTATTACCAATTTTCATTTTCTATTTCATTTGAATATTGATTATAATGAAAACAACAATTGCAACCATATACATACACAACTGCATCCACTATAACTACTCTGAGACGAGCGTAGCTGAACCCCATATTTTCATGTTTTCTTATAGGGTCTCCTCTTTCAGAAGTCACTGTTATGCACGTGTTCATGCACGCATACACACATGCATGTGCGTGCACATGCACACACACGCCTTTGCTACATGGGATAATAGTTTTGCATGGAGGGAACCTTTCTTCTGAAACAAATAGACTTTGACATTTGTTAGCAAGAGTGTGTCAGCTATAAAGAATTACCCAAAGGTCTGTTTACATAATACATGGCAGGTCCGGCAAAGAAATATGCATTCTATGAAAACACAGAAAAGGCTAAAAGGAGGTTTCCCATCCAAAGGCTAATATGCTATTTAGATTGCCTTTTCCAGCACAGATCTGTCCTGTCCCTGAACTTTCAACCAATAGCATTAATTCTCATGTAAGTGCTGACATTGTGCCCACAGATGGGCCTTTATTTTTTTTTGGTGGGTGAGTAAAAAAAACACAAAAACACACACACACACACACACACACACAAACTTCTCTTCATAACAACTAGGAAATCTCGTTGCCACTAGAAGGTGCTGTACACTTTCTGCAGCAGATAGGACGAATGCACTGAGTCATATAAGACATCTGCACTCTGGCCTCTGAAACAGAATTGAATTGGGGTCTAGAAAAGATCAGAAGGACTATTGCCTTTCTCTTGTGCATTAAAGCGGCTGAAGACATCTGTTTACTCCCATATTGAAATATGTAAAACCCACTTTTTGTTAAACCTAACCAGCAGTACAAACTGGCCCAAGTATCCTTTCACACTTTCTAGTTATTTGTAAACATATTTCTTTTTTTAAAAAAAAAAATCATTATATGGTGATAAAATTGTTCTAGAAGCTTTGTTTCTGACTTTACTTGTTAAAAGCCAAACCATACTAAATGGTCCTATCCAGCTAATTTTTCCCCACACTTCCTTGCTATTCCCTCCACAGGCCCTGACCCTAGTCTTATATGTCTCATAATGTCGTCAAGAGCCTTCGGAGTATCATTTCAGAGATGGGGGCATACAGGGACGAGGTCTCTGCTTTAACTTGAACGTCTAGACTTCTCTCTCCAGACACATTCTTTCAGCTTTCCTCCCACTCTGCGTTAGCCTGTGTTATCATTGGTACACTGGAGCCCTTTCAAGATTAATAAAAAAACACAATAAGGAGTGCATTTCATGTGCCTACGTGCGCCCTGCTTCAGAAGTTACACGTCGAGGAAGAGGATTTCACAGTTAGCATATACTTGTGTACCTTGTAATCTCCTAGTCATTCATTTATTTCACTGGAAGTAGAAGCATAGCACTCCTAGATGGGCTATTAATGGGGGTGTACATTCAAGCAGTCAAATATTTCTTTTTAGACACTTCACATTCTGCCAAGTACTAGGAGAGGTACACACCACACAAGTAACATGTAATGCGCTAAAACTGTGTCATGAAAAACAACCTATAATTATAAAGCTCCTTAAGGCGTTGGCATATCATTGACCATGAGTAAATCTCATAGATCTTCTCCAAGATCTTCAACACTACTGCTAGCCAACTGCTTTGCTACAGGCAACCTCAGAATTAGAGTAATTGAAATCCTGGGCAGTAGCTTTGACTTAATGAGATGTTTTTCCAATAATTTCTCCCCAGGTAGGTGTATATATAAGATTGTATCCTAATTCTTTGATTGAGGCTACTTGTTTATTGCCTAGATCCTTCACTATTGTTTCCATGCAAAATGAGCCAAGTTGAAAAAGAGTGGAATATTACTCCAAGTGCATTACAGCTAAGTATAATGCACAGAAATATGTTGTGACAATTATCCAAGGTCATTCTTGTCACTATTTCTTGGTGCTCTCCTTTTAATTTGCAATAGAGGATTACTCTGCATAAATGTGGAGCTAACAGATTCTCTTATAACTTGGAGTGTAAATCTATTATTCAAAACTCGTTGACAGGAATTCTGTCACATTGTAGTAAATCACAACTAGAGTAGGCCTATTGAATCAGTGAGTATTTGGTAAGTCAGTTCCTCTGTAAGCTTTGTTGATACAATTGTCCGACTCTAGTTGAGATGTACTACTGAATTTCATATTAGCAGAATTAGACATGATGGAAGAATAATTTATACTACACCATTGGCTTGGCTTTGCCACAAAGGTTGACAATCATTTTGCCCTCCCCCCAAGTAACTGGGGTTACATATTATCTTCATGTCATATTTTATGGAGATTCTCATTATGCTGATGTGAATAGAGTGAGGGAATAGGACTAGGCATGGGCACAAATTGCTTCATGCTGGGTCATCACAAGTCATTGTCTTGGCACCACATGGACCACATATTCCCTTCCCCCATTCCCTAGCCAGATTCCCCACTCACCAGCGGGTGGGTGCTGCTTCCCCCCTGCTCTTTGCATGGTTGTCTCATCACACCTCCAGCCACTGCCCACTCCAATGAAAAGGCAGGGAGGGATTCCTGTAGTGCTGCCTTTGAGTGGATTATCATGCCAAGAACAGGAGAAAGCCAATGCCTGCCCACTGGCAAGTGGGGAAGCTGGCTGGGATAGTGGGGGGTTGGGAGGAGCAGGCAGCACCTACGGTGCCATAACGACAATACGCACAAGCCGGCATGAAGTGATTCCTACCTAACAAGGACGCAGGAGATCAGGTATTGAATCTACACTTGGCCATGGAAAATCACTGGAGGATTAGAACTGGTAAAAATGCTCCTTAAATACGTTGCTTAGTGTGAAATCCTAAAGTCAGTTCCAACTCAGCAACACATAACCAGCTGATATTTTATGGAAATTCTACTCCATTTTCAAAAAGTCAAGTGCTTCAAAGTTCTACAGAACAGAATAAATGTTTCACCTTTACAGAAAAGTATCCTCTGTGGCTCTCTGAAAGTAGAGTCATGGCAACTGGACTTCTTTTCACATGAGATCAAAACATTTCACTGCTTATCCAAGAAGCTTCCTCGGACTGACGAAATGTTTCAATCTCACAAGAAAAAAAGTCCAGTTGCTATGACTCTACTTTTGGATAACCTCACCTGGATGACTGAGAATCTTCACAGACATCCTCTGTGGTTGTATGACTGATCTGTGTTTGCATTTATATGAGAGTCTCCTTCTTACTGGGGGTTTCCTTATCCTTATCTGAGAGTTTACTTCCCAACCTACATGACTGCCCTATCTAACCTCTGGCACCCACTGAGTCCAATTTGGCCATAAAAGAGAGAACTAACATAATGAAAGTAATACACAAGGCCAGATCTTTGTGTGGCATGAGTGGTTAAACATGCGGACAATCATAGAATCATAGAATCATAGAGTTAGAAGATACCTCAAGGGCCATCCAGTCCAACCCCCTGCCATGCAGGAACCCCCATCACAATATTTCCGACAGATGGCCATCCAGCCTCTGCTTAAAGACCTCCAAAGAAGGAGACTCCACCACCCTCCGTGGCAGCATATTCCACTGCCAAACAGCTCTAACCGTCATGTAGTTCTTCCTAATGTTCAAATGGAATCTCTTTTCCTGTGGTTTGAAACCATTTCCCCGAGTCCTAGTCTCTGAAGCCAGCCAGCTGCTGGACTTTGGCCATGTTAATGTTTCTGTGGAAATTACAGAATCAGAGAATTGCAGAATCATGGAATCATGGAATTGGGAGGGGCCTATCAGGACAGCAAGTCCAAACCCTTTCATTTTTTTTATAGAAATGCCCTTACCATGTTTCATAACCAAAAGTATTTGTTGCAGCCCAGAGTTTAGAAATGTTACTCCTTAGGGCCATGACAAGTGTCTTTGAGGCCACTTAAAATGAGCAAGTTCTGTCTTGTGGACATGTTTGTAGACCAGAGTTGCCTTCCATCTATATCAGTGTTGGCGAACCTATGGCACGGGTGCCAAAGGTGGCACTCGGAGCCCTTTCTGTGGGCACCCGACATCGCCCCTTCACAGCCACCTGTATTCAGGTTAAATTGCTGTTTTGGCACTTTGCGAAAAATTAGTGGGTTTTAAATCGCCGTTTGGGCACTCGGTCTCTAAAAGGTTCGCCATCACTGATCTATATACTGGCTGGGGGATTCTGGGAGATGTAGCCTAAAAAGTAGCCTTTCCACTTTCCGATCCCGTGCTGTGGCACTTGGATGCCTTTCCTGCTCATGCCGCGTCCACCGAAGTATTTGCTTCATCCCGAGGCTGGCAGGCAGACTTGCATTCCCCGGCCTGAATCCTAACCCAGTTAGGGACGACCAATCTAGAAATAGACATTTTTTGTTTGCAGAGAAATATGTGAAACTCAAAATAACCTTACAAACCCAGAGACAGCATTTGATTGTGGAGCCATCCCCCTACCGAGGCTGCAGTTCAATCCTGCTGCCTCCTTCCCAGTCCTAACCTACCCTTTACCCACCACTGCTCACAGCAACGGCTCAGATCCCAGACCATTCCTCATGTAGGGCTTACCCTGGGAAAGAATCTTGCCTCCAAAAACCCAGGGCTCTGAGAACACACCCTTTGCCAGCTGGGAACGGATAAACGAGCAAATGCACGCAAAATGTGCAATGAATGGGGAAGGGCACAGCCGACCTGAGCCTGCTGGGCTGGCTGGGGACAGAGCCAGCTCAATGTGGGTCAGATAAGCAATCCTGAGGCTGTTGTGCTTAGCATAATCTCTGGTATGCAGACATCCATCATAAGGGGAAGGCAGCAGACCACAGATCTCACAAATAGCTTCTCCCTGTCACTGCATCTTGTACAGAGGGGTGGGGTTGGGGGGGGGGTTGGAGTTTCATTCATATGGCAAGCACAGCTCTTACCTGACAGCTTGGCTAGGCTGATACCGCTATCGAAGACCAGGCTCTCTTGTCATACCTGTGAAGTGACGCAAGCCAGGGAACTGGAAACAGCTGACTGCCAAACCAGGTCGGCCCCCAGCAGCCAGAGAACCCTGGGAAATGGAGACAGTCACTGACCACATTGATTCCATCCCTATCTATGGGCATGTTAAGATGGTTCCCCTCACTTTGGTCAGCCACATATCCTCCTTTTTCCTCTCTTCTCTCCGATTAGGATGAAGGCAAAATCTGTGTACAAATGGCACATGTGAGCCTATCCTTTAGGTGATGAGGAGGGTGCAGAGACATGGGGGGGGGGAATGGCAACAGGATGAGGGCGGGATAGTTTTAAGACAACCTTCATTTCTGACAATAAGTTGTCACAGTGCAGTCCTTGCTCCAGATAGGTCATAGTCTACCTACAAATCTTTAGCCATGTGATTCCACCACCCAGCTCCTTTTGACAAAATCTTGAACGAGTTGAAATCGCCTGTGGAAGCTGAATGTGGAAGTGAAGAGTCACGTCTGGCACACTTGTAGAGATATTTATTTATTTATTTAATTGATTGATGCCTCATCATCGTATGATTGATTGATTGATTGATTGATTGATTGATTGATTGATTGATTGATTGATTGATTGATTGATTGATTTCTAGCTTGGCCATCTAGTAACAAGACCACCCTGGGCAGTTTGCAGCAGTCAAATAAATACAGAGAAAATAACAGAACAAATAAACAACAATAAAACCAATCTATTACTAGAAAATAAAAAATAAAAATATTAATAACACCTAAACCAAAACTGCCAATATTAAAATTATACATTTATAGACTTATAAAGCAGGCAGAACAATGTCAAAGTTAATTAAATAAACATGAACACTGTACCTGTGAACGGGTATGTGGAAATGCCTGAGAGAACAACCAGATCTTTAAAGATCACTTAAAAGAACCCAGAGAGGGAGCCAGGCATATTTCAACAGGGAGATTATTCCAAAGGTGCGGGGAGATATCTGAGAAAGCCTTGTTTTCTCTTCTTGCAAGCTTCCCTTGGAATTAATGTTCTCAAGCACCTACCATGGGAGTTTCCTCCAGTTTCCTCCAGGCTTCTGGGAGGAATGGGTATTACAGTTGGGAGAAGATGCTCTGTTAGATACTGAGGTTCTAAACCATTTAGGGCTTTGTATGTCACTGTTAACATCTTGACGTTGACGCAGAAAAAAACCAGTAGCCAGTACAAGGAGGTCAGAATAGGGGATATATGTTTATATTTTCTAGTTCCCATGATTAATCTGCCCTCCTTGTTCTGGACCAGCTGCAGTCTCTATTTCAGCTCCAAGGGCAGCTCCATGTAGAGAGCATTAAAGCAATCAAGTCTCAAGATTACCAGTGTGTGAACCAGCATAGTAAGATTGCCTGTGTCCAGATAGGGATGCAGCTGGGTGATCCACTGATGGTGGAAGTAAGAGGAATGGACCACTAATGCTATATGGTTTTCCATAGATAATGTTGGGTCCAGGAGAACACCCACACTGTGAACCTCAGTCTGAACAGGATGAATCACACTCCCAAAGGAGAGGGAGTTTCCCAACCTGCTGACTTCAGGGGCGCCCACATGCAGGGTCTCCATCTTGCCCAGGTTCAATCTCAGCCTGTTTGCACACACCCATCCCAGCAAGGCCTCCATGTAGTGCTCAAGGGACTAGGCAGTATTCACTGCAGAAAGTGGAAAGAAGAGATCGAGTTGTGCATCATGGCATGGCCTAAATCTGGACTGGTATGGATCAAGTGCATCAGTTGCTTCCAGGTGAGCCTAAAGCTGATCGGCCACCACCCTCTCCAAGACCTTGCTCATAAAAGGAACATTGACAACAGATCTATAATGTTAACTTTTTTTGCAAATGGGCCTAGTGAGTGCTTGCTGTGGCTCATTCCATGGTCACCAGAAGTTATATGCCAAAAGTAGTCTGCGAGTTGAGAACAAAGTTATTTTCTTAATAAATAGAATTTCACCTATTTTATTATTATTTTCTCAGGACCCTTTTTAGGTAATTGAAGGACGCCTACTGGAATCATTAGGCTGCATACCTTCATCATCCTATGGTTGTTTCCCTTGAAGCAACAAAAAGTACTGTACTTTTCTGTCAGTTCTCTCCTTGGCTTACTTCCATCTACAAGAGGACCCTCAATGTTTAGTCTAACAATTTTAGACAAAAATATAGTCTTATACATGGAAAAATACTGTAACAAAGGAATGTAATGAACTGCCTTTAAAAACATTGTCAGGGTAACATTGAAGTACTAAGAGGTAACAGCAAACACTATAATGAATAAGAGAAACAAATCACTTTTTTAAAAGTACCCAAAATAAATTCACACATTTACCTTTTATTTAAGGGATTCAGGAAGTAAACTTCATTGAGCCAACTTTTTCAGCCCTCTTACCACATAGTGTGGAATTTCATTAGCTACATACCTATTTAGTCTTCTTGATTTCCTCCAAAGAATCCTGGAAATTGCAGTTTGAGAAGGATGCAGATTGACAATTACCAGGATTTTTGGAGTAAGAGAAACAGCTGTTAAATCCCTTCAGGGTCTGTAAATTTACACTAGGTTTCAAAGAGACAAAGAGCTTGCCGTCTCTCTGAAAGGAGCTGAGAAGCATGTCTGGATAGTTTTTTCTCTCTAGATGGCAGCATTTACTATTGGTTGGCTTAAAATCACATATTAGAGCTCTAACACAGCATGCTTCTTGGTCAAGCTGTAATCCACCTGCTCTCATACTGCTGGACAAAGATGGGAGATGAAAAATGCAGAGAAGTGGGTCACTTTTTGGGACAAGATCACAGTGCAGGGAGTTCTGTGATTGACCCATAGGAGATGGCTCTCTGATCAGAATGAATTGGATCCAGAATGAAGGATTATGAAGCATTTGAGAGGTCCCGAGCGGGCCCTCAGGGCCTGTCTAGGCAATTGCTGTGTTTGTGGCCAGCCTGTTATGTTCACTGAGGGCTCAAAAGTCATTTGTGGGCACGTCATGATTCTTCTGCAGTAGATTATCAAACATAATTTAAGCCACCACTGCAAACTAAGGCAGCTTGCAATATTATAGCCTGATTTGAGCAGAGTTATTAATCTGCAGAAATTGGCACAAACCAGTGTTGAGCCTGCGGTGGAACTAAGCAGGTTCCACGCAGGCTTCCTGCCAGGGATGGGCAGCAGAGTTTCTTTATAGTTTTGCACACTCAGGTGTCACACCCTGGAGGGCTCCCAGAGGCAGGCACCGCCATGGCTGCATGGCTCTCCACTTGATCACCATGCCATAATCCATCTGTCCTCCTTCACTTATTCCAGTGCTCTCATTTGCTATCCCTCCTCTGCTCTTCAATCCCTTCCTTCCCCACCCCTTCTTTCCTCTCCCCTTTAACTTCTGGGTCGCTTTGGGCCTGCTGCAGAGGCAACATCTGGCCTCTTAATTTTCCCAGATGGCCTCTAGATGGCCACCTAGTCCCAGAGGCATTCAGTTCCTCAAGGTATCAGGCCAAACAGCCTTTTTGTTTTGCAGCTGCCTAAACTAATGTAAAGAGACCAGAAAAAGAAAAAAAGGTAAATCTATTTGGGAAGGGAAGGTTAGACTGAGTAGGGAAGGCAGACTAACCGGGTGGGCTGAGAACAGCAGAGGGACAAAAAGGAAAAAGGGAAAATCTGTTGACTGTCTTATGAACAGAAGGGCAAGGAATTGCAGAATGATCATGGCTGTCACCTTATACTGAGGCCGCTGTGATTTAGAGGTGAATCTCCTGGTGAATATTAGGAAAGCATTAATCTCTGGATTCATCTGGATGCCCAGGTTTCAGTGGTGGCCAGGGGTGCCTTTGCACAATTAAAACGAGTGTGCGAGTTGCACTCGTCTCTAAGAGGCAGTGACACAGGACCTAGCTACATCTCAGATGGATTAGTGTAATGTGTTCTATGTTGGGCTGCCTTTGGAAAATGATCAGAAACTCCCAAACTCCAGTCTGGGGCTGGTGACAGGGAACATGTAACTTCTCTGATACAGCAGCTCCAGTGGCTGCCAATCAATTTCTGGGCACAATTAAAAATGCTGATTTTAACCTATAACCATAAATAGCTTGGGTCCAGGCTATCAAAAGCACCACATCTCCCTCTATGAGCCTTCCTAGTTTTTAAGATAATCAAGAAAAGCCCTTCTCTCAACTCCACCACCATCATAAGTGTGCTTGGTAGAGACATGGGAGAAGGCCTTTTCTGCTGATGCTCCTAGACTGTGGAACTCCCTCCCACAAGAACCAGGCTGACTCCATCTCTACTATTCTTCCACAGAGCAGGCAAAGACTTTTTTCTTCAGGCAGGCTTTTCCTTAATGACTGGTAGTCTGAGAGTGGGGTTTAAATGGCTTGTTGTGCTTGGTTGTTTTAAAATGTGTTTTAGTATTGATTGGCTAGAGTACTGAAAACTGTCGGCTACAAAGTCAGCAGCTCAGCGGTTCGAATCCTGGGTGCCTCACAGTGGAGTGAGCTCCCGCTGTTAACCATGCCAACCACATGGCCATAGACGTGCACAACACTGGCTCTTCAGGTTGAATACGGAGGTGAGCTCCACCTCTAGAGTCGGACACAACTAGCACACATGTGCGGGGGGAATCTTTACCTTTACCTTACTCTTTTTAGTATAAAACTTGTTTAATTCTTCTTTAATAGTTGTATACTTGCTCTTTTTATCTTTTAAATACTGTCTTTTCAAAGATGGAAGCCTGGGTCCTTTTCAGGGAGAAATGTGGGATAGAGATGTTTTAAATAAATAAATAAACTACCACATATTCTGCCTTATTTACTTTCCTTCTCTATTTTTAACCATAAATTTGGTCTTATTTTTGTGAGGGTGGTGGTGGTGGTGGTGGGGACTGCCTACTTTTCCTTTCAATGGGTGCTTACACCCAGGCATCCAGGCAAAGTAGGTAATGCTCATGGGCCAATCACTCCCGGTGCTAAATGGCAACTTATGGCTCTGCTGATACTCCACTTCTGTAAAGTGATCCAAACACAGAAAAAGAGAAGGGAGGATGGGCTGCTCTATTCTTCAGCAGCACTATCCCCTACCCAACCCCTTCTGGAAATAAGAAGGCAGGGTCATGTCATAATTTTTTTTTTAAAAAAAGAAAACCCACATACATGTACTGGAGAAAAGAGGCAAGGAGAACTTCTCCCTGAATACCAAGGGCCACTCATCTTTTGTGATTCACTTTGCGGATCCCACCTTTGGAAATAGGCGGGTGCAATTTTTTTTGGTGGTGTGGGGTGGAGGGAAGCAAACCAAACAAAATAACTGAAATCATCTGACCAGGCTCTGATATTGGAAATGATTGAGAGGTACCGCTCCAGGATGATCAGGAAAAGAAGCATGCTTTGTTTTCAGTAGACATTTTGCCACTGGCTGTACCAAGGATTTCCCAAGCCATGAGGACCCATGAGATGCATTTTTTGGGGAGGTACATATGACCTCCCCAGAGAACCCCCCCCCCAAAAGCAATTCAAAAACATCATACTTGTTTGCACAAAAATTAATGAGAGTTTTTCTGAATCCTAGCAGGAGCTCTCACCACCCCCTCCAAAACACACACACACACACACACACACACAAACACATATACACACACACATGGGGGGAGAGATAATGAGAGAGAGAGAGATTTTAATTGATGTTGGAGCACAGATAAAATATCTGTTGTCAGGTATGCTTTTGAGCAGCAAATATTTTAGGAATGCTCGCTTATTGACTTGCAAAATTTTAAATACTTTAAATTTGTTTTTAATTTTGCTTTTTAATTTGTATTATTTTTAACATATTATTTGTATTACTTATGTAATATTTTTAAAACTGTTGGTTTCATAATTATAGTGGCTGTGAATCAACGTAGGCCATCCGCTATGGGGAGAACAATGGTATATATAAAAAAACAAATAAACAAACATAGCCTCCTATCCTTTGATACTCCAGTTTTGGTGATTCTCAGTTTTCCTTTTTGCTACATTCAATCATTAAAAATGGAAAAAAAATACCTCAGGGCCACAAGGAGAAAGATTGCAGGGGTGAGCATTCCTGCTGTCCCCAAATACTGTTCCCCAACTTACTAAATCCCCCGAAATCCCCCCAGGTCACACAGGCAGAATACAGTTCAAATCACTGTGGTTAGAAAAAAAAGTCAAAGCTCCCAGTGATAATGGCGGGAAATCTGGATTGGAAATTGAAAAAAGGATGGGTTTGATTGGGAATGACTTTTACCTTGTGTGATCAATGAAAAATACAGTACTTTGAATTTACTCATGCCACTTCTGGAACAAACTGAGAAGTACTTTTCAATGTAGCTGCATAGTCACTTTCCTTGCCCCCGAAAATGTCCCTACATGGTGGTAGAACTGAAATCCAAAATTTATCTGGAGGGACACACTTCAAGAACCACTTATGCTGAACATAGTCATTCACAAGTTTTTTGTAGAATGGAGAAAATTGCATAATTGATAACAGCGAAACAAGTCTTCTTATGTGCAATAAGAAGGACGTAGCTATTCACTGCAGATACCTGACTGGTTGCTAGCTCTCCAAAGTGGATGCAGGAGTTAAACGGAATTGCTCCACTTTTGCCTAGTAAATACATATAGAAGAAGACTGCAGGAGTATCGCACAATGTAAAGTTTTATGTCTACAGTGGACCCTCGCATAACAAACAGTTTCTATAACACAAAATCTGTACAACATAAAAAATTCTGGAGATAGGGAAAATTTGCTTAACAGGATCACCTATGGGGCGAATCCATACAACATAAAAATGGTTGCGATTAAGGATTACTGTACTCCGTTTTCAATGCATTCCTATGGGAAATTTGTATAAAGGAAACTTTTCTTAACAGATTTTCATTTGGAATGAATTAACCCCTTTATACAAGGTACCACTGTATTTAAAAATAGATTCCACTGAGCTACTCACATATACATGGGTGGAAATTGTTAATTTTAGTAGCAGGAAATGAACAAGTTGGTCAAGAAAATATAGGCAATGCTGTACGTTATTGGAGATTACTTCTAATGACAATTTGCATTCCTGCCAGCCTGCAGGCTCATGTGGTGCTCACCCCACCTTCCTCTGCCCACGGTGTGCTACCACCAAATGACAGCTACGCCCAAGCCTCTTAACTGAGCTTGGGGTTGCTTTGAAACAGGGACTCCTTCTCCTACATCAGGGATGGGAAACCTTTGGCCCTCTACATGTTTTGGACTACAACTCCCAGAATCCTGAGCCTCTCTTGCCAACAGTAAAGGACTGTGGGAGTTGTGGTCCAAAACATCTAGAGGGCTGAAGGTTCCCCAGCCATGTCCTGATCTAGGTTATCCCTTTTGCCAAAACTTGAAAACAACAAGTGCTCATTTCTCACTGCTGCTTAACCACTGCCACAGCTAATGGCTGAAGGTAAACTGCTGTTTTAAAAAGCAAGACCTTTTGGTGAAGCGTACAAAGCTTATGTTGTTTGGTGTGACAGTCTTGACTATGTATCACAATGTTGGCTAGAACTATGCATGGTATCATACCTTGTGACTGCTGTTTTCCAAAGAAACAAACACTCCAGCCAGATTTGTAAACAAAAACAATTTTTTAAATTATAAAGTTCAATATTTTATGCTGTTAAACTTCCTCTCCTAGAACCCAAATCTATTTTATTTTACTTTTCTCTTTTCATACACAATTCTTTATATACGTAAAGTGAGAGAGATGGATGCGTGATTGAGGCCAGATAGGGTCTTCAATCTCAAAGCAGAAGCAATTGTTCTACTGCAATGTATGGCTAAAGTATAGAGAGACGGAAGCTTGTGAGAAGTGGTGAAGCCGGCACAATTACCTTACAAGCCCAATAATAACAGCTAGTGGCCAAAAAACTTTGTTGTAGTTATAGAAAAGGTCCAACAAAGTATGGAAAGGGAACCACCATGCATACATTGCCTGTCAGGAATTGCTGATCAGCTAATGCTGACACATCATGGCATGTGTTTAGGGCAAGGGTGATGAATCTTCAGTCCTCCAGGTGTTTTGGACCACAATTCCCACACAGTCCTTTATAATTGGCAACAGAGGCTCGGAATACAGGGAAATATGGTCCAAAACATTTGGAGGGCTGAAGGTTCCCCACCGCTGCTTTAGGGGTTCCTTAGTGGGCCAAAGGCAGCTTCTGGAACACATTTATCCAGTTACCTGCCATTGAGTCACCATGTGAAAGACTTCACCTGAGAGGGGCAGCAAGAGATGGAATGGAACCAATGATGTGATGACCATAAACTCATTGCTGTCCATCTGTACCTGGAAACAAGCCCTCCTCTGTAATAAGCCTGATAAAAGCACAGCTCAATCAGGTCCTTGCTGCTCGCTATGAGAGTCTATCTACCTCAGGCATCGACAACTTGCGTTTCTCCTGGTATTTGGACTGCAGTTCCCATAATCCATTAGCTAGGAATCCACCAACATCTGAAAGGCCATGAGTTGCCCACGGTGAATTTGCCTTGAACATCACTCTGCCTGGTCAAGAGTATGATACGTTCCATTCATGTACCATGCATGATTGATTGTTTATTTATTTATTTAGTTATACCACCCCTTAATGCAAACTGCACTACCCTAGAATCATGTCATCCTGGAGCTCAAGCTCCATCCTGCTCCTTTGTTATACACATCCCTCTGCTTCTTCTTAATCAGCTTTCTTACTTCTTGAGGCTTCTCCGGTTTCACTATTTTTCTGAAATGTTAATGCTTACAAGTGAACAGTGTGAAACTGTAACAATTAGTGGTTTCTTAAATCACAGGAGGGGGAGAGAACAAAGGAGTCAGCATTAAACATAAAGAAACAAGCACTGCACGTTAGCTTGGCACAACTAAATGGTGAAAAAAAAAACCCTGCAGCATTTGTAAATAAGTTAAAAGTTCATGTTCTGTTAAGATCTATAAAACTCAGACAGGAACAGAGTCTATAATCTGATCTTACTAAGAGATACCATCAGGCAATCAAGCAGAAGATACAAACACGTTCAAAGCATTCTTTTATGTGGAGTATAACTATCCTACTTGTGAAGCACTTTATGATTTCTAACAGGTCTAGCTCCTTCCAGCAACATTCTTTCCGAGAATTATGTAGTTGTTAATTTGCAGTCACACAGAAGTTGATTTACATAGATAGGTGCCCAATTTTAAAGATATTTAGATTTCACAGGGTTGAGCTAGATAGTACACTTCTTACATGTGAAGAGTGGTGAAAAGTGTCTGTCTGGTGGGGCACATACTTTCCCTCACTTCCACCCCCTACATTTACCAATTAGACATGGGCACGACTCGGCGAAATTGTCGCTTCCGTTTTCGGTTGTCGTTTCCGTTACATAATGGAAACGGTAACAATAATTAAGCCGTCAGAACTCGAACTCGAACCGAAAAAAGAAAAATTTGGTCGGGTTTATTGTTGTCGTTCATGGCATCGTGGTGATTGCGCAATGCCATTGCCAAGCAGCACAGAAAAAAAGTTTTAAAAAGTAAAAAAAAACCCCAACTCCCGGCCAAAAAAGCAGGCGAAAATATGCCTGCCTGAGGACACCTACCTGAGGGGTGGTTTCTGGGGGGGGTCCCCGGCCTTCCCCCCTCTCCTGTCCTGGGCTGCTTGCAGCAGGCTGGGGGGGTCAACCTCGTTGTCTCCATGCCATGCGGTGTGGGGGGATCCAAAATGGCGACCGCAATATTTATTTTTAAATCGTGGTCCAAAAACCCACCAAAGCACAACAAAAACATGTGAAAATTAGGTATTTTAAATGCCTGAATTTTTATAGTAGCAGCAGTGGGTTTTTTATAGCAGTAAAAGGTTGCACTGATTTTATTTTATTTTATTTTATTTTTAGACCTGCCCATGTGGGCTGGGCATGGGATGGGACCATGCAAATTTTTTGAACCATTCCACCAATGGCATGGCCAGGTTTTGACTGACACTTCTGGATGTCGCCCGCCCACCTGCGGCGCCACCCGCCTGCGGTCCGCGCTGCGGCCCGCAGCCACCGGCCGCCCGCTCGCCCACCTGTGCTTCCCCCTGCCACTGTCGCCGCCCGCCCCTGGCCCCCCGCCCCCCGCCTGCACCTCCCGCCGCCCCCCGCCCCCGCCTGCCCGCTCGCCCACCTGCGCCTCCCCCTGCCGCTGTCGTCGCCCGCCCATGGCCCCCTGCCACCGCCACAACCCTTTAATACAGCTCCTCATGTTGTGGTGACCCCTTGCCCTGCTTAGAAGAGGCCACAAGCCCCCTTTGGCAGGCCACTGCTGCAGGTGCCATAGAGAACTTCCCTCTAGTCTACAGGCACCCTCAGCCAATCACAGCCTCTGGTGCCACTGACTGACATGCCCTCCAACCTATCAAGCTGTAACTCACTCCCCCCCACTTCCTCCCCCACTTCCTCCAGACCCATGCTGTTTGTGCCTTTTTCTTCACTGGCTCATTGTGACCCCTGTGAAATGGTCATTCAACCCACAAAGGGGTGCCAACCTCCAGGTTGGGAACCACTGATTTAGGATGAAGGAATTATGTAGAGCAGGGGTCCTCAAACTCTGGTCCGGAGGTCAGATGTGCCCCGCAGTGTCCTGAATCTGGCCCCTGGAACCAATTGCAGACCCCACCCACTCCCCTGCTTCAAGAGCCAGTGCAAGCAAGCTGGCCTCCGCAGCTGCTTCTACTGCTGAGGCAGTTCAAAGCAGTGGGCTATGTCACTCCCCCCACCCACCACCTAGCTCCCACCAAGCACCACCCAGATGGTCAGGGCACCAGCTGCAGCCGAGCGGGGCAATTTAAAATGAGAGGACTGCACCAAGGTCCCCCGCTGTCTCCATGGCCCCAAGGCCCCGCCCCGGCTCCTCCTCCACCCCCCTCCTGCCTTTCTTGTGTGGCTGCCACCTAGTTGTGAGGAAGGAAAGGGGAAGGCAGAGGCAGCTTAAAGACATTTTAAACATTGTGCATCCCCCCAGCCCAACCCAATCTGCATCCGCATATCGCAGATTGTCAATGATCGCAGATCGGGTCAGTTCCTAAGCCCTGCGATAGATGGGGGGGTTACTCTAGTGGGTCAGCCTGGGCCAGGAAGGGAGGCCCACAGCAGCAGAAACAGAGGAGGAGGAGAGAGAACACAGCTAGCTCTCCATTGGAATATCAGTGTGAGGCAGTTCTGTGTATATGGAATGAATGAAGGTGATGAAGGTGATGAATGATGGTTCCCCCCCCCCGAATTTGGTTGAATCTCTTTGGTTACAAAGTATGAGGTACAAAATAAACAGGTATAGCACAAGGAAAGTGGGGAACACATATAGGTGAAGACCCAGCATCCAACTCAACCCTCTTTTTATTTGTTAAAAATAACACTACAACTAGCTTAATGTACAGATAATTAAAAATAATTAATTCGAAATAATTCTAGCCTCAGCGGCTGTGGGAGCCTCAGTTTGCTATTGTAGCTACATGGTGAATGGTTAGGAGCAAAGAAAGGGAGCAAAAACGCTCCGGTGCAAACGGAAATGTGTGTTTGTGTGTGTGTGTGTGTGTGTGTGTGTGTGTGTGTGTGTGTGTGTGTGTGTGTAAAATCGTGTAATCCTCAACCCCAAGAAAAGAAACTCAGATAATGGGAAAAGACAGTTGAGGTGGTTTGCAAAAGCTCCTTCCTCCCACAAAACCAAAGTTATGTTGCATGCAAGATTGTTAATTATTCCAGCAAATGACTGATGATCCATACCCCTCAAATTTGAGTACTCTTCTAACTGGAAAACCCTGGAGAAGGTTGCCATAAGACAGAGTCGACTTGATGGCATGCAATTACTGTATTATTTTGTTTTTTACATAACCATTTATTTGTGATCCTTCTTTATGACATCTTCCAATTACAAATATTTGCTCATTGTTTTTAAAATGAAGCAAGGTGTGGAATCAAACCCCTTAGCTTTATCAATAGATTTTGTTCATTGCTGTTCTTCCCCCACCAGATCTATCCCCAAGTCCACATTCTTGCAGATGTACTTTAGATTCTGTGATTTATACTGCAGAGATCAGGGTTATTCAGGATACTCCCTTTTCCCCCGCATGCTCCTGTTCTTCTTCCATCCCAACCATTAGGCGCACAACAAGTGGCTAGTTGCTCTTGCAACATGTTGTACGCCGCCCTGAGTTCCTTCAGGAAAATCGGGGAGTTAACAAATACAAAAATAAATAAATAAACAATGATTCAATATGGTTTTTGTTGCTTCTAGTTTAACTGCTTAATTGCTAAATCTGTGGCCTAGCATTTTTTAAGAAAAAATTACATTTGATTTGTGGGTGCACTAGCCATGTATAAGCTTGTACAAAATGCCAGGAAGCTTTCAGACAGTGACTGAACCCAAAAACCTATCTTAACTAGATTTGTTGGTTCCCCCAACTTAACACAATTCTGCAGTTTTACCAGCAACAACAAGAGTGCCCTGGACTCATGGCACAAGGGCCAGAAAAGGGGTAAATTTGGCATGGCCAGTTGTTTCTAGAAGACACACCTCTGAAGTTTCCTTATGGGCCTTTTATCCCCAATGTACTCCTTTCTCCAATTTGTACGAGTTGCTCTTATCCCAAACACAAGGCTTTCCAGCCATACTCTATTTACTGTAATTTTAGCTCAGACACAACCAAAGACTCCCACCCTGTCTAGAAGCCAAAGTGAAGGGGAAGAATAAAATAAAGCAAGACTAAACTATTTTGGTCTGCTTTTCCTTCTCCCCAGAATTGGGTGTTTTCCCAAGTGGCTAACACTCTGGGGCCATGGAGAGGGTG
>JAHTLZ010000010.1:28115241-28141660 GCA_023846285.1 Phrynocephalus versicolor | reverse complement strand
GATAGATAGATAGATAGATAGATAGATAGATAGATAGATAGATAGATCTTTGTTGTCATTGTCCTATACAGAACAATGAAATTGAAAGAACCTACATCTTTATAGGTTTCAGCACCTTAGGCCATTGTTCACCTTAAGGCTATGGATACCATTGTCTACCTAACAAGCCTATTCAGCCCATTGTTCATCTTATGAGCCCATTTCAGACCAAGATGACAAGAGGTCAAAGCTGACTATTAGATGGAAGTCTCGCACTAGCTGTATTCAGACTGATGAAGCTGTTTGGATGAGCAGCGAAACGTTTCTATCTCTCAAGAAAAAGAAGTCCAGTAACCATGACTCAACTTCCAGATAAACTCACCTGGATGACTGAGAATCTTCACAGACATATTACATCAGCTCAAAAACATCCATATAGAAAGTATACCACAACACACCCCACCCCACATTTAACCAATCTAACCAAATACAGAAGCTCCCTCAGAACAGAACCTGCATTCCAGTGTATTCAAAGCCATAACCACTTTTGGATAAAAAATATTTCTCAAGTGGCTGGTCCTGGTCTTTGTGACCCCATACCTCCTTTTAGAAGGCAGATGCTGTAAAAGATCATTTCCAGGGTATGTGGGATCCTGCGCAATCTCTACGTCTTTCTTATAGCACCTGGAGGCATACGATTGATCTAAACTAATGACTCTGGACAGCATTACCCTTTCCCTGGCTGTACAACTCCCAAACCACACACAGAGACCATAGATTAACACACACTTTATGGTGCATTGATAGAATGCCAACAGCAGATCTTTTGAAAGATTATTCCTTCTGAGAATTCTCAGGAAGTACAATCTCTGCTGTGCTCTCTTCACAAATCTGGTATTTGCTCCACAGATTGGGCTGAGTCTAGAGTTTTCTTTCTGCTGCATAATCCCTGTTCTTTTATGGGCCAAAACTATTATACATTAGGTATGTAATGGCATTTCCCCCTAAAGAAACAATTGGAGGGGAAATGAGAGACCAGAGCTGTGGCATGTGGGGGATCATTGTGTGCACATTTCCAATAAACATCCTTTCTATTTTTCATCCTGGGAGCAAAATGCTATTGACAGTGTTTTTCTGAGGAACATTTGAAACCCCAGCATACAGGAATCCATATATCCTTGTTGTCACCATTTTACAAAACAAAGCAAAAGTCACACAAACTAAATACACCATGGTTTCTAGTTTTAGATCTAACGAAGACTGTGTGTTGCTTCCTGGCAGTGTTCTCAGCTTTCTGATTGACCCCATGTGTGTGGTAATAGGTGAAACTGGGGGTGGTACTGCAGTTTAATGCAGATGATTCCTCCCAATTAAGTGTAGTTAGACTTAATTATAAAAATCAATGGCAGTCCAAGGTGGCCATGTGTTATGGTGTTACCTGCTTGCTGTTGAGTTATGTTTCACCTCCACCCGGGGCTGCACATGAAGAAATGGATCTCAGATTTTATTCATTTGATGTGCTTGTCCATGGAGGTTTGCTTTGAATGCTTTTCATGTGATTTTTTTTTAAAAAAAGCTGCACATTTTGTTTTGTTTTTTGAAGAACTAAGTTGCCAAAGGTACATTTAGTCATACATGCACTGGTAACAACCGGATTGGACTATTGTAATGTGCTTTATGTGGGGCTGCCTTTGAAAATGGTCTGGTGATTGCAACTGGTACAGAACCGAGCCACGCAGCTACTGAGTGGTGTCACCATGCAGACTCATATTACGCCACTTGTAAAAAATTTACACTGGCCACAAGTTGCTGCCCAGGCCCAGTTCAAAGTGATCATGCTTACATATAAAGCCCTAAACAGCTTAGGACCTGGTTACCTTAAGGACCACCTTCTTTCATATGTGCTTGCCCGTACCCTAAGATCAGGTCAGGAGGCCTTGCTGAAGGTGCCATCCCTCAAAGAGGTGAGGGGGTCGCATGTCAAAACAGTTGCCCCCCCAACTTTGGAATGCCCTCCCTACAGAGATCCACCTGGCACCGACACTTTTGGCTTTTTGGTGCCAGGCAGATCTCTGTAGGGAGATTAAGCCAGCATTTTAATTATATAGTGTTTGTTAGCTGTATTGTATATTGATTGATTTAATTGTATTGTATTTTGAAGTTTTAATAATTATGTTGTTTCATGGTTTTAATACCCCATGGTAGTGGGGTGGCCATTTTCTTTTGAAATAAATAAATAAATAATGGCTTAAAAACACTCTAGGAGAAAAGTAGGTATTTTTATTTAAGTTACTTTTCTGTATCAAACAGGAATGAAGAACATGTGGTGGTCAAGATGTGCCCAGATGATCATTTCTGACCCTCAACATTGGCCATGATGGCTATAGCTAAAAGGAATTGCAGGCTCACAACATCTGGAAAGCCATACATTCCAGTTTAGGTTTTCCAGCATAATGAAGTGAGGATATTTTCCTGAAACATCATGATATTATCAATATTAAAGCCTCCCATAAAAACGTAAGCAACATAACCGATAGGAACATTCCTTCCCTTTAGGTCTAAACTTCCACACAGCTTACTTTCTTTCATTCCTTTTCTACATATAAATACTTTTTGCAGAGCTATGAAGTAAGTAAACCTGATTATCAGTAGAGTCCTACACAAGCCTAGTCAAGAGTATATTTCAATGGGTTCAGGGGCATGTTTAGGGTGGCCACTGCTCCAGCGCTGATGAGGAGGGCATGGAGGACAAGGAACACATAACAAGCAAAGCGCTCCTCACAAATAAGTGTCTTTTCCATTACATTTGCATTTTCTAATTTAAACCAGTATATGCAAACCTCTTAAACAGACATTGTCATTATCATTTAAGGACATAAGAACATAAGAAGAGCCATGCTGGATCAGGCCAAAGGCCCATCTAGTCCAGCTTCCTGTATCTCACAGTGGCCCCACCAGATGCGTCTGGGAGCACAAATCAATCAGTCAGTCAGTCAAACAAACAAACAAATAACCCTCTGAAATGTCCCACGCCCTATATTTTATCCATGGTACTAAACATGAAGATATAGAGAAAGAAAATTAGCAAGGTTCACCAAAGCATTGTCCAAATATCTAGCTAGGCAACATTCAGTTATTTCCAAGGAATGGTCTGAACAATGATTCAAAATGCCCACTTCTGAGATCGGCTACCTCTGAAGTTCATACAGGATTGCCATGCCATGCCCTTCCTACCTTCTTATTTAATGACCTTCCCCTGCAGTCATTTTGCTTAAAAAGAGAGGGGGGGCTGATTAGCTACATTTACCAGCTAAATGCTCTACTTTCCCTTGGTAGGTTGGCCACTTACATGTCACCAAAAAGGAGGGCTTGTGTCACCTAAAAGGAAAGCAGCTCTTCAAATGAAAGAACATCCTTTCTAAGAGTATACATACAGCCATTCTATCAAAGGATTTCATTTCTAGGATTTAATGCTGGTGTGTGTGTGTGTGTGTGTGTGTCTAGACAGAGACTGAAAAAGAAACCTTCATTGTTAACAGAGAGTTCATTCAGATAACTATTCAACCACCAAGATGAAACAATCAAAACTTACACACTTGAGTATAAGCCGTCCCGAGAATAAGCCAAGGGCCTAATCTTACCCCCTCCCCCCAAAATGGGAAAACTTATTGACTCAAGTATAAGCCGAGGTGTTTTTTTTAAGTTATACTTGAGTATATATGGTATACCTGCCGAGCTCTAAATGGGCTGATGATAGTAGTAGTTAGCAATGTGTGCTGGGAGTGTGCAGGCAATAAGGGAGTTAATACCATGGAATAAACACCCTGATTGCCCCCACAGTCCCTGCACAGTTGCCAGTACTACAATCAACCCCTTTAGAGCTTCATAACTAAATTCCCTTATCCCCAAATGTTTCCAAATTTCAAGGGGGGTCCCTAAAATCGCTTTCTGAAGGTACCCCTGCTACTTTGGAGTCCCAAGGTAAGTAAATTTTGATTGCATATTTTAAAAATAATTTCTGAGTGTGTCTTTTTTAAAAAACATGTACTCAAAAATTACTTACATTGGGGACAACAAAGTAGCAGGGGTACCTTCAGAAAGTGATTTTAGGGAATCCCCTGAAATTTGGAAACATTTGGGGGTAAGGGGGCTGAGCTATGAAGCTCCAAAGAGGGTTCCCCTTAACCTTCTCATCGGAATCATATGGGAAGTGGAGGCAGCGCCATTGCTCACCCAATCAGGACTTGCCCTTTGCTGTCCTCCACAAGCAGTCAGAGCACCTAATCTCCCCCCCCCAACAAAATTGGAAAAAACTTATTGACTCAAGTATAAGCCAAGGGCATATTTTTCAACCAAAAATGAGGGCTGAAAAACTAGGCTTATACTCGATTATATACAGTAAGTGGCTCGAGATGGTTTGAGAAAACTTGCCATGTGTTCTGTCTCTGTTGACTTTCACAAAGTATTATAAGACATATAAATAGCCGACTTAGCTTGACTTGGTTCAGGTCACAGCAGATTGCTCACATTACCACCTCCATTTACAGTACACAGTAGGAACCAGAGAGTAGACTGCTAGTAGCAGAGTAAGGGATGTTTGAGTTTAATCCTCCAAATGTTCTTGAACTGTACCTCTTTCCAGCTCTAGTCCCTATAGCCAGCGATGTGGGACAATAAGCGCTTTAGTCTAACAACATCTGGAAAGCCACATATAAAACTCAGTTCTGTGCTGCACAATGCCTGGGCATGCATCTTGTGTGAACCTAAAAGAGCAACAGGGATTTCTTCCATCTCCACAGTTATAAGAACATATCCTTCTGGGCTTGAACAGTGTTCTCTTCTATCATCGTTTGCCTGTTACCTGCATCTCTTTCCCCCTAAGAGATTGCCTTCTTGCTGGGACAATAATGGATGGAGCTGCAGTTAAACTCAGCAAATTTCCAGCAGCTGGTTTCCTTACATGACAAGCTGGCATGCCTTTCAATGAGTGCTTATCTGTCTCTCTCATTGGCCGAGTCTGTTGCCAAACTATCCAATTGCAGCTCTTCCTGACTCCCCTCCTTCTCCGATGTTGTTCTGTTCCTTCTTGTGTGCAAGCTTATGCATGCATAGCTCCTGGAGGTAAGTTTGATGAAGATAGATCAGTGTTTTGATGAAACCTGTAGCACATGGCTCTGTCCAGGTGAGACACTTCCGTGTTTGTACATTGTTGGTGCTGGTTTCCTCGGGATCATATGGTACTAACATAGCTGGCACCTATTTTAAAAGAAAAGGCGGGGAGGGAAAGATTAAGATCATATAAAAGGCTTGTCTGCCTTAATGCAGGCAGTTAGATCAAATAAAGCTCTATAAATTTCAAGAATTGGCTCTGTAGTTGGCAGTTTAGACTTTTAGACTAAGTAATGTGGACTGTTCAGTTTTCCCAAATGCTTATTTATCTTGAGGAAACCAAAACCCCGGAGTAGGGGGGAAACATTGACAAAACTTTAAATTAATCCAATAGGCATAGCAAGGGTCTGAGGCACCGTGTTGCTGCTTTTTAAACAAAGAATGAGGAGATACTGTACTCAGAAGAACCAAGGTTGGTCCTGTTGTTGGATAAGACAAGGCAGCTGTTACAGGAAGCAGCTTTTGAATGTCATGGCGGGATAGCAAATGGTTGGTTATTTCTGGTTTCTTCTTTATTGCTTATTTTTACCGCTAAGGAAAGGAAGAGATATTTGTGAGATTCCCCCCTCCCCCCTCAACACCAAAATAAGGGTTCAAGTAGCCATTACTGTACATGGATTGTACATTCTAATAAATGACCTGTTTTCTTTCTCACAATGGAATGTCCTCAGAAACAGATTATTTAGCAAACAGATACTCATTGAGTTACAACCATCTTTATTTTCTAACATTTATTCACAAAAACAAACACACTCAATGTAGGTAAGGAACAGCACAGACAAATCTGGATATATCCCTCATCGGGGACAGCATTGTAAAAAGAATGTGAAGAGTCTACTTGGACCTTTAAATGCACTGATTCTTTAGAGTTGAGATAAAATACATCTCCTCTTGGTCTGAGCCTATGTAAACCATTCTCATTTTACAGTCCATGCTTTGGTTTTGTTGAGTACCTTGCTTTCAAAGGCTTCAACAGAGTTTGACACTTTTCCTGGTGCTGATTGTGACTGTCATCCAACCCTCCAGTCAGCCTTGTTTTGGCCCATGCCAGAGGACTCTGTGGTTGTCCAGATACTGATGAACTGTTACCCCCATGGTACCTGACCACTGGTCACGCTCCCTGGTGCTAATGGGCTGTCGAACCTGCTTGCAAAAGGGAAGCTACAAGTCTCTTGCCCTGCTTTAGCCTGGTTTCTTTACAACAAACCCACTGTCCCTTGAGTCACCTATTGCTTTCCAATGATATAAATAAAAGGAAACAGAACTTGAAACAAACAAACAAACAAACACAGTTTACAGGAATTTTCCCAATGATCATACCAACTTGCTTCCTAATTTTAGTATAAAAATTGCCTGTTACCCACTGTTCTCTTTAAACTTTTACTTGGTTTCATTGAGAAAGTGGGCACCCTTGAAACATGGCCCTGTGGCCTTCCTTCAACATAAAGCTGGTAGACAAGTGTCCCTTTTCATTTGCGTTGTTTTTCTTCTCAATAGTGAGATTCCAGAGTGGTTCCCTCCCTGAAAATATAATTTTAGAAATTCGACAGGTTCTGCCTTTTCTCACTAAGAAAGAGAGCAGGGGAGGCTCCCACAGTATCTTCCACAAACTCAGTCAAGGAATTCCAGACGGAGGTTTGCTCCAATTTTTAAGGAGTGCTCCAAGCTCTCAACTTGCATTTTGAAATATTTTTGTTCCCTCAGTATTCACTTCATGGTTCCAAATGTATTTCATACTATATGAAGTTCCATTTGGTTTCATTTGAACACCTTCCTCAGAGAGCCTCACCAGAAGGATACCGTGGCTAACGGTGCTGAAGGTCACCAAGAGATCAAGAAGGACCAGCAGGGGGGAAGTGTCCCCCTGCTGACCTCCCACAAAAGTCATCTTGCAGGGGGAAAGCCATTTCCATGCCATGGCACAGCCAGAACCTGGACTAAAATGGATCAAGGGTGTTCGTTTAATCCAAGAGTGCCCGAAGCTGATCCGTCACCACCCTCTCCACTAGCTTGCTCATAAAAGGAACCAGATGAGCCTAAACAGTGTCTTCTTAAGGTTTTGGTGAACCTTGCCCTTGAGATGCATTAGTAATTGCTGCGATCTATTCTATTGTTGTTGGTCAGCTGAGGAAGTGGATAGGTCTATGCTGGAATGGGTTACAATGCACAAACATTTCTGCCAAATAAACTCCGTTAGTCTGTAAGTCTCAATAGGTTTACACAAGTTTCCCTGGAAAATATTCTGAATAAGCCCCACTTAGTTCAGTGGTATTAACATTGAAGGAAGGATGCTTAGGCATGTAGTCCTGGGGGCACGATTAGTCCTGACTGAGGCTCTTAAGTGCCTCGATGAAAGAGGCATCGTGCAAGTGCCCCCATGAAAGAGGATCTGCTGTCAAACTCAAGAAAAGAATTACAGTATTCTGAAAAGGACTGGAGCATGTCTGGAGCAAAACATTGTGGCTTTTGCTGTTATCTGAGCTCTGGGATATGAAGCCCCTCCTCTTTTTCCTCCTTAACTCTTCCAGAGGCTAAGGAGCTGCAGCTGGTGAATCATTCCCCCCCACCCCACCACCACCAAGTGATGCTGTCTAGGCTTTCTGTGCAAGCAAGGTAGAAATTTTTCCCCCAACCTTCTTTCCTGTTTAAGAGTTGCCTTTTTACCAAGCCATGTCAGTGGGGGATGCTATGAATTCAGACTTATCGAGGGTGGCATGGGTTCTCACTGTGGTGAGTAATAAACAGATGATGTCCTTATGCAAGAGGTAGATTGGAGATGCTCACCATCACCTGGTGAGGTCACCAAGGAAGGGAAAAGCAGATCCTTTAGGGCCACTGCCACCTCCTGCCACAGGTAAGGAGCGCATACAAAAGAAACCAGAGTGGTATTCACTTTTGTCTTCCTTCCAACGTGGGTTGCAAAAAGTTAAAAGTTATTTTTGGAAAAGCTGTTCCCCGTGTGTGCCTAATTCCTTCTGCACTGGCTCTTTCAGTCTTTCAGGAACCAGTCCTTTCAAATATCGCTGATTTCTATTAAAATGGGCATACTCCTCTGAGAAATAGAGACACCAGTTCCAAGAGACTAGCTGAAAAACCTCTAGTTCCTCTCAAAGTTTGCAGGTAATGTATGCTTCCTATTGGCTTGTTTTTCTGTCCCACTGGTTTCTTTTTTCACATTCTGATGGAGTCATACATTCATACTCTACCAAAAAAATCTGGATTTTCTGCGTCCGAGAGACTGCTAGGATGTTTATACTGTGAGTGTACTTATTGGTGGCTTCGCATCCACGTGAAAATCTGATCAATTTAATGCACCAATCAGAGTGAATATTCTGTACTTGTACAAATATGAATTGTGCATTAGCTCTCTCTCTACAGTGATTACTATAGCAACATGAGATATGGCTTGTATGTATGCAAAAGAGTACAGTAAACAGGGAATGACTGCACTCATTTATAGAGCATATGTATATATGTATGAGAGAGGGCTGTGTATGTGCACATGCACATAAGAAAAATATGTACGTGCACAAGCATGGAAGGCTGACATTAATAATATGAAATTATATTGCATATTTGGAGAATGCATAAGTGAATAGTTTATGGATTATGTAAGTCTAAATATGAACTTCTAAAATATATGCCGGTTATGCTGGCACATTGTAATGGTACAGATTAGAACTATGTATTTATGTGAACTTGATGGTTCAAGTGGACACCTTAGACATTTAATTGAGACCTCTGAGTATTCTGAACAGCGAATTTTGAATCCCTCCCCAGTGTTGTGTAATTAACATTCAAATTCTGAGTTGATCTGCATGCTATTCTCTACAGAAAGTGGAACAGCTTTTTAAATCAGCTATAGTACGTAGATTCCAAAATGTTATCTTCCAGACTAAAGGACATTTGTTTCTTTTTCCTTGCAAAAACATGGGAATCCCCAGCAGTACGTAGCCTGGGTATATGAAAGGATGGCATGGCATCCCATTTGTGGAGAAGTACAGATCTGCTAGACACGTCATTGTTTTTTTGTCTTGTCACAGGCCATTTAATAAGCTATAAAATATTGATTATAGGGCATTTATACACGACCCCTAAACTCCGCCGCAAATGGCTCCCAGCTCCGGAGCTTAAAAAAGTTTCCCCAACAGCTCCGGAGCTTACAGAAAATTAAGTGCAACCCCGCCCCCATAAGCACGACCCAGCGCACCTTTCAAGTACCTGCTCTTTGATGGTGAAAAATCTCTGATCCGGATGTGCGGGGCTCTCCTCGCTTCTTTTTGTTGTTGTTTTTTGCCTCCCGCCCCTTAAGAGAAGGAATCAGGAAGTAACGGGGGCTCGGAGCAACCAGGAGGTGAGCTTTTATTCTTTTGTCCCTTTTTTCCTCCCAAAGCTTCCTCCCTCCCCTCACGCAGACAGGAACAAGGAGGGGTGGGGAGGCAGGAAGAGAAAGGAACCCCCAAGATCTCTGGTCCGAATTTAAAGGGCCAGCGGATCTTAGGGGTCGTGTGAAAAGGCTCATAGTTAATAGAACAATAGAAATTGTTGTTTCATCATTTTATAAGAATAATGTTCATAATCTATTTATTCCTATAAATAGCTTGTGATCACAAAGAGAGACTTCTACGTCTTCTTAACATATTTATGGTTCATCTGCAACAATTTGGTGTCACCTTTAGGATAATTAAGCCTGAATTGTTTTAACTATTATTCCAGGTCTCTTTAAGCTACCCAAGTAAACCAGTTTTATATCTTAGCATTCTTCCAGATAGCATAAATATTTCACTCTCTTCCTTCTCCTGGTTGATCTCAATTAGTAAAGAAAGAACAAGGATAGTAGCCGGAACCTGGTTCCAAACTGGACTTTTAAAAGTCACATCTCTGAAAACTCCCTTCTCTCTGGGAACGTCTTTGAAATCTTTCAAGAGATATATTAGTAACCCTTTTCTTGAGTTTTATTTCTGGAACCTTGGCAGGGGGAGGAAGGATGTTGGTGTGCTCATTGAAAGGTTATTGAAAGCTTCTGACTAGAAGGCTTACTTAGGAAATGAATACAAAATGGGAAACACCAAAGCTTTAAACTCTGCTTCGGAAACAAATCAAGAGAAAAACAAACAATCACTTGCATGGGGGGGGTGAAGAACAGAGAATGTGATAGAAAATGTCACTGGACTAGCACGAGAAAACGTGTGTGGATATCAGGAAAAAATACTGATACAGTAATATTAGTACAGAATCAAGTACCTCTAGAACAGTGTTGGCGAACCAAAGGTGGCACTCGGAGCTCTTTCTGTGGGCACCTGACATCGCCCCTTCACAGCCACCTCTATTCAGGTTAAATTGCTGTATTGGCACATTGCGAATAATTAGTGGGTTTTGACTAGCAGTTTGGGCACTCTAAAAGGTTTGCCATCACCTCTCTAGAAGAGCAGGTGCAGCATTTAGAACAGCCCTTAATTGCAAGGCTTGGTGAGTCACTTCCTAGAATAAAAAAATACACTGTCATGAAGAGGCCATCATTAACTAAGCAACAGAAAGTTAATATTTCAGTATGTGTTTAGAGTCATTCTTCTTAAACACAGGTTTCTGCTTTCTTTGTCACAGTACCCAACCATGGAACTCTGGAAATAGAAATTCTAAACATTTTCAAAAACAGGTAGCGTGCCAAAATGAATACAGATTTCAGTGCACCTACCTCGAAATGAAATGGCCGCATCTCTTTGGAGAAACTTGAAGCAATGGAAGGGGGTTCAGGCTGGTTTAAATTTATAATAGCGGTGGTGAATTTGTTCTAGGGATTTATTTCTTCTATTCTGTGTTTTGAAGATGTTTAAGAGGACCAGCAAATCACTAAGAGCTTGAACAGAGCTTTATGTTGATTTTGGAAACAGCAGGGCAGGCAGCACCGCTTAGATAGGTTCAACTCTGTTTCCCCCAAAGAAAAAGGAGCAGGATTTTGACTGAACCTTAGAAAGAACATCCATTGGGAATGGAATCAACTGCCTTGGGAAGTGATGGGCTTTCCTTCGCTGGAGATTTTTAGGAAGAGGTTGGAGGGCCTGGGGGTGGGGGTGTCTCCTTAGCTCTACAGTTCTTCTGTGAATGTGATGTCCCCCAACAGAAAGAGAAACATCATGCTTTCAAAGCATATATGAGATGTGATTTATTTGCCTAATGTTCATCATTTTCTATCACCTTTTGGTGAGGTGGAAGGAAGTGTGTGAACTAAATAAACAATAACAACAGGTTTTAGCATAAAAGTATTCAGTGCTGATAAACTGTTTCTTTGTCCTTGTTTTAGGTTCCAAGGCTCCTTTCCAAGGGCTTTTATGACCTGGGGAAGCTTGATAGAGCAGCAATTAAGTTTCTTCTGGGAACCCATCCCCCATACACTTAATCAACTGAAGTTCTAGTTGATTAATCTGGTCTACTGACCAAGCGAATTAGTCTGCCGCCCTAGAATTTCAAGTGTCTCGTCCAGCGTGTCTGTGTGAAGAAAAGGTTGGCTAAAACATCTCAAGGGTTACTAATCTGTATTTATGGGATCGTGAGAATGTGGCCTAAGTAGTACATTCTTTTCTTCTGAGAGATCCTCTGGTTCCAGTTCATCTTGCAGTACAGTTGATAATGTTTGTGTCATCTCAGGCCTGACTGCATGAGTTGTATCAAAATCAGATATGGTTTGCCTCAGGGTTAAACCAAGTCCTCATCATCCTAATTCCTATACAGAGACATTGAGAACAGCTGGTGTTTGCCAACCTATGTGAAAGCTGTCTGCTGGCAACTAAATACAGCTACTGGTCTGGCCCAAGCATTATTGTATATGGAAACTCTGATGGTTGGTATTTGATGCTTAATAGTGCTGGTGGGCTGCCTATAGCAATGTTCTTGCCCCCTAGGGGTAACAAACAACTGGGTCTTTACCACAGAGGGATTTGATGGTCACATAAACACTAAGAGACTAAATGTCTTAGTTATGGCTTTGTTCTATTCGCAGGGAGTAGCTAAAAATATCTGACTTCATTTTATGTTCTGAAGGGGAGATGCTAAACTTACAGTTTTTGATTTGCCAGATCTATGAATATACAGCCAAATAATTTCAGATTTTTGCCAGCAACATTTCATAAAGCATGTAATGAGGATAAAACATACTGTTCTGGACGCTGGGGCTCTGCGGCATGCACACCATGCCAGAGCATTTCCTCATCACTTACAGGGCTGCCTACTGCCACTAGGCCTCGGCCCACTTAGACCGAGGAGACAGAGACAGAGCCACAAAAAGGCACAAATATGGTGTGAAGCACACTGGAGATGTCAAAGCCTATTTGGATATGGCTTCATGTGTCTATCAGTAGGAATTTATAAGTGTTGGCCACATGGACCTTCTGTCTCTGGCTTCATTCCAAGTGCATTCCAGCGACCTTTGCGTAGTGGGCAGCATACAAGCAATATAAATGAAATACAATAAATAAATAAAATAAATATGATCAATCAAATCCGTTTTTCATGAATTTTTGCAAAAAAATCATTTTCGTTTTCGTTCGTTTCGTTACCATTTATTTCAATTTTTGGTGATTTTTTTTTAGGATTTTAAGTAATTCACTCATATTGCAGTAACGGAAATGAAACGCATGACAAAATTTCCGGTGTTTCTGTTTGTTTCGTTTCATTTTAGAGAGAAAATTCGTTTGTCGTTTCATTACGTAACGAAACAAAAAACAAAAACGGAAATAAAAATTGTTCGTTTCGTGCCCATCTCTAATGCTTACTGTAATTTTTCTGCATCTCATCTTTGTTGTGAGGCAAGAGAAATGAGATGCAGAAAAATTACAGTGGCATTATAAGCATAGATACAATGTCCCCCAGTAAACAAAAGCAGTGGCCAGTGTCCTGTTGCATACATGAAACTCTGACTGCAGAAGCTGCTGGGGTGAACAAACAAGTTGTGGGCATTTGCCCGGTTGCCCACATGGGTACATTGTGGAAAAAAAAGTACAGCAGCTTCTGCAACTGGAGGTCTGTGTGCATGTGTGAACATTAAATAGAATACTGTGGGCCAGGGAGTGGACCATAATCAACAAATGTTCACTCTGAAATAAATCTATTAATTTTGGCAATACCGCTTTCAAAAAAAAAATATTTTTTGTTTTTGTTTTTGTTTTTGTTTCCATTCATTTGCTATATATGCCTTCTTATGGTTTGGCAGCCTTGATTTTCCTATGTATAAAATGGGTTTGGATAAATTTGTAGAATTTAAGGTCATCTAGATCTATAGACCTCACAACCAATATTAATAATAGTATGCCTCTTTTGGCCTTCTGGTTAGCTGGCCTGACCCTCTGGAATCAGCGTTCCAGCGAGATAAGGCTTGCTGAGTCCCTTCTGACATTTTTAAAAAAATCTTTAAATTTGGCTGTTCAAAGTCGCCTTTGGTAACAGCTGAGGTCATTGTTCTGTTTATTTGTCGGTCTGTTTGCTTGCTGCTGCCATCTTGCTTTGCCAGTTTTAACATTACTATTTGTTATCGCTTTATTCCTTGTGTTATAGCTTTGTTTGTTCACCGCCCAGAGTTTCCCTAGGAAAGTCGGGCTGTATATAAATGGAATTAAGAAATAAAGAAGCAAGAGGGTGTTGCTACATGCATGCTTTTCTGGTGGCTTTCTAATGGCCAGTGTGGCCACCATGCAACCAAAATGCTAGACTAGATAGATCGATTGGGAGATCATACAAAATGACCACCTAATCCATCAGGAGGAGGCATGCCTTCACGTGTCTTGAAAGCATTTCTAGAAGGTCTGTATCTGCTCTTATTGCAGCTCTGCACACTACAAACAGGCTAAGGTTATGATCTCTGATGAGACGGCGATGGCACTTGTCCTTAGGCCATGAGTACTGAGTGAGACAGTGCTTGAGACAGTATTTCAGTAAGGTCCCACTCATGCTTTTTAGATCAGATCTCATGCAATTTGAAAAGCTAGTTTGCAGGGCTGCAACTAAGATGCTGAAATACATGAGTCAGCCCTGTGTTAAGTAGAAAAATCCACAGACAGATATCAGAGCTACAGTATAACCCATTGAAAAAAGCAGTTTTTCATCCATTGAAAAACATCTGTTCCAATTATATTCAGAGGTGAAGCATAATTTGGGTGGTAGGGCAAGGGAATGCCCTTAATCCAAAAATATATTTATTTTAGTATACACAGACATATACACATCCAGTTAGGCCTGTTCTCTTAAACTGTCAGGGCTTTTTATATGGAAAACTCACCATTTCATGATACTGAAATAGGGTTGCTTTTTTCAGTGAGGTACAAATTATTGTGCATCATGTTCTTCCATTCTCCCTCTCCCCTTCTCAAAAGAACCCCGTGTGCCATTATAGGTCCCTGAAGATAACAGAAGTACAAATACTTGCCTTTTTTCCTCCGAAAATATTTTGGAAAGAACACCAACAATATAAATGGAAACAGTTGGGAATGGATGTTTCCCAATGTTTCTGCATTTGCTTCCCAGAAGAGACACTTTGTTTGTTAATGATCTAGCTGCACCCATTTTGCTGAGGTAATGTGGAAGCCACAAGCCTTTCCTAGCTTTGCCACCATCGTTACTCCTTTGCAAGACTTTCTGCAGTAGCAGCATGCCAAAGTATGCTTCCCCCATTCCTCTTTCCACCAATCTGTCTGAATTGGCCATTCTGTCCCAAAAGGCAGGAAATGAAAGGTTAAGGGTCGCATTGTTGCTTTCCCATGTTTCTCTGCTTTGACCAAGTTATCTCTCGCCAACCCCACCTCAGCTGTACGCAGACATTCCAAAATAAATATCATATCAAAGGGCAGCCTTGAATTAGCTTTTTGAAAAAACATAACACGCAGTAATTGAAGAACAGGAAAGCCAGTTATTTTATTTTATTAATTTTTTTTCTGTTCATAGAATGGAATCTTGTTGTCTAGGTTAAGAATTTCAAGACGGATCGTGGGGCCAGCACAAGTCCACCAAGCAACTTGTTGAAGGCATCAAACTGGATAGAACTAGGTATAGTTACTAAACTCTGACTGGCAGTGACTCTTGCAGGGTGTGTGTCTTCAAATATGGTGCTTTCTATTGTAGCTCAGTCAGTTGGGTATTTGGCTGAGGAACCATAGGCTGGGAGTTCAATTCCCCAATGTGTCTCTTGGGAGAAGAGCCAGCCTTTGTGGACTTGAATTAACTGTACAGTCCCAGGATGTCCTCAGAAGAAAGAAAGCAATTTTGAGAACTCTACAGGTAGAAAACCCTGGAAGGGGTTGTCATAAGTCAGCTTTTACTTGATGGCACATAATTATTATTCTTATATCTGCTAGCTAAAATGCTCGGACTGATTGAATTGTGAATCTGATACATTCAAAGCAAGTGACTGATCAACAGTAGTCAGAAGTCCTTCTTAACTACTATGGATTAGTTTGATCATTAGCATCTTCCCAGTGGTTCAACAAGTCTCTCCTTCATATTCTTTTCCATGGAATCAAGACAAAAACAATGCTACCGTACTTCAGATTTGAAACGCCTTTTCCTTAAAGACAAATCACCTTAAGAATCACTGTCCGCTTTTCAAATCTTTTTTTTTTAAAGAGCCCCCTTGGCCATGCCCATTTTTGACCACTGTGTCGGTTTCTCTTCCGACACCACTGGGGGTGGTGTGTTTTTAAATCGGTTCTTGCACCCTCTTTTAAAGAAATTTGGTTGCATTTGCGGACATACTATGCTGCCATTTTTCTGTTTCCCCCGTTTCTGCCATTTCCCTGTGGTAGTTTAAAGCAGTTGAGCCAAGTGGTAACGAGGAAGCTGATTGCTAAGCAAGCACTGAAGTGCACACTGCCGAACTGCTGTAGTGACCACATGACCATGGGAGGTGATAAGGCAATGCAAAATAAATAGCGACTCCTCAAGGAAGTGCGGTAGCAGCCAATGAAGGGATGACTAGAAGAATTTAAGCCTGCACTTGGCCACTGAAATGCATCCCTCCTTTTCCAAGTTGTCCCACTCACCTGATAGACTGCTCCCTGTTGTTTATCACATAACTTTTATGCAGTTTCTGCATGCAAATATGTCTTGAAGCCATTGGTAGCAGCAATGGAGAGAGGAACCACTACAGAGAAGAGAATGGTGTCCACTTGTATCAGAGCACATCAAAACTGCTATATTTGCCTTTGTTGTATTATATCATATTGGCATCCCATCTGCCTTTGCGGCGAATTCAAAGAAGCATATGCGATCTGTCATTATTTTAATCTCACCATAGCCTGTAAGATAGTTTGGGTTGTGATATCACAACATGTTTCATTACTGATTGGGGATCTGAATCTGGGTCTCCCTGGTCCTTTTAAAACCTCTCAACACTATACAACACTCTCTGTTAGAGGTAGAGCTGTGAGAAAGTGTGGCTATTAAACTGGAATACTGTATTGAGATGACAATGGTGGATTCTTAAAATCTGAAATGTAAAATAATGCCAATAAAATCTCTTTAAATTAAAATAAGTAAGGAGAGGTAAATGTTTATCACCTGGGTACTTCCTAAGAGTGTGCAGAGAAATTCACGTGGATGACTGAGAATCTTCACAGACATTGCATAGAAAATAGTTTTCTAGAGATGCGAAGGCAGTCCCTGCAGTGCCAAGTTTGTGAACATTCAGGATTATTATTTTCTGCTACATGAACTGACATAGGCTTTACTGAGCTTCCTTGTGCCTGGTTAAGGCCTATCCTTAGTGTATCTCTTCCTGATTTATGTGGCAACTAAGGACAAAAATATACATTGTGTGTTGTTGCCTTATTTACAGCTCTATAGGCAGTCTTATCTTAGGCAGCAAGACCTTTCCTGTTTCCTGCTAGGATTAGCCCCTCTCGGTTGGCTCTGGCAATGGAGAATTGAGCAATCCACCGTCTGTAGTGAGTGACTGAGAATGGAATGACCTTCTGCCTATATATTGAGGATAACGAACATTTCTTTTATAGGTTCAATGTGAAATGTTCTGTGGAGGGAAGATACCTGGGAATGGGACTCATCCAGTCAACATACTGGATGCAAAGGTCCTCACAAAGATTTTAATGGAGAACGGATGGTACACACACAGTTTAATATAAATCCATCCCTGAACTGCTAGCCAAGCTCACTTGGATAATATTAGGATGCACTGATATAAAACAAGTATAGTCATACCTTGTATAAAGTAATTAATTCATTCCAAATGAAATTATGTTGAGCAAATTTTCCTTTATACAAATTTCCCATAGGAATGCATTAAAAACAGAGTAATCCCTAATCGCAAATATTTTTATGTTGTAAGGATTTGACCCATAGGCGATTATGTTAAGCAAATTTCCCCTATCTCTGGAATTTTTTATGTTGTACAGATTTTATATTACACAAACCATTTGTTATACAAGGGTCCACTGTACAACGTTGGCTGTCTCTGCAGGATTATTTGGGAATCAGTACCAGAGCTCGGAACATGACTTCTTAAACTGGCTTCTTGAGTTACTTACTAATGTCTTTACATTCTGATTATCACTATTATGCCCTATTGGCAGAAACATTCTGTTATATGGCACATTATCAATGTATTTTAATGTTATCTGGGAGGCTGGATAAATATACATACAATTTCTGTGCAATATGTAATTCCAGCATTATATCTTTAAAATATAAAAGATGAACTAAAGCAACACCTTGCCACTTAGGCATGATAAGAGAATGACATAAAACTTGAGAAATTTTAATTTAAAGCCCCTCCCCCAATGCTCTTAAATATTTTTCTAAGCAACTAGAAAACAATGGCTGAAATCCACTAGTAACCTGCAATTTGAGTAGGCCTGTTGAATCAATGAAACTTATTTATTTATTTATATTTGAGTATTTTTACCTCACCTTTCTCCTTGGAAAAGGACACAAGGTGGCTAACAGTAGTGAGGGACAGTATATAGCCCAGTACATTTAAGAACAGGGAATTGAGGGGCATCTTACAGCATTAAATGGTAACATTAAAACTAAAAGGGAAAATAAATAGTTAAATAAATGAATAAAAATACTAATTATGAGGGATGGAGCTAACACTGAAAACACAGGTGTATTTATGAAGTCAGTCAATGTAATCATATAAGGTAGGTAGACCATCTCAAGTTATGAGGGATGGAAACTAAACACTGAAAACTTACATATGTGTTGGCTTACCGAATCCCTATCAGTCAGCCTGTTTTATTGGGGACTCCATACTAGATTTCAGGCATTACCTGCTAAAGCAAAACACACACACACACACTCACACACACACACACACACACACACACACACACACACACACACACACACACACACACACACACACACACACACACAGACACACACACACACACACAGACACACACACACATTTTAATGACTGTTTTTTGTTTGTTTTTGCTTTTAAAATGCAAGTTAGTTATGCCATGTTACATAACAATAACTAGTTAAATAAGTGTTGCATGTCATTAGTTACTTCAAATTGTGGTCAGAACTTCATATCAATAGCGCCTGGGGACATATCATTTCATGTTATCCTCGCTGTTAGAGGTATGCTCTGTGTGGCAGAAGTGACAGTGACTTGGCATATTCGAATCCCACTAGCCCTTTACAAGAGAGTGTAAATAGTTTTGTTTCAGAGGGCTTTTGCGATGACCCTGACTCAGTCTATAGTATATTGACTACCCAGCCTCTACTGATACTTTTGACCAGTTTTTGGTTTTTAGTTTAGTTGCTGCTAGATGTTTTTATGCCTTGTTGCTTGTACCCTGATAATACTCTTAAATGCACTATAGGTTAAAAAGTTGGAATAAAAGTATTTTTAATGTATAGTTCCATGCTAGCAAAAAAATGAATAGGAGTGCACTCTCTTTGTAGAGCTACAGCCTTTGCAACAGCAAGAAAGCTAATGCAGAACAAGCAGTTAAGTGGTTTTAAATTACAGTGGTACCTTGTATAAAGGAATTAATTCGTTCCAAATAAAATTATGTTGAACAAATTTTCCTTTATACAAATTCCCATAGGAATGCATTGAAAACAGAGTGATCCCATTTTTATGTTTACGGATTTTCCCCATAGGCAATTTGTTAAGCAAATTTCCCCTATCTCCGGAATTTTTTATTTTGTACAAATTTTATGTTATACAAGCTGTGTGTTATACAAGGGTCCACTGTAATAGGAACTTGAGGATGAATTAATTTCATTTGAATTTTACTATGAACGTATCCAAGTCATATTTCCCAGACTAGTTCACATTTGGAAACGGAATTACCCTTTAGTGTTTGCACTTTTCTAAATTTTGTAGTATAATTTTCCATTAAAAATCATCATCCTCAAGTGCGATCACGTCAATTATGACTTATGCCTATTCGTTTTCAGGGTTTTTCCATGTAGAGGAAATTCATAAGTGATTTACTATTGCCTCTTCTCTGGGGGCGTCCTGGGACTGCAAAACCTGCCCAGGGCCACACAGGCTGGCTCTTTTCCATAGTGGGGAATTCAATTCTCAGTCTCTGGCTCCACGGCCCCTTACCAAAACCACTGAGCTATACACCTGGCTTCAGTAAAAACATTGTGTATATTATTACAGTGGACCCTCGTATAACAGACGGTTTGTATAGCATAAAATCTGTACAACATTAAAAATTCCGGAGATAGGAGAAATCTGCTTAACATAATCGTCTATGGGGCGAGTCCGTACAACATAAAAATGGTCGCAATTAGGGATTACTCTGTTTTCAATGCATTCCTATGGGAAATGTGTATAAAGGAAAATTTGCTTAACAGAATTTCATTTGGAACAAATTAATTCCTTTATGCAAGGTACCACTGTATATTGTATGGTGGTGTTGAGTAAATTCAGACTTATGGTAAAACTTTCTGGGTAGAGAATACACAAAAGGGCTTCACCATCCCCTCCTCCTCAGGGCACCCTTGGAGTTGCTCTCCTGGGATGCACAGTGGAGATTCTGTTCAACAGGTGGAGTGAATCATAATGACATGTCATGCCTTTAAAGCAATCCAGCTTTTGCTTAGGAGGTGGCCTTGCAGAAGGACATACAAAGGCATTGATCACCAAACAAGGTAAAGCAGTATACCGGGGTGTCCAAACTTTTTGCAAGGAGGGCCAGATTTGGTGAGATGAAAATGTGTGAGCGTCGACCATTCAGCCGCATTTGGCCCCCGGGCCGGACTTTGGACAAGCCTCTAGGACATGCAAGGAGTCAGAGAGGACGCTACAGCAACAAAGCGGTGGCGGGGGGGGGGTAGGCTGGGCAGGTGGCTTGGGGGGAAGGACAGAGGCAAGGGAGGGCAGACAAACCATAACATTTCAAGCTGACATCTCCATCCGGTATGGAGAGGGGCCAACTAGCGGGGATGTGTGACAGGCTGAGCAGTGGGGATAAGAGGCTGTGAGCCGCTCAGAATTTGAAAACGGGCCACATTTGGGCCCCGGACCTAACTTTGGGCACGTGTGCAGCATACAATGGGTGGATTAATTGAAAAGGAGTGATTGGCTTGGAAGATGCTTTTGAACTGTGCTATCATGCCTTCTTCCTGTACCATTATGTAACTGAATCCCAAACGTGTATTCATAAGCTAAACATGGAGATGGACATTGTGGAACAGGAACTCGTACATCTTTGTCAAAGAAGAGCTGTGGAATTATTTCCCTCGTAGGGTTTGTTTGTTGTGCTGTTTCTTTGCAGTGGTTATCTTGCAGGGCTGAACCTGGTTTGAAGCTGTATACAGCCCCTTCTCTTTGCTGGTTTGTCATTGAGAAATTCAGCTTTCTAATGTCTCCAGGCTTGCTAAGAATAAACTTAATAAATTAGTGAGCGCATTTCAAGTGCACCACCACTGGTTGCTCTGGCAATTTTAATCTGACTATGAAGCTGTCCAGAGTGTTCACTTAGCGTGTGGCCAAAGGCTGAAGTATTTGCACACTGCTGTTGTCAGTACATCGAGTGACCCTTTGTGTGCCGCTTTGACAGGCCAAGTGAATTTATAAGAATCTTCCAACGGGGAAGCTAGCAAAACTGTTCCTTCTAACACACTAGATGGAGTTATCTCACTGAGATCACCTTCCCCTTGTCTCGCCAATCTTGCCGGTGAGAGATTATTAAACAATGCAGCTGTATTTTATGCTCTCCGGGGCTGTATATCCTATTCAGTGACACACATTCTTTGCAGGTCAGTTGTAAAACATGTTGGAGGAAGTTGGCACAAAAGCACTGCCTGCAAATCCAAGCAAAGCTTTCTGCTTGTCCATGGCAGCGTTTTATAGAATGGTCTGTAACCTGTTAAATGAAGCCTTGCCTAGGTAGAGTGTCACTAAAACCCTTGAGGGTTTGGAGGGGGTGGGGTTGGTCACCATTGGAGGGAGAGGGAGTTGTTGATCTCTTACTGAGGGCTAAAAAATGGAGGCCGAGAGGAAATGAAATAAAACATCTGTTGCCAGCAGAGCTGGTTCCTTACCCCAAAATATTTCACCATAATGATCTCTATGGCAGAGACTAGCCGCCCTGAGCGCAGCACAAGTTGAACTGCTTCTACTAGATAAATTGTAGATAATTAAGTGGATCGTTTCCTGGCTCAGATTCCGGCTTTGTTTCTGCGCACAAGATGCAGACAAATGATGGAGACTGCCCTGCCCGAGGATTCCACAAATGTCATCCCTAGAGACGATCTCTCCCCCCCCCTCTCTCTCTCTCTCACACACACACACACACACCCCACAACCACAATGTACAAAAACAACACAAAACTAGAGACCCTTGGCTTGGCCTTCATATCTGGGGCACCAGGGGGTATCACAAAAGGGATAAACAAAGCAAAACCAACAAAGAGCAGCTGCCGATTTGTAGGAGATTAATTCCAGCAAATCAAATAATTATGAGTGGGGATAATAGCATGGTAACACACCCAACTCACACTGAATTACTCTCTTTACTCTCTTGTTTTGTTTCCTAATATTCTTTCAAAGCATTCTAAATTCTGAATTCCTCCTTTGGATCTGCTCCTGTGCAGTGGGAAGGGCATGACTGTCTCCATTTTCTGTGCCTCTAGAGACAGAGCTGGATGAAGTTACATTTTTGGAATCTAACTTTCAGAATCTCCTGGGCAACTATACATAATCCAGAAAGTTGCTTTCTGAAGCCCTATTGGAGAGTGATAAGGAATACTGGATAAGCATGTGAGGAAGGTGCTTACCTAGGGATGCTCACACTTGATCACTTATATATCCTGGTAGAAACTCTTCTCTCTCAGAGGTGCTACCCTGTGTAGATGGTCAGCATTAGGCCTCTTGCACTATCTTTAGGAAACTATCTAGCCCACTTGTTTCCTTTATCCCCAAGACTGATTAATGTCTCCAGCTCTCCTCCCAGCCAGGGCTGAAGAAAATACTGCTATCCCCCCATTACTCAGATATTGTGTTGCAACCTCTCTTTCTGGTAATGTCAGATCACAAGCAGTGATATTATTAAAAAATGAGAATTTTACTCTACGCATGATGAAATCCAATCTGTATTTATTGCCTTTAACCGCCAGCCTCTAGAGTCATCCAGAATAAATGTTTTGAGTTCCCTGCGGGAAAACTTTGGCTTTTGCACTCCAGACATTGTTAATTAGACTGAATACCAGCCCCCTCCTCCTCCATGCACCACTCTCCCTTGTGCATACAGCAGAGGTGTGTGAATGACGGTAATGGGACATTGTGCGAAGATAAGGTATGCCACATCTTATGCCTTATTATGTTCAAGACGGAATACCCAGCATGCCCTGAAATTGGCAAAGAGAGGAGGGGTTTTGTGTGGGAGCAAGGCCCTTCTGAAGCAAATATTTCAGCCTTCCCGTTTTTTACAAACACCTGAGGAACTTCAGCACGGACGGCATGGCTGGTGGCTGGGACGGGAAATGGCTGCCAGTAGGAATACAGCCAAGAAGCTCCCAGTGCCTTCAAGAGAGGCTACAATCATCAGGGGCATATCACTGTTTTGCTGAAAGGAATTTCTGACCACAGGTCCAGAAGTCACCGCTCTTAGTCTTTGGAGTTATAAAAACGTAACACTTGCTGCGTCAGATCTTGGATATCTCCCGCCAACTCCCCATGATATCTTTATTTGACTGTGTTAGATATTCTGGACACTGGATTATTATCCTCACTATTATTATTATTTTATGAAGCCAGCATGGGTCATTTCCAGTAGGGTTTCTGAAGGCAAGGTCCCTATCGAAGGCAGCAGCTGGCCAGCTGCTTCCCTCCGTGATAAAGACCAGCTGCACAGGGTTGTCAGGGCTAGGCTGCTGGGCCGGCTGCCTCTGAGGAAGCAAATGTGTGAGCTGTCAAATCCTTTGGTCAGTGGGAACCTCAGGAGTGAATGTCATTTCCAGGTGACTGGCTGTATGCACAAACCAAAGCCAAAGATAGGGAAAGTTACTTGTGGTTGGGGCTGTTATTCTCAAAATACCTCCAGCAACATGGTCACTGGGTGGGCTGCGCTGGAGTGCCACCACTCACGAACTTTTCCCCAACTTTGCTCAGTCCAACCTTAAGTAGTTTTGTTTTATTCACTAGCCTTACACCGTGGCAACGCATCACGATGGATACTTAGTTCAGTGGTGTTTAGGTCTTTTCTTATGGTGCCAGAGGTTGGGAGTTGGATTCCCCACTGTGCTTCCTTGACGGACTAGACTTCATGCTCCATAAGGTCCCTTCCATCTCTGCTGTTTTCAGTGATTTTGGTCAGTATTTCAAATGTCCCAGTAACTCTTTGAAGATTGCCCAACTGACTTGCCTAGTTGCCTTATTTCACTCACGCTGCCACTTCAGAAATGAAGCAAGAGAAGCTTTTGTATCCCTTTATCTTTATTTGCAACAGCAAAAAAAATCACCTGCAGTCAGTAAGAGTCAAGTAAAAACAGTGATGAACTGTAAGTTGCAGTGCTCCCCTCTATTTTTCTTTGCATTTGAGATCTGCTGCAAGGTTAGACTGAAAGTGGGAGCAGCACTTGCATGTCACGAGATCTGAATTCCATATGAACGCAGTGCATTTTAGGCCTTCAAGTATATTGTCTCAGTAGTCTTTACAATAGGAGGGTCAGTACTATTAATCCTCTATTGCAGATTGAAGACTAAGAATGAGTGAGTGGCCTAAGCTACAAGTGACTTAGTGGCTGAGAAAGTATAAACCAAGGGTTTCCTGAGTCAAAACTCCTATGTGACAACCATTTTTGTTAAACCAGTTCTTTAATGTCAGAATGAGACATGAACAGAAATCTGGTCACCAATGGCTACGTCAAATGTCTGCATAGAACCAATATGGCCGTTCTTCAGTGACTGCTAAGGTTAAGAGGTATGCTAAGACAACTCAAGATGGAATAGAATTCTAGCCCCATCCCTTTTGTTTCAGACATCAGTTGGATGGAGGATGGAGACTCTGAAGATCAGATACGCTGCCATCCTTGGGAGCTCTCTAAGACAGAGTACTGATTTTCCAGTGTCCATTATTTAGAGAGCTCTACGGATGATGGACATACTCCCACTCCAGACTCACCAAGCTCTACTTTCATTCTTCTCATTCACCACCCAGTGTTCCTTCAGGAACGTCAGGCGGTATAGAAATGGAAATAATAAATAAATAAATAATAAATACTAGTAGGGGGTTATAGATGGCAGGGAAAAAGGAGAATGTTCTAGAGCAGTGGTGGTGAACCTTTGGTACTCCTGATGTTTTGGACCACAGCTCCCAGAATTCCAAGCCTAGACTACCAATGACAAAGGACTGTGGGAGTTGTGGTCCAAAACATCTGGAGTGTCAAAGGTTTGCCATCACTGTTCTAGAGTGTTCACTTCTATCCTGGATGACTGCAAATGGATAGGGCTTTAGTCTTTTTGTTCAAACGATAATGCTACATTGTGGGAAACATGGAAGTTGGATGTTTTTATCTTTTTCTGAAATAGAACAGTTGTTCGAGTGCATTGTTCATATCTGAGAAATCACTCAAATACCATAAAACAGTTGCAGGGAATTATGGTTACTTTGGCATCCAATTTCAGTCAGCTCTAGATGGATTGGGCATTGGTGAGGAATTATGAAAGTGGCTGTTCAAATACATACGGAAGACTGTAGTTGCCCACTTCTATACTAGAACAATAAGAAACCAGTAGAAGGATTTCCCATGGACGTCAAAGGAATGGACAAGATTGGTGGGGGGAAATCCAGGGACATAAAATCCATTGGAAGAAGAACTTGTAGTGCCGCCTCTAAACAGTAACCTTGATTTCTTCTTCTTAGATTTCCATCTGCATTTTACATACAGCTTTGTTTTATAGTAATGTATTTTTCAGAATGCTCCCACTATCAGAGCAGCATTACTTGAACCATAGCAATGTAAGGTAGTTATGTACCAATAATAAATGGTTGAGGTTTTTAGTGGTAGGGTGGGCAAGTAGTGAACTTGGCATAGTGCCGACACAGTCACTTATTAGAGACACTTCCACTTAGTAGTGACCTCCAGTAAACCTGAACTGTAAAAAATTCCTGATTTTGAAATCTGACATTAAAGAGCAGAGGCAGATAAGGAGTCAGTCCCGCCATCACACAAGCCCCTCCCCCCATTCCATTGGGACACTGATTCAGCTGAACTCGAGGATGTGCCAGCTATTTTACGAACAGGCATTGCTATTGGGTATACCTGCCCTTGGCTGAAGCCGCTGAAGACTGGCGTGGTTGCATCACCCTGCTGTTGTAAGCAGGCTTGAGAAGAAACAGCTATGGAAAAAGCCCATAACATTCCTCTGTTGGCCCATCCAGGCTCTATCAAAGCATTGCCCCCGCTGCCTTCATCTTTGAATCTTAATCCAATAGCTTTACAGGAATTCTCCAGGATAGACTAGTGCCAGGGCTTCGGCCAGCAAAGAGGTCCGTGGGATCTTTGGAGAAGGGAGTTATCTCTAATGGGGGGAGTCTGTTTGGTACACTCTGCTTCCATCTCTTTGGGGCTCCAGTGGTCAGGATTTGCAGTTCCGAGCATGCCTTATCAGAGCTCGTGCAGACATTCCTGTTACCTGGGGCCATTAGTGTTCCTTTAGGATAGCCCCTTCAGCTTATCTCTGGCTCTCCCTATTACTGGGGCTGTAGAACTGCTCTGTCAGCAGACCAGTCCCTTCTTTAGTCACGTAAGAAAGAAAGAAAGAAAGAAAGAAAGAAAGAAAGAAAGAAAGAAAGAA
>JAHTLZ010000010.1:28099465-28115231 GCA_023846285.1 Phrynocephalus versicolor | reverse complement strand
AAGAAAGAAAGAAAGAAAGAAAGAAAGAAAGAAAGAAAGAAAGAAAGGAAGGAAGGAAGGAAGGAAGGAAGGAAGGAAGGAAGGAAGGAAGGAAGGAAGGAAGAAAATAAATGTTTTTATCCCTTGAACCTAGCAATAGACAGAAGTAGAGAAAGCAAACTAGTGTTGCCAATAAAAGAGAGACCTTTTCCATGAGGTGGATTGATGGGAGTTGCCATCTGACATCCGGAAGGTCTTAGTAGGATGTTACCAACCTCACAGAACCAAACCACCCACCTCTTCCCCATTCTTCCTCCCCTCTATAATCGGTCATGTTCATTTAAAAATTATAATCTCTCTGTTTAGTCCCCAGAATTGCCTAGTAGATCTGGAAAATACCTTGCTTGTTCAAGGCAATTAAGCAAATCGTTAATCCACGACTGGAATCCGGGCCTGCTAGGTCGGGCAGAGCCATGTGTTCCTGTTCTGTATGACATCCCATTCAGTGGCCTACAGTTCCTTTATCGTTTCCCCGTAGCAAGTTTCCTTCCATCTCTTTAGTTCCTTTCCTTGCTTTCAGGTAAATATTGCCAAAGCTACACTGAGGGTTTCATTCACAGAGGCCATTCTGCAACCACTAACATACAGGTTTCCTGAAACTCCACTTTTGTTAAGTCTCATTCCAGACTGGCAGAGACAAAAGTCAGCTCTAGGGTCCTTTCCTCATTTACTGTCCGGGGATAGGAATTGTTTCTCTCCTAGAGAGAACTGGCAGGGTGTGTGGATCTTGCCTTTTGTTCTCAAATGTACTATATTACCTAGAACAGTGGTTCTCAACCTTGGGTCCCCAGGTGTTACTAGACTCCCAGAAATCCTGGCCAGCACAGCTAGTGGTGAAGGGTTCTGGGAGTCTTAGACCCAAGGTTGGGAACACTGGTCTGGAAGAGGAGCATCACCCATGCGTAACAGAGACAAAGGAGGCAATATTTCTCCCACTTTGTCACTCCTCTCTTGGTCCTTTCAATGATCCTACCTTCCTGGCTGCCAACCACAGCTCTTGTTTTGGTCCAGAGGAGGCCAGGGAAGGCTCAAGCAGCTGTGGCTTCCTCTTCCTTTGCAGCCAAGAGAAGCGCCAGCACAGTCACTGTTTTTTTTTTTTTTTTTTTTTGCAAGATGGCACCCATCCTTGTGGGGATCTGCGGTGCTGCTACCACCACCACCTCTGTTTGCTGCTCAGACACTGAGAAACTGCAGATCCGTATTTATGACTCTGCACCCTAGCCCTGACATTTAGACACTGCCAGGGCTCAGAGACGCTTGCTTTCTGGCTTAATTTATAGAATAGATTCATTTGATGAGTCATTCTGCAACTTGATGCATTCTGTCTAGATAAAAGATCGTTTTAGCTCTGTGATAAAAAAGGGGATGCTTGTGATGTCAAAATAAAAGAATGTTTTCTCAGCCGAATAAAAGTTGAAGTTGACGAAAAAGTTTCCTAAGAAAGCAGGAGTTTGGTCTCTTTACCATTTATAGTGAAAATTATTAAATGGCCTGATATTTTCTCTTTCTGTCCTCCCAAACATAATACCAGCACTGTGTGTCACCTTGGCTGAGAACGGTCCATACTTCACAGTATTGTTGGCCCTGTGAATGAACTAATATTCATTCCGTGCCCATGCCCAACTGTGGGGGCCTGCCAATCCTCTGGAAGAGAACTCTGTCTAGCCAAAGTGCTCTGAAAACTTCCTCTCTGGCTGTGGTTTTTGTAGAGAAAGGCACATGTCAGCACCTAAGACCACTAGGAGCAGGACAGAAAAATTTCAAGCCCAATTTCTAACACCCCCCACATGAACCGCATTGACTAAGCCTTGGTGACAACATTCCCTCTGAGCTGTGCAGGTATGTGGGTGTGCGGCACTGTACTGGTGCCACACACCTGCAGTTAGTGTTGCTGTTCATTTGTTCCAGTTGTGGTTGGAACTTTGCAGGGGAGAGTTTCTGCTGTGTGCTGGCAAAGAATTAGAACAGTGGCTGTGAATAGCTTTGGTCATTTGGTCCCAGACCCCATTGAGAGAGCATGATCAAACTAAGGGGAGGGAGAACCAATTAACTGAAATAATCTGAAAAGCTGAAATGGCTCCCAGGAGAGTTGACAGATTGAAAAGAGGTAGAGCACTTTTGCTGATGTATAGCCTGGTGTGTGGGGGGGGGTGCATTGTACACCGTTCATTCGGGCAATTGCATGGAACATGCAGACTAGATAAATCATCCCCAAGTCAACAGCTCTTGTTTTATCTCCCTTTTGCTTTATTTTCTTGTAATGAGACTCTAGAAAGACCTGGGATCAGAAGAGCATCAGCTTCAGAGGTGCGAATTCACTTCCCCACTTTGAATGTGGGTGTGGGTGTTTGACTTTGGCATCATCAATAGCAACAGTTGTCCTTCCCATCTTCTGCTGTTGAATTCACTTCTGGAGCCCAAGAGTTGCTGTGAGCATGTGTGCAAGCAAGTCTTACTCTGGGAATCCAGAATGTTGTATGTGGATTTGTATGCCACCAAGTCAATTGGTGAATAAATATTGCCTAGCTATAGAGCGCATATCAAAATAGAAGTGGTTTACCATTCTTTTCTTCTGGGGATTCCCTGGGATTGTGCAGTTTGCAAGAGGCTGGATCTTCTAGGATGCACAGTGGAGAATTAGTGCTCAAATTCTGGCTCCACATCCAGACACCTAACTCCATCCAGCCTTACAACCCTATATTTTCATATTTCAGTTTCAGAGCAGGAAGTTCATTTGCCTTATGTTTGCAGGAGCAGCTCATAGGTCATGAGTCAGGACAGGGATGGGCTAATTTGCTCAAGATTTGGGGTGTATGTGTCTCCCCATCTTGTCACTCCCCATCTGTGTCTGTATGTACCAGAGACAGGTCCCCTGTCTGGAGAGCTGCAAATCCTGAAAGCTTTCTGGATTCCATGAAGAGCTGCCAAGCGCAGAAGAGGTCCTCCTCTTCAGAAATATTCTTTCCATACGAGGAGGATGAGCAACAGGAATGTGAAAGCCTAATGCCTCCACCCTCCTTATGTTTTTTTTTTCTACCCAGATTCCAAAACCTCCTGCACAGAGCTCTTCTCTTTCTCAAAATTGGCTGGCATCAGAGGATCTTCTATGCCTTGTTTGAACAATGTTTTCGGGAACAGGGAAGCCATCCTTGGGAGGAGCAGAAGTAGTGCTCTAAACAGATCGTGAAACGAGGTGGGACAACTTTCAAATGTTGTGTGAGGGGTACGCTATGCCTGTCCCCAATGGGTTATCTGCCTTGGAATGGTCCTCCCTGAGGACCATACAGTGACTCCAGTCACTGGGCAGTTGAGGATGCAGAACGTAGGGCAGGGACCCAAATGGGAGTGAGGAGGCAGAACACATGAACAACACCTGGAAAAGGGGGGGGTGGAAATTAGGTTTGGGTTACAGGAGGAAGATGAGGAGGAGGAAGACAAGGCCTCAGAGAAGCCTCATCTTCCACACCCTTGGTGAAGACTGGCTTTTGGCAGGACCGATGGACGGGCAAAGGATTTCACTTCTCTGCAGAAGATGGAGATGGAGGAAGTGCACTGGTTGTGGCCCTACTCTAATAAAGACCAGTTTGAATAGCAACAAGAGTCTGAACTTCATGGAGCCTATTGGTCAAAAAAGACCATCCCTAGACAGGGAGCACCCCTCATATACCATTTCAAATTTTAGTGTTCTTTGTTAGTTTTTGAAAGTGCGTGCACAGCACCTGCATGGGTGCTTACAACAACTGGTGTGTTTAGGACAAATCCAGGGAAGAGAACAAACAGAGGTTAATGGGTATGGGGTTAGGATATATGTAAAAGTCCATCCTGACATCTTTTCCCTACAAGCAATGGCTGACTTTTCTCTTTCTTTCTTTCTTTCTTTCTTTCTTTCTTTCTTTCTTTCTTTCTTTCTTTCTTTCTTTCTTTCTTTCTTTCTTTCTTTCTTTCTTTCTTTCTTTCTTTCTTTCTTTCTTTCTTTCTTTCTTTCTTTCTTTCTTTTTGCCACACAATACATAACTTACTGGATCAAATGTTATAGAATCTATGTTGCAAATTCATAAACAATGAAAAAGAACAAGAATGACTTAACACAGGAGGAAGTCTCAAAACTCCTTCATGCTCCTCTCTGTTTATTTCAGGGATGACACTGGGTTACATGACTACGTTTATGTGGTGTAAAATAATGACTGAAATCCTGCTCATGGAGCTATGAGGCTGATGTCACAATCACAGTGATTTCTCTTACAACTGTTTTCTGAACGTCTCATACACTCAAACATCCTATTAAGGTCACACTTAATTTTTAAAAAATGCAAATTAGCTCACCCTGTTTCGTGAATGGTCTTCAGGACTTCAACTTTGTAAGCTGATTTCTCAAACATGAACGTTTGTCTAGACCACATCTCTTCACCAATGTCCCGTTCAATTTCCAGCCCCACTGGGAATGGCTCTGTCCTTCATGTGGGTTTCATTGTGACTGGAACAAAAATGGTTGCTGTGGGTATGCAAGGGAGGGAAAACCCCACAAGGGTGATGGTGGTGGTGGTGGTGGTATGTGTGTGTGTGTGTGTGTGTGTGTGTGTAAACATGTATCTCAGCGGGCACCTTGATCTCCACCCTAATATGCTTTCAGCTGGTTAGACAGCTCAGTGAGCCAGAGCATCTGACTGTGGAGCCAAGCGTCAAGAGCTTGATTTTCCATTGTGCCTTCCAAGAGAAAAGTCTTGGACAAGTGACATGGGCATAGAGCACCTCCAAGACAGACGCTTCTGAATACTTTGTTCCCAGAAAACTCCGAGAAAGGTTGCCACAAATTGGAATTGGCTTGATCCTATGAAGTTATTTATCATAATCATGCACTTGCTGTAGCATCTGTTTCTGCCACCAGCCACTATTCTTCAGAGAAACAAAATGAGTAACTTGTTCAGCGTGGAGGTAATGTCTTAGGATGATCGAATAGAGGCAATGGAATGTTGTTTCTATTATTTGTGTGTGTGTGTGTGTGTGTGAGAGAGAGAGAGAGAGAGAGGTGACTTTGTCCTGCATTTCTAGGGCACATGTCAATGTAGTGGGAAATCCTGGGGAGTTGTATGAGTGAAAAAGAATGGAGTAACATAGGATTCAGGAGGAGAAAAAATGTAAATAAGCAGGGGAGAACGTGTCCCATCTCTCAAGCTCCAGAAGTGGGCTGGAATAAAACTCCGGGACTTGTTGTGAGTCAGTATTTAGCAAAGTGGACCAAACCAGTTGTAGCCACCTTAAGGCTAGAGGGAGCTTTGGCTGAGATACCTTCCATTTGTAGTGGCAGTTAGAACAGCAAGTTTCATCAGCTAACCTACTGATTTGAAAGTCTGGATGTCATAATTGCTTATGATGTCTTTGCTGTTGTCTTCCATTAAATCATCTCCAACTTAGGGCAACCCTGTGACTCAGCAACCTCCAGAATATCCTGCCATCAACAGCAGCTGTTCAGCTCTTGTAAACTCAAGGCTGTGCTTTTCTTTATGGAGTCAATCCCACTTGTGTTTGGTCTTCATCCTTTCCTGCTATCTTCAACTTTTCCTAGCATTATTGTCTTTTCCAGAGAGTCTAGTCTTCTTGCACAATTACTCATATATCTTCTTTGTCCTGTATGATAAATTCAATTATCATATCCTTTTTCTTGTTGTACTTCTTATTGCAACAACACTTCTTGTTATTTTTTTCTTGAAAAAATGCTTGAAAATTGATGTTTGATTACCAAGTTAGGTTTTTGACTATAGATCCAAATTCTGCTTCCTTCCTATTGTAATTTTATGTCAGTTCTACAAGAAGCTGCACACGACACAAAAAGAACTTTGGCAGCTCCCTTAATGTTTGCGAGCTAAGATCCAGAGTTAGCCAACATTATGTTTAACCCTTGAAACAGTAGCTTTCTACCTACATAGCTCTTCAAGATTAGTGGCACAAGAATCTAAAGGAGGAAACAAACCCACCTCACCTCTGAGAGGTTTATGAAGTGGGGAGCAAAGGAAAACATCAAGAAAATTTTAAAAGAGGAATAAAATCTCAACACGTAGACAGAATGTTGGCAATTACGCACTTACATGAGTTGAACCATAAACTCCAGGCAGAAAGGAATTAACCAGAACAAGAGCACTGGGATTTTAAATGCTGTCATAAGGGGTTATGCGAGATGCATCATAAATCTTAACAATTAGGACATGCAGTAAAACAGGCCAATCCCAATATATTTGGATGTGAAGAAGGAGCAGGGAAACAACACAACTTTGCACCCAGAGCTTTCCTGCAAAGCATCCACCTTCGGCCAGAAGTATATCTTTTTCTACTAGATGGACTTATGGGAGTTATAGTCCAAAAGGTAGATCTTCCCAAGCTGTGGATTTTATGCAGGGGAGGAGAACAAAAGGCACACATGGGCTAGAATTAACTATTTGCCGAAAGCATAAGAATAAATAATGCTGTCAAGGGCATGCTAACGTTTGGTGACCCTTTTCAAGGGTTTTCTAAATTGAGAATACCAAAAGTTGTTTACATGAAGCATGAAATAAACAGAATGATCTTTTGAGGCGTTATAATATCAATGGATTTGAATCCAGGAAAGGTAAGGGGTGGAGGAGGTTTTGTCACTACAGAGACAGCTTATTGGTACCTCCCAGGAAAATTGGGACCTTGTCCTACCTGTTGCAGAGGTTGGGATATATGCCATATCTGGCACAAGTACTCTATTTCCCCGAAAATAGGACATCCCCTGAAAATAAGACCTACTTACAGTTTTGCCCCACACTGAAATATAAGGCATCCCCCAAAAATAAGGCCTCCCCATAATAAGATAACAATAAATGTGTACCGTATTTTTCTTCATGAAAAAATAAGACATCCCCTGAAAATAAGACCTAGCACATCTTTGGGAGCAAAAATTAATATAAGACACTGTCTTATTTTCAGGGAAACACAGTAGATCTTGGTAAGGACAGATTTGACGGGTTTAAAATTTACATCTGTAGGATAATATTGGGAGATGTGTCACTATCCCTTTCATTGTCATATAGTCCAGTGAAAGGATTGCACCACTGGGAACCTGGCATTTGTGCCTGATTTTGAGTTCATTATGGACTGGCACCACACTACAGACTTCACATTAAAACACTGGAGGTGTAATATGATTGATTTTGAGGTTCCATTTACTGTACTCGCAAACTTGTATCAGCTTTGGTTATGGCTTCCCTGAATTTTTGCAGGACACTGGGGCAGCAGTACTATGCACAGTTATGAAAAAGTAAGCACCATTCACCTCACTGCAACTTGCTTCTGAGTAAATACGGCTCTGTCCTGTGAAAGCCTCTGATAGAAACTTTCCCTTGACTCTGAATGACAATTTCCAGGGTTCCATTGGGGGAGGGAAATTATTGTTTAAACAGCTTTATCTATGTGATATTCATTCATTCATTCATTCATATTGTTTAAACAGCTTTATCTATGTGGTATTCATTCATTCATTCATTCATTCATTCATTTCTATCCCTCCTTTCTCCCCAAAAGGACCTTTGGGACATACTCACTCAATAAATCAGTGTATGTCATTCTAAAACTCTTCTTATCAGTAGTACTTTGATCTCTTGCTTTTCCTCAGCCTTTGCATTCTTGGGGTTTCTGCAGATGACGAAGTTTTTTCTCTCCTGCTAACAGACCAAGACCTTTTCCTTAATTGTTATTTATTTTTAAAAATATTTTTGGTAAAAACATGCAGAAGAGCCATTAGGCAGAGAGGATGTCATCTGGATCTGTCTACTGTTGTCAAAAGAGTGTGACTGCCACAGCTCAGAAAAGTTACATTTTGGCATTATGTCTCACAGAACAACTAGGGTAGCTAACAGAGATGCCCGTTTAGATATTCTGGGAGTTGTGATTAGGAAGAAGGTAATTGTCAGACTTGTCTACAGGTACTCTAGTGCACTTTTTATAACAGTGAAATGTGTCAGTGTGCCTCCAGAATGGTAGCCAAGGAGCTGTGGAAACAGGTAACATTGCATCCTGCTCCTCTGCTTAACAGCTGATTGTGTCTATTGTCTGCTCCAGCTATGCTAATTTGTACTACTTGTGAGAGCGGAAAGCTTGCTTTTTGCAGTGTCACAGATTTCGCATGAGAGGCAGGCCATGCAGACCAGAGCCAGAATATTATAGTTGACCTGTAGGTCACATACCACCATATGAAGTATCTGGTGACCAGGACCAATAACAAGAAAATGGAAGTCTTTCCAGTAGTCATTCAAGTATGCGAAGATCACACACAGTGAGGGGGGATATGCTAGACATGTTCCCCTGGCATTATTTGCAACAGTCTAAAGAGGGAGAAACTGTGGCCACATACATAAACTCCCCACCAGGATCTCTGTGTATGTGTGCGTGTGCGTGTGCGCGTGTGCGTGCGTGCATGCATGCGTTCTTCTTTGGACAGTCAATGTCTCTGCTAAAACTGAAGAAGGAAGGGGCAGGGCTAATATACAGTAGCCTTGCCCACAAAAGGGGGTGGCGCTACTGCACTTCATTAGTTGCACTTTTCACACACTCTAATACAGTACATCTAATACAGTATTTTATATGAGACTGGGAGGTCCCATTTGACATTCCTGTGTGCACTGTACACAACACTAAACAGGAATATTCAGACTCAGAGTTAGTCCACATGATTTCAGATTGAATGACAAGCCCTCAGTTTTGCGACAGCTTACCAAATTATTTTTTTGCAGCAGAATGCTTTACCATGTGTCCCAATTCATGCCAGGCCGTACATGGTCTCTATCCAACAGGCATAGCAGACATCCTAGATGTCGGGTCTATATTACATGTATCAGTTTCTTTAATCTGAATAGATTCAGATTTTCAAGAGCTGTTCTGGCTTGCAGAGGGAGCCAGCACACATTAGGCAGGATTCCCTTCTTCAGGCTTTCCCTTGAAGCCTAAATGCCTCCTGCGACATAGACAGAATGGAGGGGGGATAGGATGGGGCTGGCACAAGGTTCGGGGGGGGCAGCATGCACAGCCGTGCTTTCCCTCTTCTCACTTACTCAATTGAAAAGGGTCGAGTGCCATGGCCAAGCCAGGCATGCCTGTCTCACGGGATTCCACACAACTGGGAGGATGTCTTCTGCAGAAATTCTGTAGAACCCTACGAGATGTATTGGACTGCAGTTCAGAGCACACTTGCTAAGAGGAAAGATCTATTGAAGTCCGTGGGATTTTCGTCTGAGTGTAAACAAGGCAAAATGATAGCAAAAAAAACCCTTCTCAATTGGTCATTCTGTTCTCATGGCTAGCACTGGGTTAGAAACAGAGTATGCCAGCCAAATATAGAGCCCAGAGTCCAGGGGCGGAGGGGGTGGCAGGGACAGGCTTTGGCAAAAAATAAAATAAAAAAAAAGGCTTCTGGTGAGCTATACAGTGGTCTAAGGAAGCTTAAAGCCAAAGCTGCCCCCTCTTTTTATTGTCACTGACTCTATAAATTCAGACACCTTGAACAGAGCACCGCCTGTGCAGTCTTACATGTGACATTTCACCCAAACCACTTACAAATAATGTGCATTACTTACAAGTTTATTCATTCCCTGCAGAATGTTGGCTCAGTGGCCCGTCTCCAGAGCCATCTGTTGCGGGTGAGCTGCTTATCTCAACTATCAGAGCCCTCTTCTAAATATTATGACCAAACAGGATTCCAAGAACAACAGCCATCCTGTTGCACAGAGAATGCGCAAAAAGCTGATAAACTGTTTATACATTATATCAGCTAAATAAGTTGGGAAGGCCTGGATAAAATCCCTGATTTTGGTTGGTGTAGAGGAATTCGGCTTGCAGTTTGTCATTTGGCAAGGCAAGTCCGAGTGGCAGAGTTAGTGCTGTGCCTTGGCCAGTTCATGGAGAAATAAATCCAGTTCATCTCGTGTATGGATGAGAAGAGCAGAACTCTGCTGCAGCCCAGAGAGCTGTGACACCAGCAAGGGGGAAGCATGGGGTGGCCTATTGTTTCCAAGGCTGAACTCGTTTATATTTTCATTGCAATTAGCTATACTCAGTGGACTTTTCCAAATTTTATTCCAATCTTCAAATGAAATGCATGGGCCTTCTACACCAACCCCCCTCCCGTCGTTGACAAATCAGGGACTTTTGGTCTCGGCAAGTCAAATTGGGGAGAGGTGAGAATGTGTGTACGTGAGATCCGTGACATATATTTGGATTGACTGGGACAATAAAGCAGTCTCCCTCCCCCCCCCACTTCGAAGGCAGCCCAGAAAACATCAAAACTCCAAGCGTGAAGTAAACTGCCTGGCTTTTTTCCATCTCGCCATGGACTTAACACCTAAGAAATAATGCCTGGCAAATCCATCTTTTGCTATGTTGTTACCTATTGGTACTGCTCTTGAGGAAGAGGGCTTGCCCTCGAAATATTAGCAATGTTTTGTTATTTTTATAGTAGCCTAAAGGTATCACCTGTTCCACTTTTGTATTTGTCTTGTGTTTTTAATGTTAATGTAAGCTGCCTTATGTCTCTCTGCGGGGAGGAAAGTGGGATAAAAATAAAAATATAATAAAATATCATGAGAGAAACTGGGTGAGGGGACTGAGGGCAGATACGTTATTTTGAGTGAGCAAAAGCAGGGGTAAGATGGGGTTGCCTCAGATAGGGACTGATAGGATACGATTATATTTGCACAGAATGATGAGATAGGATTTATACCTTTTCGTGACCCAGTAATGCCCTGCTGGCATGCCATCCCTTCACATGGGTGCTGAAAGAAAGCAAAGCAAAAGCAAAGTGCTCTGCTTATATACCGCCCCATACCACTTCAAGTAGTCTCTGGCAAGTTTACAGTTTTAATTATAGTAATGCAGGCTACACATTGCTCCCCCCATCAAGCTAGGTACTCCTTTTACCGACCTCGGAAGGATGAAAGGCTGAGTCAACCATGAGCTGGCTACCTGCGATTGAACCCCAGGTTGTGAGCACAGTTTCACCTGCAGTACAGGCATTTAACCACTGCACCAATGGTATAATTTATCTTTGAGCCTAAACCTGAGAGCCTCTGCAATCCAGGATCCCACATTTGGAAGTTTCGAAAGTTTTCCTAAGTTCTTATATCCCCCCCACTCCCAGAAGGTGTAGTCAGTGGGAGTGTATGGGTTCTGTGAGATATGCTGGGAACAAGTGGAGCTGTTTTCATCATAATTGTTCATCTTTTTTTCTCTCCTTTCTCTTTCTGAGGCAAGCTGTGCAAAGGTGGTGCCTCATCAACCCAATAAACCTAACGGACACCACCAAACTATTAGAGGGAAATCATGCAGCAAAGGCGACTCCCACAGAGCAGCAGTGCAGAGAGAAATGTGGGGGAAAACTTGAAGAGTAAAGGGTTAGTTGCAAGTGTTCCACAATGTTTTTGGCTCACACTGAAACCGCTAGATCAAAGAGTTCTCGTTTGGAAGGATAAAGGTTTCCCATCTTCTCCAAATGTGCAGAGCACAAACTCACTCGGGTCTTTAGAATATGATACTTAACAACTGATTATCTCTGCACGATAATTCAGCAGTACACAGTGTTTTTATCTCTCCAATGACACATGAGCTGAACTCTGCAAGGACAAATGCTGTAAAGGGGTGAAAAAGGAGCGAGTGTAAATCCAAAAGAGGCAGGCATAGCAAATGAGACCCTTTAATGCCAAGGAGCCATTCAGATTCTGTATTTATTTTGCAGAATGAGTGCAATTATACACTGGGAGTAATAGTGCCTAGTACATTTACTGCTGCCCAGCAACCCATCTATTGATGGTGATTCTCTTACTTGTACTGTACACATATAGAGTATCAAGCAGAGTGCAGCATCCAGCATTGACAGGTTTCACCATTCACACATGCCAGCAGCATGCTTTTACATGTATCATTTCTTGTGTTTAATTTTTTAACAGTGTCTTGATGCCCCTCCCTGCAACCTGAATGAGAGAAAGGTAGTGTATAAATGAGACAAATAAATAAATAGATGGAGGGAGGATAATAATATGCCATAGACATTGTTGAGATCCAGCCAGAAGTGTAGGGAGGAGAGGATATCATAACTAGTCCCTTCTGTTTGACATTCCAGCCAATGCTCTGCTCTTCAACTGTGTCAATAACTGCACGGTCTGGATTATAACTGCACAGTCTGGATTATAACTGCACGGTCTGGATTATAACTATTCACCCCAACTAGTTTCCTACCTTTCTTAAGAGAAGAAGGACCCACCCTTGTTTTATTTTATCATTGCATTTAATTAATTGTAATTGCAGTTACATTTATATTTCACCTGTCTTCCAATGAGCAAAATATGGCATCCATAGTTCCATCTATGGAGTAGTGAAATGGCTACTGTCCAAAGGCATTCAGAGAGCTTTGTGGCTAAATGAGAAATTTTTCACTCCTGTCCAACACAGCTACACCATGCCGGCTTAGGGACATAGTAGGGCAGTGGTGGCGAACCTTCAGCACTCCAGATGTTTTGGACCACCACTCCCACAGACCTTTTTCATTGGCAATCTAGGCTTGGAATTCTGGGAGTTGTGGTCCAAAACATCTGGAGTTCCAAAGGTTCACCACCCCTGTAGTAGGGTATCTAGATTATGCACTCATTATCAGGTTCTATACATGTTACCATCTTCTGCGCCACGAGCCTCGTGGCGCAGTGGTTAAATGCTCCTACTGCAGGTAAAACTGTGCTCACGGCCTGGGGTTCAATCCCAGGTAGGAGGCTCAAGGTTGACTCAGCCTTCCATCCTTCCAAGGTCGGTAAAATGAGTACCCAGCTTGCTGGGGGGGAGGGCAATGTGTAGCCTGCACACTGTAATCAAAAAAATTGTAAACCGCCCAGAGACTACTTAAAGTGGTATGGGGCGGTATATAAGCAGAACACTTTCATTTCTACCACTACGCAAGAACTATGTAGTGCTATCATATATGGACTGCTATTATATATCCCCTGTTTCTATTCAACAGTATGCTGAGCATTTCTTAGCCAATCTGAAATGGAAGGTGTTCCATGTATGGAGAGGAAATCAACAAAAATGAAGTTGCAGTGTTCGTAAAAAAGTCTGCAAACATTTTCTAATCGTTGCAGTGTTCGTAAAAAAGTCTGCAAACATTTTCTAATCTTTTATGATGGAATATGCTTTAAAGTTTCCATCTCACAAAAGTCTGAATGTTGCTCCTCAAGTCTCACTTCCACTTTTTATTTGTCTTGCATCAGTTTTGAAACTCTTCCGGGTGTCAAGTATTTGCTTTGACAAACAAGGTGGAAGAGCATAACAAATATCTGAATGCTGGGAACTTTTGGTATGCAGAGGATGGAGCTGGATGGAAAACAGAGAGTGATGTAGTCATGCTTTCTGGGGCAATGCATGAAATGTGTTTGCAACTCTATGACAAACAGAAAACCAAAACAGAAGGAGTCTCACTTATACTTTGTCACATTGTAATTCCATGAAGTAGTGGATAATCAGCTCCTGAAAATATTCCCTTTTCAAAATACAGTCTACAAACTCTTTAACCAACAGGGGAGCTGTAGTTCCAAAATCAATGTTTCAAAACTCTGCTGTTAATAATCACAGAACTACAAATCCACAAACCGGGTGCTACATGAATGTGCTGTTGCAAGCTGATTACTTGACAAGTTCGTACAATCTACAATATTGCTTCTATTTTCACACATTCACTTTGGCAGAAAAACTGTGGGCTCTAGCAAAAAGAAGGCTGAGGGGAGGATATGATAGCTATGTTTAAATATTTGAAAGGATGTCATATTGAAGAGGGAACAATGGTTTCAAACTATAGGAAAAGAGATTTCATTTGAACATTAGGAAGAACTTCATGACAGTTAGAGCTGTTCGGCAGTGGAATATGCTGCCACAGAGGGTGGTGGAGCCTCCTTCTTTGGAGGTTTTTAATCAGAGGCTGGATGGCCGTCTGTCAGAAATACTGTGATGGGTTTGGATTGGATGGCCCTTGAGGTCTCTTCCAACTCTATGATTCTATGATGTCAGCCACAATATTAGGAGTTCATGTACATGCTTATCTGCTAATGCCAACAGTATCACTCAGCATTCTACATAGGGCAGTCTCTATACAAGAGAATAAATGAAGGTAAATCTGGCTAGCATCCTGTTGGAAAAACTCTGCATGCAATTGTAGTCATGCAACCCATCCCCTCCTTTTGCATGGTGTCTACTTCATGACTGATTGCATGGTGGTTGTCTCATCTGGATAGCTCATTGGTTTAGGTCTCTGGCTGTGGAGCCAGAGGTTGGGAGTTCGATTGCCCACTGTGTCTCCTTGAGAGGAACTGGACTTGATGATTCACATGGTCCCTTCCAGCTCTGCAGTTCAAAGGTTATTATTACTACTCATGTGATGCCTGTGAAAGGGAAATCATTTGCCTGATTATTGTTGCACACAACCTCCCTCCACTCTGAGATTCTATCCTTCACCTTTAAGGTCCCACAACAACTCTGGTTGTTCTGGTCGTTGTTGTTCGTTGTTGTACTTGAAGATCTGCCATTTCATGGATGCAGGTAGTCACTCTACCCATGCACATCACAGTAGTTTCATCCATAATTGCTCTGTCCAGCTTTCCATCTAGCAAACATGCTTCTCTGTTGGGAAGCTTCACTATACTTAGCCTGGTTCGTCCTTGGCAGATGATCTCTATGCCATTTGGGCTGTTTTCAGAGTAGCCTCATAGAAACTACCAGAGTTGAAGATAATCAGGACTTTTTCTTGTGTCCACCAGCTTCACAAGTACATTTGGTGGGAACATGGGAGAAGTGTCTGTATTGATTGGTTGGTTTGTCTGTGAAGATTCTCAGTCATCCAGGTTTGTTTATCTGGAAGCTGAGTCATGGCTACTGGACTTCTTTTTTGAGAGATAGAAACGTTTCGCTGAAGCTGTTTGGATGAACAGCGGAACGTTTCTATCTCTCAAAAAAGAAGTCCAGTAGCCATGACTCAACTTCCAGATGATTGGTTGGTTGTTAACCAATGACAGAGTTTAGGGAAGTAGCCTGAAGGGATTTAAGGCACAGCCCAGCACTGATTTAGTCAGACAGAGTCTGAGAGCATCAGATTAGGGACAGATAAGGTCTGACTGTGATACTTACTAGAGAAAGAAGAGATAGGATTTAGAACTTCTGTGAGGGGAACTACGTGAAGAGTGTCTGAAAACTTAAGAACTGGGTATGCAAGTGATCAGTGTAGACTGTAGCATAACTTTAGTATGATCGAGCTATATTCCTCCTTTTGTTTGTACCTAAACACATTACTCTTAATGAGTTTGATTCTACTTTGTCATAAATAAACTTCTTTTATCTTTACTTAATGTAAAACCCATCTGAAGGCATTAATTTACTACAGAAGCTACTTGGTGGCAGCAAAAGAGAAAAATTAGAAGTGGTGCTTGTCAATAGCCTGTGAAAGGGCCAGGGGCAAAGTAGGGTGATGCTACAAAGGCTTTCTCACTCATTTGCTGCTCCCAGTGAAACTTCCTCCTACAGGAGGCTAGGCTGATCCTTGTCCTTCTGCAAGTGAGGAAAGACCTTGCTCTTCAGGCAAGATTTCCCTCTATGTTTGGGTACCTAAATAAGGTTTTAAATTGATTTTGGGTGTGCCTTTGTTGCTTTCAATGTGTTTGTGGAGTTGTATTAGTTTATGGGGTTTTTT
>JAHTLZ010000010.1:28082393-28093435 GCA_023846285.1 Phrynocephalus versicolor | reverse complement strand
AGAGAGAGAGAGAGAGAGAGAGAGAGAGAGAGAGAGAGAGAGAGAGAGAATGAGAGAGAGTATTAGTAGTATTGTAGTAGTATTTCCCCTATCTCTTTGAAGATGCAGAGGGGTTTCAGATGTAATGATACTGGGAGACAGCAGGCATGATTCACACTTTATCTACTTTGTAATTCATTCATTTGTCTGAAGGTGGTATTTTGCATCTTTTAGAGCTTTCTTAAAAACTATTGTATTTCTGAGTATCTTTGAAATGTGTTTGCTGCTTAGAACTACCTCAACTAGTTTATGCTTAAACCACATAATCTTAACAACTAGTAAGAATTATAAGGAAGGAATATGGAAATATGGAATAATTAGATAGATAGATAGGATGGTTCTATTTCAGCTACTGGAGGTAAAAAAAATTAATAATATGTGGTAAACTACTTATGAGAAGACCTTCTATAGGTGTAAGGTAAATCCATTAGCAACAAACTGCTTAAAAGAAAACTGTGAGACCAAACCTCCGCACACACACACACCAAGCTGAATGGGAATTTGAGCCAGGACCTTCTGACTCCTAGTGTGTTATTTATCCACTCTACATACTGGTGGGCAAAATGGAAGGAGACTCCCTGAAGAGTGTGAGGTCTGTGAACATATTAAAACATCCTGTTTCTTTCCAGCATTAGATTGCTTTTGATGTGCATAAAGAAGAACCTCACTGGTTTGGTTCTCAGTTAACATCAACACCTTCTAGACAGTTGCTTTGAGGCACTGATTATTACGGCCCAGTAACCTTGTCCGTACATGCTTGGTCTCTATGAGAGACCTGAAGCACACAGTCATAGAAATGTGTGTTTCCTCGTGTTTACATTTTTTCTCGCAGCAAAATTGCTGTACTCGTAAGTTGCCTTAGGTCCTTTTTAAAGAGAAAGGTGTGTTAAAAACATTTTAACAAACAAGCAAACAAAATGCTCTGTTTTGTTTGGGGACTCTGTGGAGTCTGACATTATACATAGGATTAGAGATGGGCACGACTAGGGAAAATGACGTTTTCGAGTTGTTGTGTGTTGGAGGCAGTCCGTTTCGGCTCGTTTCCGTTTTTCGCGAAAAACCGCAAAAATTAGTCGGTTTGTTTTTTCATTTTTTCGTTGTCGTTAGTACTGGTTTTGGGGGGGTAGCGGGCTCCTGGAGGCACCTCTGTGGGGTGGGTGCCTCCTCTGGCCCGCTATAAAGGGAAAGTGGGCTCCTGGAGGCTCCCATGGGGGCCTCCTATCCTCACCCACTAGGAAGGGGCAGCAGCAGGCTCCAAGAGACCCCTCAACATGGGGGTCTCCCCTCCTCACCTGCTGCTGCAAAATGGCATGCATAACCATATATGGATATGCATACCAGTTGCAGACAGTGAGACTGGTCCACTGGTACGACCCTCCAAGGACTGGGTCGCACCTGCCATGTCTCACAAAGAAGGGAATCGTACTTGCGTGTAGTGCAATGCAAGTAGATCTGGCTTAGGGTTAAGGTGGGTGAGTGCAAGGGCTAGGGTTAGTCTAGTGACGGGTAAGGTTACGGTGGGCTAGTGGGTTGCACCTCTGGGTGCCTCTCTGACCCACTAAGAAGACAGTCTGTGACGTATGGGTAAGGAGTCAAGGATTAGGGTTAGGGGGCTAGGGGCTAGGGCAGGTTTTAGGGGGCTTTTTGGCACATCCCAGAAGTCTCAGTGGCCAAGTGGCCATGCGATTGGTGGGATGGCTCCAAAAATTTGCATGGTCATCCACTCCCACATGGCCACTCGGCCAGCCCATCATTGCGCAGGTGTAAAAAAAATAAAATGAAATAAAATCAATGGAGGACAGAGGAGGAGAGGAGAGACATTTTGTTGCAACTTGCAAGAAAAAACCCACTGCTACTGTGAAAAATCTGGCAGTTTATAAATTTCCGCGTGTTTCTGTTGTGCTTGTGTGTTTTTGGACCACGATTTCAAAAACAATATTGCGTTTGCCGCCCCATTTTGGATCCCCCGCCCGCACCACATGGCATGGCGAGTCCGGCTGCCCAGGACGGGGGGGAGGCGGGACTCCCCCCTCCAGACCAGAAACCACCCCTCCGGTAGGTGCCCTGCGCCCTTAGTCAACTAGCAGGCATTTTTCCGCCTGCTTTTTGGCCTGGGAATGGGTGGGGGGAGAGTTCAAAAAGTTTTTTCCTGTGCCGTCCGTGCCGCTTGCTTGCGCTTTAATTGCGGCGGCCGGCGGCGAGACTAGGCTTTTTGCTGGCTGCGAGCCTGCGGCGAGTCCCACCAGAGCAGCCCAGCCAGGACGGTGGATGGGGGGAGGCCGGGACCCCCCCTCCAGACCAGAAACCACCCCTCCGGTAGGTGCCCTGTGCCCTTAGTCAACTAGCAGGCATTTTTCCGCCTGCTTTTTGGCCGGGAACCGGGTTTTTTAAACTTAAAAAAAAAATTCTGTGCCGTGTGGCATCGCGCGATCGCGCGACGCAAGTAACGAGCACGACAAATCAGACCAAAATTGTTCATTCGTCGGTTCGAGCTCGAAGTCTGGCGGAGTAATTCCCGTTACCGTTTCCGTAGAGTAACGGAACCGAGTAACGGAAATGAAAACGGGAATACCGCTAAGTCGTGCCCATCTCTACATAGGATTAAAGTAACCCAAACATTACCCTGCCATTTCTTTTCATCTGTCCTCCCCCCTGCCCCAGTTATACTTTCTTTGCCACTTGGGGCAGAGCTTGTTTAGAAATGGAATACTCAAACCATGGGCTTTGGCCCTAACATTCTGGGGAGCCATTATGTTGTTTGTCTATGCCACAGAGAATGGCTTTAGTATGCATCGTCTTGCAGAGTTCATGTGCCAGCAATGGACAAGTAGACAACCTTATCCCCCCATGCTCTTTCTCTCTCTCACACTCCTTCCATTCCCCTTCAGTCATGCTCATCCTCTCCCCTTCTTCTCTCTGTTTGGTGGCCTGTGGCCAGAACTGATCAGTTAACAGAGAGCTTTTTAAATCAGAGAGAGGATTTTATTAGATCCAGGCATCGGGTGCAGGCTGTCTCTCCCCTGCGTGGGCATTACCAATACCGACTGCTCAAGGGTGTGGTCGGATACAACACAGCTTCTAACATTTCAAAGTGAAGTAGTAGTTGTGGCAGAACCTCTGGTCCAGGAAGATGTGTACCAGCAGGTACTTTTCATAATAATAATAGTAACCACAAACATTGTTCTACAAGTTTAAGTGGCTTCTAGAAGCTCTAGAAGGAAAAAAAGACAACAAAAGATGACTGTGATTGCTCTGTGATGTCTGTGCATGAATATTTTTACCCTGAAGGAATGCAGATGCATTTTTGCTCTGTTAGAGCACAGTTTTCGACAGACCAGCAATGGTGCACACTGTACACAGACCATATTAAAACACAGTGTTCTCTCAAGAGTTTTCCACAGCATTTTCTTCTAAATAATTATTTTGTAATGGCCACTTTATTTTATTTTGCTGAGACCCTAAATAGTACATGTCTCAGCTCGGGAAAAATCAATGTACTGTTCCTTTACAGCTTGGAATGTATTTTATTAAAGGACCATTTATTTAGGAGGGGGGAAAGGAAAGATTTTGGTGTGCTTAATCCAATTTACTTCTTTTAAGTGTGAAATATTGTCTTACACAAGCCAAATGTGGAGCAACCCAAAGAGTATTCTGATGTTATTTGAAGGCGGCACTTGGGATTCTTAGATCATGAAATGGCTTCTCACTATCTGGAGGCGAAAAGAAACAGGCTTTTCGCTTCTGTTGATCCATGTTTAGCGTGAATGTTCACTTTGCCCACCAAAAAATTGCCTGGTGGGAGCTTGGAAATTCCGTATGTCCTGGTGGTGATCCACATGAGATGCTGTTTTACGGTGTAGAGGCCATTGGTGTAGCAGTAAATTCAAAAGTGCAGAATGATGCTCATAATGAGCCAACCACTTTGTAAGCCTCTACACACTATAAGGAGAGCTGGACTGGTCCATATCAAGAAATGAAGATCAGGCATTTTGAAAAGTTAATGACTTAATTATTGACCCAGTCTAGACCAACCATCCTCAAATACTTGAATCTTCAGGAGGGAGAGCTTGCATCAATATACTCTTCCTGGGAAAATCCATTTCTACTCCGGCTCCTGTGAGGATTGCAGCTAAGCACAGAAGATGAAAAAAAAAATACATATTATCTTCAAGATGAAAGCATAGCCTAGCATCCTTCCAGTCCCACTAAAAATTCAGTTTCCATATTCGACTTCCAAGAAGTGTGGGGGGAAAATCATACCTAAAGCTATGCTTTAAAGTTTGTCAAGTTTCAGTTAGTCTAGGTAGGTTGTTTAAGTGACCTGTCATCTATTCCAGGCATGTCCAAAGTCCAGCTCAGGGGCCAAATGTGGCCCGATTTAAAATTTTGAGTGGCCCTCAGCCTCTTCTCCCTGCTGGCTCAACCTGTCACTCATCTCCGCTGGCCGGCCCTTCCCCATGCTAGAGATATCAGCTCGCAGTTTTACGGTTTGTCTGCCCTCCCTGCCTCCGTCCATCCCCCTCAGCCACCTGCCCTGCCTACCCGCTCCAGGTTCCATTGCTGCAGCGTCTTCCCCACCTCCTTGCGATGGAGGGCAGCATATGCGAGCAGTGGTGCATCTTGGGTGTGCGTGAGCCAATAACCGGGCCGTGCAACAGCAGCTGGGCCCTTGAGCGCCTTGAAACTGGAGCATTTGCGGCTGTTGCAGATGCGCACGGACCATGCCCTTTCTTCCCCCTTCAGATTGAATGGTTGGCCCCCACACATTTTCACCTCACCAAATCTGTCCCTCCTTGCAAAAAGTTTGGACTCCCCTGATCTATTCTGTTTAAAAACACTTTGTTTAAGACAGTCATAATGAAATAGAAATGTTTCTATTACATGCATTAATGTACACTGCCTTACCAGTTTCAGTAAGGAGGTGCACTTTTGAACAGAGATTCAATCGAAATGTCTCTGGGGCACATAAAGTAAAGCCCAGTACAGTGCAGCAGAAGGCAGCAAGCAGCTCAACACTGGCACATTATTATGCTACATGAGCTTGCAAGAAAAACAAAAACAAGCCCATCACAGCTGCCAATTCCAGACTGGGATTGTGTAAATAGATGAAACTTTTCACAGAGCTTGTAAATGGCAAGCCATAGAACACTTTCCAGGAATAACAATGTACTTTTCCAAATTATGGCTGTTCACTTTCAAGGTTCTTGTCGTTTTTTATGACGGGACGCTCCAATCTTTAAAAAGGGAAAGCAGCAGAACAGCCTGTTTCTCATCCATCTGTGGATTCCCTCAAAAGGTTTTTGTAAAGTGGATGAAATATCCTATCTACCTGATGGGATCCAGTGCCACAAGCTTACAGGTTCTATTATTTCCCACTGTGCTTATGTTCTCTTCAGTTTTCACTTGATGTTCCTATGTGGCTCAGGTTAGACAAATGGTAATCAGGTAGCAGAACTGTTCCTGGATGAAACTGTTCTTGGAATATTAGATATTTGAATCCTCCATCATGAAATAAATGAAAACTCTGAAGCTTAGAAACACCCAAGAAAAGGCTATGTTCATTCTCTTTCACCTGGCATCTTTCTTCTTCAGTGGAAGAAGTGTTTCCGAAGTAGAAGGGTCGGTGATAAGGCACTGCTGTTGCCAAAGAGACACCTGAATGTGTACACGATCTTCACACTCTTTGGGGAGCCTCCCAAATGTAGATCTTATTACAGGCATATCCAAACCTCGGCCCTCCTGATGTTTTGGACCACAACTCCCAGAATTCTAAGCGTACACTGCCAATGACAAAGGATTGTGGGAGTTGTGGTCCAAAATATCTGGAGCGTCAAAGTTTGGACATGCTGTCTGAAAATTAAGTAAGATAGGCCCAAGATTGGCAAATTGTTGTCTGTAGGCCAGCTCAGGGTGATTGCATTCACTTTCTTCCATAGCCAAAATTACCCCATCTGCGGTCTGTTAGTAATACTATCCTAAGTTAATCGCTTTCTTCTCACTCCTGATAGGAGCAGTTGATCTCTCAAGACATAACTCTGATGAAACAGGGGAAGGAATCCTTCTCAAATTTGTTTGCACAAAACTGGGAAGTAGATAATAGTGCAGAAGGTAAAAATAAATTTCAAAATGACCTTAATTGGAAAACTGCAGTTTATGAAAGTAAAAATGAAAGGTAATAGAGATAGAGACAATCTTCTTCACTGAGTGTGACGGGATATGAACTGCAACTATGAAAAGGATTTTGGGAAAACACCTGTATTTGATTTCAAGATAAACATGAGTCAGCCCAGCAATGCAGATGCAATCTCAGGTCTCAGGAAGTAATTGCTAAATCACAGAATAACAATTGACGCTTTATTCTGCTGTAGTCTAGCTTCACCTGGAATAGTGTGTACCTACTGAGACACAGCATATTCAGAGTTATAGATGAGTGGAGCTTGAAGGGGCCCTATAAGGCTGTTGAGTCTAATCCCCTGTTCAAGGCAGCCATTCAGATAGAGGGTTCTCCGATTTTCTCTTGAATGCCTCCCGCACTGGAGTAATCACCATCTCCCAAGCCAATGGGTTGTACTGCTTTAACAGCTAAGAGGGGTTCTTTTCCTGATAGTCCATCAAAATTTTACTTCCTGTAACTTGAACCCATTATCACATATCCTGCACCCTGGAATGATCAAACAGATTCTGCCCCTCCACTCTATTGTTCACCTATTTAAACAGTGGTATCCTGTCTCCCACAGTCTTCTTTTTTTAAGGCTAAATATGTCCATTTCTTCCAGTCTTGCCTCCTAGTCCTAAGGCTTCCTTTCCAGTCCCCTGATATTCCTTGTTGCCCTCATCAGAACTGGTTCCAGTTTATCAACATTAGTTTTGAAGTGTGGTGTCCAGAACTGGATTCAGTACACAAGATGAGGCCTAACCAGTGCAAAATTGTGGGTAACTAGCACTTTTAATGGGATTTGAAGACTATACTTCTTTTAATGCAGCCTAAAATATCCCCCCCCTTTTTTTTGCAGCCACATCATGCTGTTGGCTTATATTAAGCTTGTGGTCTACACTCTACAATAATTCCAGAATACTTCTTATAGGTAGTATGTTGGGTCAAGTGTCCCCCATCTTGTAACTCTTTGTGTAGCAAGAGTTTGGAGCACCTGGGGACAATGTTCGTTTTTGCACCCCTCCTGCTGCCTGCCACTGCATCGCACCCACCCAGCAACAGGGGCCCAATCCTGCATGTGTGGTGTGTGTGTGGCCATGGATGTACAGGCATAGGGGTGCGGGGCATACGAGCATATGGGTGTTTGTTTGTGTGTGTGCGTGCACACACGTGTGATAGTGTGTGGCCCAAAGCAAGGCACTGTGGAGGGGGTCCCATTGCCAAGCCTTAGCGGGGGGAAAGGAGGACTGCTGGCGGGAGGGTGTACAGCTTCCTCCTCCCGCTCCCCCTCCAGGCATCCCCAGAGCTAATGCACCCTTCCCCCCCAAATACACCCTTGACCCTGATGTCCCCACTGTCCATCGCAGGACAGAAAACCAGAAAACTAAGATGTGGCCTGCAGGATGTGTTGGGGCAGACACCATTTGGGCCAAACCCATTGTTGACATGGAGACCATGAAGTCTTCAGACACCCCTGACAGAGCTGACTCAGCATTGATGTTAATGTCTCCCAACACGATGAGCTGAGGGGGCTCTAACATCGCCCCGTTATGAGTTCAGTAAGCTGAGGTAGAGAAGTTGTTGTGCTACGGGGAGAGCGGTATACCAAGAGAATTCCTATTTTGTCCCTGGCTCCTACAGACTGAGGAAGCTGTTTGGATGAGCAGCGAAACATTTCTATCTCTCAAGAAAAAGAAGTCCAGTTGCCGTGACTCAACTTCCAGATAAACTTAGAATCTTCACAGACATACTTTTAAGAATATACAGCCAAAACCAGGGAATTGGGTAACATGGCATCTAGTTAGAGGGATGGAGCTACGATAGACAATTGCCACTCTACCACCCCATCCACTTGGTCTAGCCTTTTGTTCCACAGAGAAACCTGGAGGACAGAGTTGAGTGAGGTTGACACCTCCAGCCTCATCCAGCCAAGTCTCTGTGATGCAAGTGAGATCATCACGTTCTTGCAGGATCAGGTCTTGAATGGCTGTTGACTTCCCATTCACTGATCTAGCATTTATCAGCAAAATTTTCATTTCAGGGGTCCTGTTATCAAGTTTTTAGAGCAATTTAAATTTGTAGATGCCTTTGGAGTTACCCAATACCCTGCACTCATCCCTTCTTATGCTTATGTAGTGTTGAGGACCCTTATAATGGCCATATCTACCCTTATTCAGAATGATAACAATAGGTTTGCCCTTATAGTCTTGCATATTAACTTTTTATTATTATTTACCTCGGTATTCAAGCAATATCTGTGGCACCAATTAGCGCCACACTTTGCGTGTGTACAAGGCGCGTGCCAGAGGCACTGTAACCAGAGAAGATGGGACAAGTTATTGGGCCCTCTTCTGCTTTCTGTTCTCCGGCTGCCCTGAATGGTGGAAAATTGTAGTCTCTTCCTTTCTTGCAGTCTCTTTTGACTTGTTCTGTCTTCCAGGGAATTAGCTATTCCACCCAATTTTGTGCCATCTGCAGATTTGATCAGCATTCTCTGCACTCCCTCATCCAATAAAAATGGGTGATTAATATAAATGTTGAAGAGTACCAAGTTCAGGACTAGTTACTTTCCTCCAGTTTGAGAAGAAGCCACTGATAAGCATTCTTTGGGCACAATTCTGTAACCAGCTATTTATCTGCCTGACACTTGTGCTATCCAGCCCACTTGTGAGCTTGCTAATTGGAACATCATGAGGCACTTTGTCAAAAGCTTTGCTGAAATCAAGATATATTATGTCTATAACATTCCCACCAGGGAGGTTACCCAATCAAAAAAAGGAGATAAGATTAATCAAGCAGGATTTGTTCTTGAGAAATCAATTTTGGCTTCTCATTATTACTGCATTGTTTTCCAAACTACTTGTACAGTGATAGCTTAACAATCTGCTCTCAAATCTTCCTTTAGCTTGATGTCAGGCTGACTGGTCTGTAGTTCCCTTTTTGAAGACACAAACAATCCTAGTCCTCATCCAGTCATCTGGCACTTTGCCCATCTACCATTATTTCAAGAAAATAATAGACAGAGTTCTTCAGTCCATTCCTTTAACACTCTTGGATGCAGTTCAGCAGGCCCAATAGATCTGAACTTGTTCAAAATAATTCCTTGACTAATAGTCTCCCCTTTTTGCTGTCTTACCGTATACACTTGAATATAAGTTGAGTTTTTCAGCCCTTATTTTTGGTTGAGAAAAGGCCCTTGACTTATATTCAGGTGAAGGAGAAGCAGTGGGGTTTTTTAAACTTTTTTTTCTCTCCCAAAGCAAGTGCCTATGTCCACCATCGGTGGTTGATTCGGGAGGGAGAAAAAAGTTTTTAAAACCCACTGCTTCTCCCCCCCCCATTGGGCGTGTAGAGGGGGAGAGAGAGAGAGAGAGGAAGAGAGAGTAGGAAGGGCCTCGCAACAGTTGTGGTGGTGGGGTTTTTGGGGGTGAACCTCCTGGCCGTTAAGGAAGGGAGGGGTGGGTCCCAGGAGCATGCCGTAAGCATGGCTAGTGGCTCCCCTGCTCTGTGGAGCAGCCTGAATGGAAGGGCAGCTGAGGACAAAGACCTTGCGTGGCTAAAATGGCACCTTGTGTGTATGCTGTTAAGGAGCAGCAGAGAGGTCTTGCTCCCTGTGGCTTTGGAAGCCCCTTCCACCCCCTCCCGAGCACTTGGCCGGGAGGCTCAGGCCACGCCAGGCCCGCTGGAGGCTGCCTCGGTGGTGAGGTCAGGCAAATAATATAAGCCGACCCGAATATAACCCCTTGATATATAGTGGAGTCAATATGTTTTACCAGTTTTGTGTGGTAAAAATACTTCATTGACTTAGACTCAAGTATATATATGGTACTTTTCCCCCTTGTTCGAATTATGTGTGGTGGTTCCTTTTAAATTTCATTTTTTAGAAAAACCCTCCCATCTTTAACTACTTTTCATAGTGACTCTTGCCATGAGAGCTGACTTATCATTGTCCTCCTGAGTTTATTAAAACTGGCTTTCCTAAAATCTAGCATACATATGTGATGAAACTCCACCTTTGCTTCCTTTGAAAGCAAAACCTGCAGTATAACATGGGCAGCTTTCCCCAGAGTTCCCCTGACTCCCACTTCATCCACCAAATCTATTGGTTAGTGTATCAAGTCCAAGATAACTAACCCTCTAGTTTCTTCCTCCACTTTTTACAGGAAAAAATTGCAGCCACAAAAGCCAGTAGGACCCCTGTATCCACTGATTCATTATCCACTGATTCAGTTATCCACGGTTGGCAGGGGGAATAAATAAATAAATAATTCAGCAGCCGCAAAGCAAGCTACTGTCACAAACAGCAGATGTAAAGCAAGCTACTATCATAAAAGAACATCCGTAAAGCAAGCTACTGTCACAAACAGCAGCTGTAAAGCAAGCTACTGTCACAAACAGCAGCCGTAAAGCAAGCTACTGTCACAAAACAGAAGTTTTTGGGTTTTTTGGTGTTCTCTCTTATCCACCGTTTTCAGTATCCACGGGAAGGTCTGGAACCAATCCCCAGCAGATACCAGGGTCCTACTGTTTTTCTGGATGCTTTTGATGGGACAACCAAGCTCATTCTCCAGTATTTCTGCACTGGAATATATATTTTGTCAGGTAGATTAACTCGCCATCCTTTCTATTCTTTCTGTCCTTTTTGAAGATCCTTCATCTACCATACTCCAGTCATGGGAGTCATCACATCGAGTTTCCAGTTATCCCTATTAAGTCATACTTATACTCCTGAACTAAGATTTCCAGTTCTTATTTGTTTCCCAAACAAGGATAAATACAAACTGGGTCTTATTCAGGAAAGGGCCACGAGAATGCTGTGGGATGTGAAAAATGAGTTCCCTGAATTTAA
>JAHTLZ010000010.1:28014631-28060991 GCA_023846285.1 Phrynocephalus versicolor | reverse complement strand
AAAGAAAGAAAGAAAGAAAGAAAGAAAGAAAGAAAGAAAGAAAGAAAGAAAGAAAGAAAGAAAGAAAGAGAGAAAAGGAAAGGAAAAGAACAATGTGGTTCATGATAACCTCAAAACAACGACACATACAGTGCAGGAAGTGGAAGTCCAAGTTACAAAGGAGGATTGCAGACTAGTACCCAGTTGTAATTTAATAGAAAGCCCATTTCCAGTTGGCAATCTAAAGCCCATCTCCAAGAGATTTCCCTCGAGACAAACAAAGGTTGTGGAAGGATATGGTGTGGGGAGGTGGGAGGGATGGCTAGATCTTTATTTTCCTCTGTGCTTCTCAGCAGTATCTCTTCTAATGGTCTCTCATGGCCGACTCCCTGGGAAGGAGAAGAGGCCCTTCCTCCCCGGACGGCCAGAACCCCCTGGAGACCTTGTGGCTATACACACAGTGTTCCAGGGGTTCCGCTGAATGCAGATGTCAACAAGATAAGATGCATTAGCACTGTCCCTTGTTTCTTGCATTCCGTTTTCAACAGAGGCTGGGAGTGGGGCTGTAGCCTCTGGAATGACAAAGGGGGGAACAAAATAATCCGAACAAAGCCAATGCCTAATGTTTAAGAATCAAAACAGATCCCAGGAAGCTAGGAAAATGCCTACAGTTTGTGAAACTGCACAGGAAACAGTGGGTGACAGTATGCAACAGCTTATGCCAAGCACCAGCTTTGTTGGCCTTTATTCTACTGCACAGGATTCTTCGATATTTGTGCTGCAACAGACGAACGCAGCTAGCCCCTTGGAAATGTTGGAGTCAAAGTGAGTTGTTGGTTAGGCAAAGCCAAGAACACACACAGAGGAAGTAAGGCAATGTTTTTACTAGCCTAAGCTATTCTTCTTAATATTAGCAGCATGGATCTGTGAATCCAGAGGACTCCTTTCAGTGGAAGCTGACTGTGATTTTCTGGAGGTTCAGTATAGCACTGCTTCTGTATAGCTTGCCCTGGGCAAGGTGTAGCGTTAGCATCCTTCCTCCTGGCTCAGCTGTAAAGGGCCACCTAGAGAATTTGTCTAGGCCAGATGTGAATTTGGGAGGCCTGCTGTTGTTGCTGCTTCCCTTCACTTCTATATGAAAGATAATGCTTCATTCCCTCATTCCCTGACTCAACGGTTACTTCAGCATACTCTTCCAACAAGGTGTCTTACAACAAATAAATCTTTTACCTTACTATGATGAGCTTAGTTTCAATCTCAGTTTGGCCTGCTAATAAACAGGCCACTCCCATCCAGCCTCCTAAACATACTGTACATCTTACTGCCATCTCATATTTGATCAAAAGAGCAAACATAATTTACCAGTGCTTTAAACCGTAACTTAAGCTTCCAATCAGAATTGATTCTGTTCCTCTCACAGTGTACATACAATGTTTATTTCATCATGACTGGAGAGACGTTACCTTATGCCAGTGATGGCGAACCTTTTAGAGAATGAGTGCCCAAACTGCAATTCAAAACCCACTCATTTTTGTGCAAAGTGCCAATATAGCAATTTAACCCGAATACAGGTGGCTGTGAAGGGGTGATGTCGGGTGCCCACAGACATGTCCTCCGAGTGCCACCTTTGGCACCCATGCCATAGGTCCGCCAACACTGCCTTATGCTGTTATTACATAATGGGAGTTAGTGTCTTATACTTGAATATCTTCCACTGTTTCTCCCTTTTAATAACAACATTAAACAGTCTAGTAAGAAGACCTTGGGCCATGCGGTTGATATGACAGAATCAGAGCACAGGTGAAATGAGAGGCTCTATATACTAGTGGCAGTAAACTATTTAGTAAAATAGACTAGATGCAATAAACTACATCTTTTAGTACTTTTTAGTTTTGAAGTAGTTCTCCTTTGAAGTGCACTGCAAACAGTATATTATGAAAATGCAGCCACTCATCTCAGCTTCACACTCCCTCTGATTAGCTTGGAGCCCATTCCTCAGTGTGCCCCACCCCCACTCTGGCTTGCCTGCTCCTTGGCCTGGTACTGGGAGGGGGCCAGCAGGTTGTAAAAAGCACAGCCCTCCCCCCATTTCTTTAAAACAACCCTTTCATTTTACTTCCTTTCAGTGATGAAGAGCAAGTTAGGGATTTTTCATTCATGTTGCCTAAAAGGTCAAGATTTAGATTAGAGTCAGGCTAATCAGAGCAGAGAAGCAGAACATTCAACTTACTTTCTACACTCAAGAGGACAAAGCACAGATTCTGACACAGCAAGGCAACTCTCTCTGGCAATATAGCCAGATCCCCCTGGCCACCACTTAAAAAAAAAACCCACCCCAAAAAACCCTACACTGGAATCTTAAATAAGACTACAGTTTTCCCATTAGAGCTTTCATGGATCAGTCCCCTTTGTCAGGCACAATCAAGTGAGGAATCTCAGGTATTCTCCCTGATCCAGTGACAAGGAAGATCAGTTCATGGAAACATCTCTCTGAGCAAGGAGTTCTTCTTAGTCAGTTTCTCTTGTGTAGAATAGAATAATATACTGTATAATAAAACAGGGTATCACCCGAATCTCATAAGTAGCAATGGTACCTATGTGCCATCCCTACACCCAACAAAATATACAATAGATTCAGTGGCAACATTTACTGCTAAATCAATGGCTGAAGGGGCTGAATCCAGTCTCCTGTGAGTCTGTGCTGCCAGAGCCGGGCACCCTGACAAGCATATTTTTACCAAGTAGAAGTAAATGGATCAAGACTTACATCCCCCATCAGGACTTGAAGGAAATTATACATGATGTTGATGCTGAAAATACCACCTAGCTACACAGAACTTCAGACTTGGATCAGACAGCCCAGAATGCCAGGAAGGCATATGGAAGTTCTCTCATCCTTGGTGGCTCAATATTCTTGTTGCTTTTTATAGGAGCCACACCAAGATTAGGAGGTCTCAGCCTTGTTCTGTGTTGTATTAGTGGGATATTTTTAATGGTCCTGTGTGCGCTATTTTTTCGGAATCAGATGTAATGTTTAATCCCATTTAATAACAATAAAAGTCTCCTTCATAGGCACAGGCTGGAAAAAATGGAACAGATTTTACTAAAAACAATGTATGTGAGCAATTCATGATCTTCTCGTATTACACAGGGATTTATCCGATCTCTTGCATAATTTAATCTTTGCATCTGTGGGACCACAAATGTTTTACATTTCTAACATTTATGGGCAGACACAGAAAACATCTGTGCAGGCCCAACACGATAAAACATCTGGAAGACATCTTTGTCTCTTTATGACATATGTAGCATGATCTTTTGTCTGGAACAAGTGTGCTGCTCTCTTACCAGTGGCTTTTGCATGTTCCTTAACAACTTCTTCTTGAATTGAATAGGCACTGAAAGGCGCTCCTGAATCAGTCTGTGCATTAAGGAAGCTGGAAGTGAAGAAACAGCAAAGTAGACCCCCCAAAGGGGCCCTCTCTCCTCTCCAGCTTATGCAAAAGGTGGTGTGCCAAGGCCAGTAATATACAACCAATTTAACATTCATTACTACCACCGTTTATCATATATTTCTTGGAAAGCTGTTTGCTTAGGCACTATACATTACATAGAAGTGATGTGTGGTCCTTGTACAGAGGGATAATGAGTTGTAGACATGGATTAATAGGGGCTGCGCACAGGCAAGGAATTCAGTACTAGAAAACACTATGCCTGAATGGTCTACCAAACTGAATACCATGTGTCTCATGCCTGTCAGTTTGTGACAACTCCCAAATGGTTGCATGAACAGACCCTACATCACACATTTATACAATAGTATCACATCTCCCCATGATGCGGCATCAGACTAATGCTGAACTGCCTGGTTAAAACGCTTGTAATATTAGTAATTCTCTACTGGCATGCACATCTTATTAATAGAGCAATGGAATTTGTGAAATGGGTGATAACACAGACTATACATTTAATTTGTGCTGTGTGTTCAACCTTTTCCCTTTGTATGGGAGCATGAATTTGGCATGTGAGTATAAATTCCCATGTACTGTATACACCCCGCTTCTGAGTGTTGAGAAATTTCAAGGGTTGCAGTCCTTGCCTAGGTTTCAAATTCTTTAGATGGGCACACTGGACATAGAGCAGAGCATACACACTGAGCATAAAATGAATGCTGTGCAAAATGTCAGACCCTCCATAAACAGGGAAGTGTCAAAGGGTCCCCAAGGAACCAACATAGGGAGTCACATAATTGTGCTCACCTGTTTAAAAAATAACAGGTACAACTTCTAGATGACTTTCATGTACTCTGAATGCTCCAGGACTTCCAGTTCCAGGCCCCCAGTCTACAGTCCCTCTTTTGCCAGCCCTGGGGTGGTTCACTTTATTCTTCCCATAAGTGCACCCCAAGGTCTGTTCATTCAGATTCAGTGCAGAGTGTCTCAAGGTTTCAGTGGCTGGGACTAGGACATTCCCTTGTTAACAGAACTGCTGGGCCTGTCTCTACCCCATCTAACCTCTCTTGTAGGTCCGTGTGTGTTATGGAAGAGAACCTTTAGGCCAGAACTTTTCAGGAGCAATGGTGGTAGGGCTATAACAGCAGTGAAAAGCCAGTTGAGGCAAAAAAGGCTTCAAGTGTCTCCTGCCCCGGGCAGGTCCAGTGTGGAACATCCACCCAGGTATCTTCTTCTTCCTCTTTGTTGCATCCCCTGGGTCCCCTTGCAGCAGCCTTCACTCAGCTTTGGGGTCCCCCACCCTTTTGTATTCTGGCACTGTACCTTCATCTCCCTCAGTCAGGTGCTTCTCATTATTTGTTGGATGCCCCTACAGAAGACCCTGCTGGCATTGAGTTGCCCTCAATACTGCTAGTGGATGACTCTTCTTCTGGAGCCTAGTTGATTTCCCAACCATTCTGCTTCATTCAACCAGTCTCTTTTAACAGCCACAAGTGCATGTTTGAGAGGTCGAAATCATAGCTAGGTCTTAGACCACACAGTGTGATTAACTGATGGGCTAGGGCTTTGGACACCTGAGTATGACTCTCCACTAGCCCATGGAGACTCAAGGGGATGTACAACTGGTAAAGCTACTTCTTAAATATCTCACTTTCCCTGAAATCCTTCTTAGGGCCACTATAATTTGGTTCCAACCTAACAGCACATAATACAGAATAATCAGTATTCTCAGTAGATTTCTGTATGTGGTTGTGCAAGTGCCCTCAGCCTCCGATGGGCACTGGCCTTTTTGGTGCAGACAATTGAACCTGGTAGAACATGAGCTATAAGCTGACACAGCACAACTCGAACTTCAGTGAAGTCCTATACAGCTCAACTATGCAGAAATACTTAACATGGACACCAGGTAATGCCCTTTCTGTCTCTTCGTGGGACACAATTCAACATTCTGTTCTCAGACCTGTTTGAGGTTCCACTGCCAAAGCTGTAGGCCATTGACAGCACAACTTGACGTTAGTTCTGTGCCTTTTCATAACTGTAGTCCTCTCTTTAGGAATAACCACAAGTGGTCTGCAATCTAGATGAAGGCAATTTTACGTCCCTAAATGGTGACTGTGGTGGATGGCAATAGGCTACAGATTTGTTTGGACATTCCCCCCTGTGCACTGCTTCTTGGCACTCTCTCTTACTGAGGGAGGGAAGAAAGCCAAACCTCTGTAGCTTGCCCCTCCTTTTCATTTTACAACAGCTGACGGAGAGCCAAGCGGTTGTGGCTAGAAATCAAAAACTCCTTTCTTCTTTACTGCCTTCATTTCCACCAGCATGTCCTGAATCTGCATTTTAGAAAAGTGTTTCTTCTTCTGCATGTTCACCTTTCAGGAAGCTGAACTGAGAACCTCAATTTTCTCATCTGCTCTGGCATAGAGTTATTGACTCCTCTCTTGAGAAGTATGCACAACTGCAGCCTGTGGCTCTGTGGCAGGGACCATTAAGCCAGTGGTTCTCAACCTGTGGGTCCCCGGATGCTCCTGGACTGCAACTTCCAGAAATCCTGGTCAGCTCAGTTAATGATGAAGACTTCTGGGAGTTGCAGTCCAGGAACATCTAGGGACCCACAGGTTGAGAACCACTGTGTTAAGCAAATCAAAATGAGCATTTAATGGACTGGGCTATTATTGGTATCAGGCAAAGAGACCTGCCTTGGACATAACTTGAAATATGCCTTTTTGCATCAACCTGATCATGCCTTGGCTGGTACCAGTCTGCGGAGTCACAGTATCAGAATCATACCTAGAGGTTTGAGTCCAAACACGGTGGTATCCTAAGGCAAACCCTCTTTGCCAGTGTTTGTCCATTGTGCAGAGATCCTTTCAAGGGAAATGATCTAAACTGCTCTTTATGGTTTCAGATGAATAAGCTGGAGACAGATGAGTATCAAATGATTTTCTCCCATTAGTGAAGTGATAAATTGTGCAGGGATGATGCCAGATTCTTCTGTGCTCAGACACCCTCCTCAAACAGTTCTGTATTTCACAGATCATCTGTGATGATCAGTGAAAAACACATAGCTGTGCCAGTTTATAATGTCTCTGAACATACCATGACATGCTAGCAACTCAACAAGTGGCTTGCTGGTTTTGACCTCCAGGTTTCTGTAACAGTCCAGTAAGTGGCAAAAGGAGATCTCAAAAATGGCAATTTACCCTAGGAGGTATTATGTGTTTCCTGTATTATCCATTTGTGCTATTCTAAAATATGAGCTCATATTTACACCATGATATTATGGATCATGTGTGTGTGTGTGTGTGTGTGTGTGTGTGTGTGTGTGTTTGAGTCTGTGTATGCATGTGTGTGCATGCATCTACACCTGCACACATATGCACATGTGTGCACAAAGTACCCCAAAATCCAGAACAGCAAGTTAAGATAAAAAAGGGTCAGCAAAATGTGTAGAGTTAAAGGAAGCAGGTGATGCATGAAACAAGACTCTTCAAAGTAACTATCAGTCAACAGTGTTGTTCAAATGAGGATATAATCCTGAGGAAGTTTTACAAGCCCAACCAAATTCCTGTTGACTAACGGGTGGCAGTATTCCTTTGTGGCAAGTGCAGGGAAGATAAAGCTGATAGCTCTTCCCCAAGCCTGAAAACTGTCCAGCAGTGTTATTACAGTCCTTATTATTGCCAGATTTGGATTGGGGAGGAATGAGGAAAACATCCACTTCTGGAAAGGAGCTTGCTCTGAGACTATGAGCCTGATTACTCCTCTACAATATTCGGAATAATTTTATAACTTCATTTCGTTAGTATTGCTTTGTATATACTGTACAGTATGTGTGCCCCTTTAAAAAAAGCTTTGGTGGCTAGCTCTTAAGAATGGGGATGATGCTGGCAGTGGCAGCAGATAGAATATTTTTCACCTCCAGCTGGACATATTGGTTCTGCAAAGTATGATGATGCCAGCCATGCACAGAGCTCACCTCCCTACTATTACATATTGCATGGTACATCTGTCTTCACCCTTAGATGTGACCTGTCACTTTTTAAATTTTATCTACCACCTCCTACTTTTGTTTTATTCGGGTCACTTTCAACTCACATGCTACAGAGTGTTTATTTCTTTGCTGAAGTTTCCTAAGCAATGACTAATTAAAATAAACTTGTTGAATCTTTTGAGAGAGAAGCTACAGATTAAATCACAGGTTCTCTGCAGACAATGATGAATGGGGGATGAAGGAGCTTTCAAATATGGTCATATTAAGTATCTTAGAATTTGTTTCTTTTAGTGTGTGTGATCTAGGTGCACTTGCTGGAATGCCAGTCAGAGTGAGAGAAGTGGCACCAGGGTCTGATTAGCACGAGACAAGAGACAACTAAACATAGGTTTGGAACCAAAGTTTACATAACTAGAATTTTCTGTGCCACAAGGCATAATGATGAGGCTATTTCACAGATATCTTATCATTATCATCACCACCCAAAGCCCTCACAAGTCTTGCTGTGCCATTCAAATATCCCTTTCACATCATAAGTGCTTCAACCTTTTTCATGGGTGTACCAGCTCAGATTAAGTACAACCACTGTTACTACTACACTATGACCCCATAGTTGTGAAGGTCTGGTCAGAAATCATTCCTTGAGCAGAAGATAAGGCAAGAATTAGTTCAATATTCTGAATGTCAAACCATAATTGTGTAGCATGTTGTTAGAACCACTCCTGAGTGCCAAAGACATTTGTTTGTGAAATCATATGCTTCATTCCAGTAAACTGTGTGTGTGTGTGTGTGTGTGTCGGGTGGCGGGGGGGGGGGGCTTCAAAGGGAATCACAGGCTTCTTCTGCCAGTCTGATTGCTAAGCCTCACATCACTAAAATATTTACATTGTAAAATACAAATCAAATTGAGACAACTTCTGGTTCTGAAGTCAGAGTAGTGACAATCCGTTCAGTCTTTATCAATCAGTGGTTTGTGAGAATAGAACAATTGTATACACATTTCAAGTGTTTTACAAAGTTTCATATTTTTATTCTACTAGAATTTGAGGGGGATTGTACAGTTCACATATCTCAGGCAGATATCTTATCATTTTAAATACATTTAAATACATGCTATAGAGTGTTGTCCCCACACTCCATGGACAACACTCTAAAGCAGTGGTACCAACCTTGGGCACCCAGTTGTTTCTGGACTACCACTCCCAGAAAGCCCAGCCAGCTCAGCTAGCAGTGAAAGTTTCTGGGAGTTCTAGTCCAAGAACATCTGGAGACCCAAGGCTGGGAAGCACTGGTCTAAAGTCTTGCTATATAATTCAAACATCCCTTTCCCATCATGTTTGTTTCAAGCTGATGCATGGTTGTACCAGCTCTGAAAAAAAATACGACTCTACAACTCCTTAATTGAATGGGGTTTGTCTTTTGAAGGCTTGGTCAGAACTTATTATTTGAACAGAAAATAAGGCAAGTCTGGAAAACTAAGTTTAAACCAGGCTGAAATCAGAAGCACAAAAGAACTACAGTATTCAGGAATAAGCCTGTGAGATTCTCTGTCATTCAGGTGAGGCTTTCTGGAAGTTGAGTCATGGCAACTGGACTTCTTTTCTTGAGAGACTGAAACATTTCGCTGCTCATCCAAGCAGCTTTGTCAGTCTGAGGGAAGTTAGTGGTGAGACCTCCAATTTATAGTTCCCCTTGATTTCACATCACCCTGGTCTGAATAGGCTCGTTAGGTGGACAGTGGCCTGAATAGGCTCATTAGATGTACAGTGGCCTAGGATCTGTGATCCTCTTATACAACCCTTCCCAACACCCATTAAGTATGGGTCATTAGCTGTGGTCTTGCTGGTGGAGGTGTGAAGAGCTTCTGATTTGTTTGGGGATGGTTGAAAGAGCATAAGTAGTAGACAGATTGCTACAGTAGTAGACAGATTTTTGCCAAACACCACATCCCTGTTAACTTCAAACCCACAAACACACCAAGGCAGAAACTCATCCACCCAAAGAATCCGACACCAAAGCACAAGAGGAGCAATATAGTATATGCGGTCTAACACAGTGAGGAGTGTGTGGAACTCTACACAGAGAAACTAAACAGCCATTAAACAGGAGGATGTCCCATCATAGGAGGGGCAACAGCTCAGGAGCAGAATCAGCAGTGTACCTCCATTTGAAGGACAAAGGGCATTCACAGATGAGGATATACACATGTTTGACAGAGAAGGTAGGTGGGTCGAGAGAGGGGTCAGGGAAGCCATACATGTTTGTATTGAAAACCCCTCTCTCAACAGAGGTGGGGGACTCAGGCACAGTCTATCTGCTGCTTATCACCACAATTAGTTGTTACATACAAGCTGGTGGTATATAAATTTCAAATTAAGTAAAGTGAAGTAAAAGCCTCATCCAGGTGCAAGCACTTAGTCTTGCCTCCAAATCATTATTTCATCTGCATAGGACCATTGCTTATGAGTACATCTGTTACTTCTGATTCTGAGGTATATACATCTTCAAGAGGTTACCACCCAATCTTGCACTTTCTCCGGTATATACTTTCTGGTGGGAGGAGGTAGTCTGACATATTTGACACAGATGAGTAGGAAAACTATTTTGAAGCTCCTGAATTTTTTCTTTCTCTGAATCTTTTGGTCAATGATGTAATTAAGGGCCTGTCTTTGCCCCCCTCCTGTCATGACCTCAGCAGATGAGTCGTCCACCAGGGTGTTTTTCAGTTTTCATAAGCAAATTCAAAGATGACATGGGTACTAGTCCTCCTGGTTATATACAACTTCCACTATCACAGGGAACACGCCTCTGAATAGAAGGTGCTTGAGAACAACGAGTGGAGAGGAATAATGCCCTCAAGGCCTTTGGCTGCTCTGAGACAGTATCTTGGACCATTTCATTTTCCGTAAGGAGTAGGTCCATTTAAATACCATCTACCTTTACAAACACTCATATACAGAGCTTGAACCATAACATTAAACCCCCCACTGTGTTTCTTGACACACGCACTGGTTGGAACCTCCCTTCCTCGCTCCTTCTTAAGGAGATGAGCAGAGAAGGAGAACGGTTGTCCTCTTCCTCTGTGTCTGATGCCTTCCCTGTCATTGGGGTGCTAAGGATTTAAAAGAATGGGGCATGGTGGGAGAGACCAAAAAGACATCAATGGGGCAAGGACAGAATGAAAGCCCCACCCCCTTTCTCTTGCCTTCCTCTGTGGGCCTTTCGTGATATGTATCACCATAACGACTTAGTCCTGGATACTTGCTCTCTTCCAGCTCCAAATACTTGAGTTCATTTTTATGGCACAGCCAAGGCAGACCATTTTGTGTGATTGATTAATAAGGGACCATAGCAAGCATTTGTATTTAGCAATCTGTTAGTTGTATTCTCAAAGGCTTTCACGGCTGGGACCAGAGCAGAGAGAGAACTCCTAGCTCCCCTGAGCTCCTTGCCCTCTGAAGATGCTGGCCATAGAGTCTGGAAAAACATTAGGAAGAAAAACTTCCAGAACACAGCCAAACAGCCCAAAAAACTCACATCAGCAATCTGTTAGTTGTTCCATTCAGTGGTGAAACTGATGCCAGTATGCCCTGTCCTGAACAATTAAAATAAGGGAGTTATATTTTAAATATTTCCTCTTAATTAATGTTAGGCTATACAGTACTGACATATCATGTAGGATGTGTTTTCTGTTTTTGAAAAGTTCTACAGTTTGAACAACTGCAGGAATACTCTGGTCTTCACCACTGATCAATCTGGAAAGATGATCGTTAGCAATGGGAAATGCAACTTAATTAAAAGACATTTGGAAATGTATTGTGTAATGTTTTCCTCCCTGCTTTTGAATTAATATTTTAGTAACTATTCCCAAGTGGCACAAGACACGAGGTAGATTTCAGAAAATATTTTTGTACTATTTCATGGCATCTTAAATTGATTGTCATGGTTTTTAAGGTCAACTGAGATACAAATGTAGAAACATAAAACTGAAAAAATAATAATCCTGCTGGTATGTCTTAAGCCCATAAGCAATCATTATCAGCAAAACCTCAGTTGGAAAAAAATGCACTCAGCATGTATCAAGCTTGCTAGAGTTGTTGGGACATGGGTTGGTGATGGCTTTGTATCTGACAATCTTTATTTGGACATGCGTTAAGACTGTGGCAAATTTCATGCTTTTATCCTAAAACCCACAAGCCTTTCCTAAATCCACTCAGTCTAGGAGCTGTTAATTCTTTCTTCAAGCAGCAGACAGGCCTGTCTTTATTTCATCTCTTGCTCCTACCCCCAACTCCACCCACTCCACTGTCCTTGGTGAACTATATACCTAGTTGAATAATATGCTTCTGTTGTGGGGTTGGTTCAGTGTTATAGTCTTGCAGCCATCCTGGTGTCATCTATTGGAAAATGGGTTATTCGAGGGATAGTGGCAAAGGATGATTTGCACAAAAACCTGTAAAGAGGTGTGTGAGACACATTGGAGGCTGGTTCCTCAAGCACTGTCAAGGCATGTTTTACTTATCTTCTTCCATTCTAAGCATCTGGACATGGATGTGCTAAACAGCAAATCGTGACAGAGCAAACAGCCGGTTTTCTCTGACAAACAGAGTTGTTTATGTGGCAGAAAGAGTCTAGTGGATGTGGTATTTTTAGATTGTAGCAAGGCTGATTGAATCCATATAAAATTCTCATGTTGTGTGTCCAACAGCTCAAAGGTAAACATATATGGGAATTTAATTATTGATAATCAAGGTAAGAAAACTGTAGGCTAGAAAAAGTGGCTTTCATAAAAAAAAACAAAAAACAGGAATATGTTTGCTTGAAAAAATGGCATTTGACCAGCAGACAACTATCTAAGCAGTGGCATCATGGAAACAGATTTAGAGGTTATAGTGAAAGTAGAATAACTGAAAGGGTATACACCATGTGTTCAGCTAGCACAAAAGGCCAAATGTCATTTCCAGATATGGGGAAAGAAACATGACCAGTCTCTTTAGAACTGGCAAAAGTTCTCATTGTAAAATTGAAATGTTGTGTTCAGTTCCAGACATCGCTGTTCAAGAATTATTTTGACAAACTGGGAAATTCACAAGGTAGCTATGGGAATGAGATTTCCACTGAGTCAAAAATATATGGAGGCTCTAGCTGCAACTCCCATAATGATTTAGATTACAGTTATGAACTAAGCCAGGCTTGTTGAAAGATAGGATACAAATGTGACATGTAAATATATCAAGACAAATCTTGATATATTAGATATTGGCTGAAATCCTGTTGCTTTGTTACACATGCAGAAAACAAAAGAGCATAGCATTCTATTCCTTGTGACTGACAATTAATAAGCACTCGTTGGGATTCTGGAGCATGCAGCAGTCATGGGCAGGCCTGCAGCCAAGACCAAGAACTCTAGCAGCAACTCATTAATTGCCAGCGAGAAGCAACAGAAGGTTACATTTGCTTACCAAATGTGCAATAAAACAACAGGTTTTCGGCCATTGTTTTGTATAGCTTGCTCTTCCATCACTCACCATCTATTGTTGTCTCCTCTCACAACCTTCAGTGACCTGTTCCTTTTCCAGCTGTGTCTATTCAAGAACACACAAAGTCCAGATGTTTTACCGATATACATAAATTTTCTATTCACAGCGATCTAAATTATGGGTTTTAAATTTTTTCTATATTTTTCAGCTTACATGCCTTGAAGGTGGAATTCAGCAACACTTGCACAAGCAACTAAATTCCTACAGGGGGCAGAAGATAGAGAGATTCCATGATAATGAGGGTTCCTTGGATTGTCTCCCCCTTTTCTCCTCTGTTCTGCTGTTTCCTTGCTGGTGGTTTGCTTTCCTCAGGTCTGACTCCAGTGCCTCACACTAATATTCCTCCTGGAGTCTTTGTCTTAACCCCACAGCGAGCAGATCCTTTCCTGCTCTGGCTTTCAGACATGTAATTTCTTAATAAACACTGCAGCTTCACTTAAGACAACCATTGGAGATAGGCATGATTTTTTTTAAAAAAAATCATAATATTTGTAGAAAATTGCCAGTTAGTCAAAAACTCACCACTTCTTATTTGTTCAAAGTGATGACCCCAAACAAATACAAAGCAATGAATTTTTACCCCTATTTGATCCACCGATTTATCAACCCTTTCTTGACCCCTTTTTGGAGGCCCTGACCATCTGGAGCTCCTGTGACTTTCTTGGAGGTGAGGTCTTTGGGAGCGCATAACCTGGATGCCCTTAACCCAAATTTGCAGGGCTTCTACAGGAGAGTCAGAGGAAGCTTCTCTGGAATCTATATGCCTCTAGGTCAGGCATGCCCAAACTTCAGCCCTCCAGATGTTTTGGACCGCAACTCCCACAGTACTTTGCCATTTGCAATCTAAGCTTAGAATTCTGGTAGTTGCGGTCCAAAACATCAGGAGGGCCGAAGTTTGGACATGCCTGCTGTAGGTGCAAGGGGCCCTGTTTTATAGGTTTTTTAAAAGGGGAGACAAACTGACAAATCGATTTGTCAGTTCAGAAAAAAATATGAATTTGTGATTTATCAGTGTTGACAAATTATGAATCGCAGCGAATCACCCTTTTTCTGATTTTGTTCCCATCTTTAATTACCATTAATACAAGTATCTATGAAGGAACTTATGTCAGGAGGTATGCATTAAGAATGTGAGAAATGCCCTGCAGATTCAGAGAACGACCTACCTATAGTCCAGCCTTCTGACCCCATGGTGGCAAACAAGTACCCAAGAGGACATGAGGAAAGCAATTAAAAGCTGTTACTCCCCAATGACCAGTTTTTTACAGGTTTACTGACTCTAAAAGTGGTGTTACATTATAACTGCAAAGAACTGGGATGGCTGGAAGAACTGTTCCAATTAAGTTGACTGCAAAAAAGAGAATGATCATATGCATTCTACTAGTTTCCCCCCATTTGTTCTTATTTTGATTTATTGTATTTGTGCTTATTTGCTTATTTGTTCTTTTTATTATTATGATTTGATTATTTGGTCTGATTGATTAGTTTTTATTTACTATTTTAAGTTGTTTAATCTGTCTTTGTATTTTGTATATGTTTGTAAACCGCCCAGAGTAGCTTTTTTGCTAGATGGTTGTGGTATATAAATCAAATCAAATCAAATCAAATAAATAAATAAATAAATAACAACAATGTATAGCTTTTTAAGGGGATGTGCCTGGTCAAGACCCTCAAGAGACTGGCTGCAAAAAGAATACACATGTTCTCAACCAGCAGGGTGTGCTAGAGCAGAAGAGTGCACTTTGGAATACACCTCCCTGTGAAATGTTTTTTGGCATCTGGCTTCGGGACCTGCCTCAATGATTTGCATTCAGGAGTAGATCTAAAAGGAAAATAGTATTATTTTAATCAAATTAGTGCTCACGGCAGTGCTGTTCAAAGTGGCTTGGAAAGTAATGCATTGTGACGGAGGCACCTTTCTGCCGTCAGTGCTGTGAAGTATTAAATCGTGTCAGATGGCCAGTTCTGAACAGCTTCAAACACTTTGAGAAACTCGAAGAGTTTCTTGGTTTCCAAAACAAGAGCCCAGCCGTCCCCTTTCTTTGCAGAATGGAGAGGATAGCATTTGAACACACACCGAAAACCAAATCACGTCTTGAGATTCCTTGACCGGTTTCTTTCATTGAGGATGTGATGCCTTGGGTATGGCCATTGCCAGGTGCATGCCTGTTGACAATGGAAATGGCACTGCACTGCATTGGGAGGACAGCCAGCTAGCTACGTAAGCGGTGATACCCGAGCAAGAAGCGCTTTGGGCAAAATCCTGCCAAGTGAGAAAGCAATTGGATCCAATTCCCAGCTTAAGAGATGGAATCTCTGTGCTACCTGCTAATAATCATATGATTTATGTTCCGTATGTAGTCTGGAATTTACTGTAATTGGAGGAGTTTTTATTATTATCCAAAGCTACTTATTCAAATGTATCACACACCCTAGGGCAGTGATGGCGAACCTTTTGGAGTCTGAGTGCCCAAACTGCAATTCAAAACCCAGTAATTTTTTTTTTGCAAAGTGCCAATACAATAATTTAACCTGTATACAGGTGGCTATGAAGGGGCGATATCGGGTGCCCACAGAAAGGGCTCCGAGTGCCACCTTTGGTACCCGTGCCATAGGTTCGCCATCACTGCCCTAGGGTCATACAAGAGGATACTTTAGCATGGTTTTAGAAGAGGTCCTCATTCAAGAAATAAAGTAGGTTTATTTGTCATAGCATGAGAATTCCACACACCCTCTAAAGTTTAGCACACACTGTCTGTAACCCAGTAGCATAATTTACGCCACACAAAGCTGATGATGCCATAAGGCACACCTGCCCAACAGGTAGACTGCGGGCTACCGGTAGCCTGTGAAGGGTTCAAAAGTAGCCCACCAGCCATCAATAAAAAAAGTGATGGGATAAGTTCTCCACCCCTCCCTCCCCCATCCCAAGGACCACCACTGCCCCAGCAAAGTGCTAGGTCTGCCAGCCCACTGTCTCAGCCGAGCAGGGCAGTTCAAGGGCCATGGCGCATTAAATTTGTATTGTTTTTTAAAAATTTTTTTTGCAATAAATGAAACAAAATGGGGGGAAGAAACGAAAAATAAAACAAAATGCCATTTTGGGATTTCATGCCCATCTCTGATAGCTGCCTTAACTAATCCATGGGGTAACTCCAAGACAGAAAAAACTTCACAGCACATAATAAAAATAAGAGTTATGTTAAACTAAGAATGATCTGGCATCATAAAAATAAATAAATGCATTATGGCATAAGCCTTCATGGAGTATACTTTAAATCTGTTTTCCGTTAATGAGGACTTTTTTCCAATTTAAGTTGTCTTCTTTTCTTCCACCATATGATTGTATCTTTGCTATTTCTCTATCAGATGCTTTTAAGTGATTTGTACTAGCCAGTCTTCTTGACTTAAAATGTGACAGTGCAAGCACATAACATTGAATAGAAATGAAATTCATGCACACATTTTCCACATTGTGAGATGACCTCAGTGACGTTGTGGCAGTATTAAGTGTGGGTTGGAGTCTTAAATTCTCACAGTGTGTGTTTAGATACAGATGTGGCAAGCTTCAAAATCCATCTAATGAAATCATGTTGCTGCAGCATCTAAACATGCATTAAGGCACTCAGAACTACGGATGCAAATACAGAAGGTTTCTTTTTGTAGTGGCAGAACTGGTCTTATAAGGATTCTAAGTAATAAGTTTGACTACAGTGTGCCTCAGAGGCCAACTGAGAATTAATTTCCCAAGCAACAGATGGAATAAAATCTTGTCATAACTACAGTGGCTTCTACCATGTCCTCAAAATAAAGATTAAGAGAAGCAGTTATGGTTCAAGTGTTTAAGTGGGTTCCCGTATAATTTGATTTCATGCTCATTATTTTCCTCTGAAGTGGTGTACACAGGCAGTCATTTGAGAGAGGGGAACAGGCTGCTGAGGCCCTTTTGTGAAGCTGTCCAGATTGTAATTGGCAGGTCTACTTTGAGACCATGAACAATAATATGGAAATCCCTCAGGAAGGGAGGAGTCTGGGAAGATCTCTTGCAGTATAATGCCTGCACTTTGAGGAAACATTGCCCTTGTGTATCAGTTGTTGACCCTAACTTCTGTTCATGGCATTAGCTTCAGTAATGAAGCTAAGGTAGCCTCACTAAAAATTGTTTTTTCAGCATGAACCTTAATTGTTATTGACAGTCAAAGCAACACAATGCCTTGATAACTACAGGATGCCTAAGCCCAAGTTAGAACCTGTTCAAATATCTTTCATGGACTTCCATGCATGTATTCAGGGCCAAGAGAAGAAGTAAGACAACACATTTGCAACTTCAAAGAATGGCAAGAAGTGCAATGGTTTTCTTAGATCTATGCTAAGTGCATGTGCATAGTGTGTGTGTGTGTGTGTGTGTGTGTCTGTCTGTCTGTCTATCTATCTATCTATCTATCTATCTATCTATCTATCTATCTATCTATCTATCTATCTATCTATCTATCTATCTATCTATCTATCTATCAAGATTGTGTGTGTCACCTAGATTCACCATTAAAATTAGTGACTGAAATAGATAACTTCCCTGTAAATTTAAAAGTTTTTATAAATTTTTTTAGGGAAAAACAAGTGATTAGGTTAAAGAATTGGATGGGTAAAATGAGACCGAAGGAACAAATGAAAGAAGTTCTGCAATGTAGGGATATTTCATGGTTTAATTATGTGCAGCTAGAAAAATGGACTAGATTGGATTAAGAAACAATACTCTAAATTTGGAGAATACATAAAATATGAACAGTTCTTAGTGTTGTATGAAGATATTCAGAAGGAAGAGGTAGTGAAAGGCAGTGTGAGTAAAAAATATAAGATACTTTTGGATCTGGAGGAAAATGAAAATGAGGGAAGAAGACAAGGTAGTCTGGGAGCAAGATTTTTAAAAAGAAATAGAAGAGGAAGATTGGTCTAAAACATGAAGAATGAGAATACTCAGATCTATGTATGTCAGTGAGAATAAAAGAATTGTTTAAAAAATGGGTTTAAGATGGCATTTGACACCACTGAAATTCTACAAAATAAATGGTCATTTTTCTAAAATTTGTTGGAAATGTGGTAAGGATGTTGGTGCATATTTCATGTGTGCTGGGAATGTGAAAAGGTACAAAAATTTTGGAGATCTATTTTTTAAAATTAAGTGATGTATTTGAAAGGCATTTAAAGCCAAATTCAGAAATTGCTTTATTGTAATGTCCCTATTTGTTAAGATGGATTACGACTTTAAAACTAGAGAGTTGATCACTAATCTCTTGATAGCTAGACTAATAACAGCTAGGAATTGGAAGGGGAATTATGAACTATGTATGGATAAATGGTATAATGAATTTTGGAATATTTCCTTAAATGCCAAATTGACGTGTAATTTAAAGATTAAGAAAAGGAGAGTTAAAAAGAGATAGTTTTACGATGTATGGGACAGATTTATTGAATATGTGCTTGTAAGAAATAAGGGTAAAGTTCCAGTGCAACAATCAATTCAGTTCTGGAAGGGAAGATAATAAAGGGTTAATATTGCTTAAGAGGTGCCATTGGTGGAGGGGAGCATTGTTGTTTAGTTTTATTTCAAACTTTTAAAATATATTTTGTATTTGTATTTTGCACTTTGTATTTGTATTGTTTTATAAAATTTAATAAAAGTTTCCTTAAAAAAAGAAGTGCAAGGATACAGTTTAGCAAATGCTTGGGGGGGGGATACTTGTTTTTATAAAAATTAAAACACCTGAAGACTCCTTCCCAGCATGGCTACTGCATGGAAAGCTGGCCAATGTGTGCCTTTACAGAGTAATTCAGTGAATGCGGGAGCTTATCAATCGAGGGCAAAGAGGGAATGGAGTAAGAGACAATGGGAGTCAGAAGGCAATAGGACAATACTGTACTTCCCAACCTTGAGACCCCCAGATGTTCTTGGATTACAATTCCTGTTATTCCTGGCCAGCAAAGCTAGTGGTGAAGGCTTCTGGGAGTTTTAGTTCAAGGTTTATTGTGGCACAAGCTTTTGTGGTTTAAAACCCATTTCATTCGATATTCTGGTCCATCAAGCCAGAATGCAACAACAACTCTGTTAGTATTTCACAGATAACCAAATGACATATTTTTAAAAATATTTGCAGCAGTAAACGAACCTGGCTACCCATCTGGAATTTGTCTTCATTGACAAGCAAGAGAAACACTGAGCAAAATAAGCCATTAAATCAAATCAGATCAAATCAAAGCTTCTTGCAAAAGTTCAGCTCCCCTTCAAACTGGGAGATGTTTTACAAGAGATCAGCAAAAAATCAGATTACAGAGCAGTTCTATATATGTTCGCTCTGAAGTTAAGTCCCACTGCATTCACTGCATATGTCCAAGTAAGTGTGCTAAGGAGTGGATCCAAAGATTAGCTCTTAAAAACAAAGGTGTGCAAAAAGATCTACATGTTCACAGTTCCTTTAAAGCATGCCTTCAGAGTTGTTCTCAGTATCTGGATCCCAAACTTTTGTACAGGTCATTAGTTCACAGCCAGCTGAAATACAGTTATGTAAATGCACGGCTCCTCTGAATACTAGAGACTATGGGACAAGAAGTAAGGGAGCATCCAGGAATTTCTGTCAGCAGTTTGAAACAAAACACAGGTATAAACGGGCCTATAATATGCTGGCCTGGCAAAGTAATCCCTACATTTTTTCTGAGTTTAATCCAATTACTGAATCTTCTCAGCCCTTTAAGTGCCATCAAGTTGCATCCAAGTTATGACAACCCAAGCCTGGTTTTCGAGCTATGAAAGGTGTACAAAGTAATTGAAGTAGGGGGCTGGGTTCAGGTGGAGGGGGGAGGAGAGAAGAGCTGGCTAGAACTTTGAACAGCATCATTTCTATTATGAAACCACAACAATAATTTGTTACAGACTCCCTGATTTGGATTACATTCTCTCTTTCCCCCCCTCCCTTTAACAATGGCTAAATTGACATTTGCACGTTTGTTTCTGGAAAATGCGTAATCTCTATTCTTAAACTTAGTCTGTTCCAGTTCATCTAGTGAACTTTCAGCAATTTTAATAAGAATTAAAATAGGCATTCATATAATGTTTTCGAACAGTTAAAGTACTTTCAACTGTCATCTTAGAAAACTACAGTATATGAAAAGTAGACCAGTTTTATTTGCTATTCCCATGCTGCCGAGTGCAGGGATTTGCTTAACTATACCTTTTTATGGCTGAAGCAAGATTAGAAGTAGGGACCTCTACTTCATAGCTCACCATCCTACACTAAACTAGTTTTAAGGTGAGAATATGGAGTACTGTGATTATAATTTAGCATTCAACATCAACAGGCTGTGTTGTTACCACAGAACACAGTGGGAGATAACTAATACTCATTAAAGTATTTTAGAACATCCAGGATTAGTGTATTGTTTCTAATTCAGGAAGAGCACTGGGTTGGACTTTAAAAAAATAAAGACAGATTGTCAGATGCAGCAATTATTCTTGACTATAGTGTTCAACATGTTAGACAAACTGCCTGGAATCAGTGACAGACAGAACTGTTACCTTTTTCTTACAAGATATTCATCTCACAACCCAGGACATATCACATATCACAACCCCACTAATTTTTCTTTGCCCTAAGGTTTGACCTAGCCACTGCCAGCTGTTTCCCCAAGGTATCACAAAGTAATTTATTTTTCATTAGTGGCCAATAAAGTAATATCTAATTGCCTATTTTTAAAAAGTAATTTGTATTTCTCACTGAGTTTACAGCCTTCAAATATTTGTCAACATTATCATGTTGTTTCTTAGCTGACACTTGGAGAAGCTGGAAATCATAGAATCATAGAAAAGTAAAATTGGAAGGGAGCTATGAGACTACCGAGTCCAACTCCTCAATGCAGGAATACAAATTAAAGTATATCTGCCAGTTGGTTGTTCAAATTTCTTTTGAATTTCCCCTGTGTTGGAAAACTCACCAGCTCTTGCGCTAATTGGTTCCACTGTCGTACTTCTCTAACAGTTAGGAAGTTTTTCCTGATATGCAATCAAAAGCTGAGTTCTTGTAATTTCAGCCCATTGTTGGCATGTCCTGTACTCTGGGATGATTGAGAACATATCCTGCCTTTCAAATACTTGAAAAATACTATCCTATTGCTCCTCAGTTTTCTCTTCTCCAGGCTAAACATGACATATCGTCTGTTTTATGGGGAAAGACTAAGCTAAAATAGGAATTGAGCACCTCCGCATTTTCTTTATCATCTGTTATCATTTTTCCACCTCCACTGAGGAGATGTACCATTATTTCTTTTCTTTTACTTCACACTAGAGATGGGCATGAAATGAAAAATGAAACACTGTTTTGTCGTTTTGTTAGATTTGGGGGTCAGGGAACTGAGATATTAACTGAAAGAATGTCTATGGGGTGCACTACCAATATATGGGTTAAGCTGCTCAATTAACCCCTATATTGCTGATGTGTGGCGTACACACTCAGTTAACCACCTGGACCCACTTTGGAGCTTAATAACTCATTCCCCTAGTGCCCCAGATATTTTTGGTGCCAAAACATTCCTGCAATATCTATTTTGGAATACATAAACATTCCGAAATACATAAACATTCCAAAAATTCTCAATTAGAAATTATTTTTTCCTAGGGGCACCCGTTTTGAAGTTTAATAACTCAGTCTGTTGACCCCCAAACTTTTCCAAATTTCAGGGGTTTACAGGGAAGATGTAATTACAGCAGTCATGTATCAGCACCAAAATCGTTGGGGAGCAAGTTTGGACATTTCCTTGTCAACCCTTGAAATTTCGAAAAGTTTGGGGGTCAGCAGGCTGAGTTATTAAACTTCAAAGGGGGTGCCCCTAGGAAAAATAATTTTTAATTGAGCAAGAAGCTGATAATAGCCCCCCACCCACCCACAGGGGAGCATCTAAAGTATAGAACTATGTCCAAAAGAATATCCTCCTCTTCCTCCTCCTCCTCCTCATCATCATCACTGGAAGAAGGAGGAGGAGAAGCAGGAGAAGGAGGGCCTCCCCCTTGGAACTGTCTTAGGAAATGCCTGTTTGCCCTTCCCGCTTGCTTAATCTGGTCATAAGCTCCCTGAGTCTGCCTCAGTATTGCTCTGTCCAGAGCCAGGAATGAAAAGGCCCTCCTAGAACTCACAGCTGCTATTTGAAGCTCTCAACAATACAGCAATCCCCCACCTATCACGGGGGTTAGGGACCCAACCCGGCCCGCAATAATTGAAAATCCGTGATATGGGGATGCTGAGTCAGGTCAGGACTGGGGGACCTCTCTGGGGCCTCCTACACTTACCTGAGGCCTGGTGCTGGCCTGAATGGGCCTCCAACAGGCTTCCCAAGTCCGTTGGAGACCCGAGAGGTGGTTTCTTGCAATCCAGAGGTCACTTCCGGAAGTCACTTCCGGTTTGTTGGAAACCACTTCTGGGGCCTTTGACAGGCCCGGGAAGCCCATCAGAGGCCCATTTGGGGCAGCCTGTCAGGCCTTGGTTAAGTGCAGTAGGCCTCAAAAAGGCCCAAGCAGCTTACCCCAGGGGCCCTTGCCTTTCATATACTGCGGTCCCGCAATATACCGGAACTGCAGTATATGAACCGGAAATGTCGGGGGACCACTGTAATCAGGACTAATTGTCTTTAAGAGTCCCTAGTCAGCTAGCCCCTCTTTGCCCTCTGAATTTAGCACCATTGGGCCAAGATTTGCATGGTGGAAGAACATGTTGAAACACAAGTGTGCCAGTCAAGACTCAGCATGGATTGCCCAGTCTCAGGGTCGCATGTGCATCTCCTACTATAGCCACCATGCCCTTTCCCTTCCCCATGGGCTCTAGGGGGCAGAAGAAGTTAGCCCACATAAATCTATTCTTCCAGGGGTGGGATAATTACTAATCACAATTAGGTGAGGTCAAATCAGGGTTCCTGAGCAGTTAGGATGTGTGTTTTTATATCCTCTGATGAACTTTGTCAAGTTAATCAATAACAAGGTTTTGCAGTGTTGAACCTGTACAAACTGGTTCCAGGATCAAAATCTGGCAGATTCTGGAACAGGTTTCTTTTTCACACTACAGCTTTCAAAACCCCTCAGGCAGCCAGATTACTAGCTGGGAAATCTGGTAGTGTTGCTCAAAAAAAAAAGAAAGAAAGAAAGAAAGAAAGAAAGAAAGAAAGAAAGAAAGAAAGAAAAGAAAGAAACTCTTCCATGTTTTGATTCTTGCTGAGAGATTGTTCAAAGAAATCTCAGGTTGAAGCCCATAATCAAAATATGGTTGTATTCTTAGCTAGCAAACATCACATTGTGCGTGATCTATCCGGGAATAGTTGCAGTGAGAGGCCTCCAACTAGTATATCCTGCAACCAATTTGTGGCCTTTTAAAAATTAAAAGTGGAGGCCCTCCACCGGGACCTAGACCACCACCTTTTGGCCGTGGTACCATTTGAGACATCCTCTGCATTGTCTTGTCCAATGTTGTTAAACACACTTTCAACCAGTGATGTCATGACACCACCTCCTCCCTTGATCCTTGCCTGTCCTGGCTAATAAAAGCGGCCAGGCCAGTGATCACGGATTTGGCCACAGCAATGATTAATGGGTCTCTCCTTGAGGGCCGGGTACCCCTGGCCCTCAAGGAGACACTCATTAGGCCCATCCGTAAGAAGGTGAATGTGGCAGCTGACGATATTAACAACTATTGACCAGTCGCCTACGTTCCCTTCATGAGTAAAGTCTTGGAGAGGATAGTGGCAGTTCAGCTTCAGGCTCTCCTGGATGAAACCGATGCCCTTGATCCATTCCAGTCTGGGTTCAGGCCACGGCACGGCATGGAAACAGCATTGGTTGCCCTGAGGGAGGCAGATAGGGGCAAGATGTTCTTGTTGGTCCTCATCGATATTTCAGCAGCCTTTGATACTATTGACCATGGTATCCTCCTGGAGAGGCTCTCCGAGTTGGGAGCCCCTCCTTGGCGTGGTTCATTTCCTTCTTGGAGGACCGTCCCCAGTGAGTGGAGATTGGTGAGATGCAGTCCACCCCGTGGACCATCAAGTGTGGGGTTCCACAGGGGTCAATCATCTCACCAATGCTATTTAACATCTATATGAGGCCGCTGGGAGGGGCCATCAGGAGTTTTGGAGCTTTGTGTCATCAGTATGCTGATGACACCCAGCTCTCTCTCTCTCCTTTCCATCTTCTGCAGTGAATGCTGTTCCATCCCTTGAGCTCTGCCTGGATGCCATTCTGGGATGGATGAGGGCAAACAGACTGAGGTTGAACCAGGACAAGTCCTGCAGGTGGGGACTCCCACTGTCAGTGGGTGGGAAACTCCCTCTCATTTGGGGGTGTAACTCTCCCCACACAGAATGAGGTGCATAGCTTTGGTGTCCTCTTGGATGCAATGCTATCTATGGCATCCCAGGTAGCATCAGTGGTCTGTTCTGCTCACTACCATCTGTGGCAGATTGCTCAACTGTGCCCCTATCTGGGCATGGAGGCTCTCACCATGCTGGTCCATGCATTGGTAGTCTTGAGGCTGGACTACTGTAATGTTCTCTACGTGGGGCTGTCCTTCAGGCTGATGTAGAGACTCCAGCTAATCCAGAACATGGCGGCCAGATTGCTGACAAGGACTAGGAAATGCAATCATATATCCCCAGTGCTGGCTGCCTACACTGGCTTCCAGTTCAGTTCCGCATTGATTTCAAGGTTTATATATGACATTAGACATGGGCACGACTCGGCGAAATCCTCGTTTCCGTTTCCGTTCGTCGTTTCCATTACCTAACGAGGAACGATAACGAGAATTACTCCGCTCCAGCTCGAACCCGACCCGATAAAGATAAATTGGGTCTGATTTGTCGTTGTCGTTCATGGCATCGCGGCGATCGCGCGATGCCAAGCAGCACAGAAAAAAAGTTTTAAAAATAAAATAAAAACCCAATTCCCGGCCATAAAAGCAGGCGAAAATATGCCTGCCTCAGTGAGGGCACCTACCAGAGAGGGGTGGTTTCTGGGGGGGTCCCCAGCCTTCCCCTCCTCTCCTGTCCTGGGCTGCTGGTACCAGGCTGGGGGGGGCATCCTCGTCATCTCCATTTGTCATGCGGTGGGGGGGATCCAAAATGGCGACCGTAATAAAAAATTTTTTTTATCGTGGTCCAAAAACCCACCAAAGCACCACAGAAACATGTGAAAATTAGGTATTTTAAATGCCTGAATTTTTATAGTAGCAGCAGTGGGTTTTTCTTGCAATAAAACGTCTCAATTGATTTTATTTTATTTTATTTTTATTTTTATTTTTTTACACCTGTGCACGCGCAATGATGGGCTGGCCATGGGATGGGACCATGCAAATTTTTGGAGCCATTCCACCAATCGCATGGCCAGGTTTTGACTGAGACTTCTGGATGTGCCAGAAAGGGCATAAAAAGCCCACCAACCCTAACCCTAACCCTAACCCTAACCCTAACCCTAACCCTAACCCATACACCAGTACACTGTCCTTCTTAGTGGGCCAGAGGCACCCAGAGGTGCAGCTCACTAACCCACCCTAACCTTAACCGTTACCCTAAGCCTAGCCCTTACCCTAACCCCAAATCTAACCCAGATTCGTATGCAAGTACACTTCCCTTCTTAGTGGGTCAGAGTGATGCACCCAGAGAGGTGCCTCCAACTCCAGACCCACTCCCTCCCTAAGCATAACCTGTACGCCAGTACGCCGGCATGCTTTCCTTCTTAGTGAATCAGAGAAGCACCGACAAGGTTTCTCTGTCACACTAACCCCCCAACCCTAACATAATGTTCTTAGTGAGTCAGAGAAACGCCGATGAGGTTCCTCTGTCACACTAATCCCCCAACCCTAACATAATGTAATGTATGGTACATGGCGGCTATGCATTACGCTTGCTTTCCCTTCTGGGTCAACTCAGAGGCACCCAGAGAGGTGCCTCCCAGAGCCCACTTACCCCAACCCCAACCCAAACGACAAATGGAAACGGAAATGACAATTTTTTGGAAATTTCCGTGACAAACGGAAACGACCCGAAACGGGCCCGTCCCGACAAACGACAACTCAAAACGTAATTTTTTCTGGCCGTGCCCATCTCTATATGACATATAAAGCCCCAAACAGTTTAGGACCTTGCTACTTGTCAGAGCGGCTTCTCCCATTGAAAACTGCCCATAATACCCGATCTTCCCAGGCTAGGAATTTGAGGCAACTAACACCCTGAGAGACCTGAAAGGAAAAAACTAGAAATAGGGCCTTCGCCGCTGTTGCCCCTTGCCTGTGGAATAACCTTCCACCAGACATATGCCTGGCCTCCTCCTTGGTTGCCTTTAAAAAAACTATTAAAACCTGGTTATTTAAGCAGGCATTCCCTCAAATATAATGTCATTTCAGTGTTCTCCATTAAAACATTATTTTAACTTATTTGTCAGCCTATAACAACACTTATCCACTTTTTATGTCACTTTATGTTATGTTATTTTTATTTTTATTTTTATATTACTGTATTTAATGTTTATTTTGTGTGAATTATTTAGTTTATTTGCAGTGTTTGTATATCTGGATTTGTTGTAAACTGCCCAGAGTGACTTCGCTGTCAGATGAGCGATATAGATATCCAATAAATAAATAAATAAATAAATAAATAAATAAATAAATAAATAAATAAATAAATTCCTAATGAAGACCAAATATTCCCAGACCAAGACAAAGTTCAGCCTGTACTGACTTGCTGTCAGTACACTTTCGACCAGCACTCTTACACATGACACTTGTTTGTTCAAATATCACACAATGCATGGCCTTTGAAGGAGTGTGTTGAAGCCGTGACATTGAGCAACGCCATTCTGGATCTGCTCTGGCAGGCGTTTCATGGTACAGTGATATGGCCTGCTGCCAGACCCTTGCATAGGAAAGTGGACTAGCCGAACAATACTATGCTAGTAATGCAGGTGCCTATTTGTGGATCAAAATTATGATGTTAAAACTAAAGAGTTGATTACGAATTTGTTGACAGCAGCTAGATTAATAATTGCTAGAAATTGGAAATCTAAATATGAACTATGTTTAGAAGATTGGTATAATGAAGTATGGAATATTGCTTTAAATGATAAATTGACTTGTTCTCTCAAGGTTAAAAAAGGAGAGTTAAAAAAAGATATTTTCTATGATATATGGGGTAGATTTATTGAATATGTGCTTGTACGGGATAAGGGTAAGGTTTCCGCGCAACAATCGATTTTGTTCTGGAGGGGAGGATGATGAATGTAAATATGAAAAGTGATCCTGTTGGTGAAGGGGTGCACTGTTGTTGATGTTTGTCTTTTTCATGTAATTTGTATATGTTTTTTTAAATAAAAAAATAAAAAAAATAAAGTAATGCAGGTGCCACGGGCTCTCTGCGGTGCTGCTGCTGGCCCCAGCCAACGTTGCTTGGTTTGGTGTAATTTATGCCAGAGAGTACCAAAAAAAAAAAAAAAAACTTTGGGGGATTATAGCGCCTACAGAGGCTGGCTGAGGGCTTCTGGGAATCTGAGTCCAAACCAGTAACTTTACTAAGCTTGAATTATGATTTAACAGGCAACAGCATTCATCCATCCTGTCTCGGGTTTGGTTACTTTCATGAGCTTGCAGTACTGTACTAAGCCGATTAAATCAGTTTCTATAGGCATTTTTGTTGTTTGTTTAATGGAGATGATAAACTTCTAATGAACTCCAGAGCATTAAAATGAAATGTAAGCAATAGGTGACTTTAGCATTAGTTCAGAATTTCCTCCACCCTAGATCAGGCCAGTAAACCATCTCAGATAAACAACAGTCAACACCTAACATGTTTTATAAGCTAGAATTAAGGACGATAGGAGCCTTGTTTATTGGGCATGTGGAATTTTTGTTGTTGTTGGTCTTACTGGATTTAGTCTAAACTAGCAACTCGTCAGTTGGAGCAACTCTGTTTCCCAGTAAAATGGCTCAAACAGAGGCATAAACATAGCTAAGTACGGCCGTTTTACATTGTGCACAAACAGGAAACCACAGGCGGGGGGGGGGGGCTTTGGGTGTTTTACTGCAGCCATGTCTGTTAATCTGCAATATGTTTGGTCTGCCAGGGGAATTATTATAGGGGTTTATTGAAGACATGCCAAAAAAATCATGTTAAATAAACTGTTTACATGCTGTAGCTGCAGGCAGGAAGGCAGAATCTGAAAGCTTCAAGCTCAGACCCTTTCACAGGTCTCAACAAAAATAAACCTCTTGACACTTTTTCTGCTGGACAGTGCTTCCCCCAAGTGCCCAATGTTTGTTGAATTTAAGAAGCGTAAAACAATTAGTGCCCTCTCTTCCTTCTGAAGAGCTGGCGATATGAGAGTCGTTGTTGATGTTCTATCCCCATAAACATATACTGAACAGCTGTAATCAAAATTATTCAACCCCCCACTGTAAATCAGGTTTATTGTCAAAATTTACAGACTCTCAGCTGCTTGCAATGAACAAATCAAACAAAAGCAACTGAAATAGCCCAACACACCGGACGCTTCATGTGGTTTCCCCAAATTCAACTGAAAATGCAACCTTTAATGAATTCTGTAGCTTTATTAGGGTTGACTTATTAGCTCTGTAAGTGTGTATCCATTTATTTGTGTGGCAAGCACATACTCCACACTGTGTGGTTGCCAGTCTTTTGTTTCTTTCAATTCGGCAAAGCCAATTTTCGCACTTGTATTGAAGTTGTTTGCAAAACCAGAGTAGACACTATCAAAAAAAAAAAAAAAAGTACTCCGTAGAAACCATTCCCTTCCATGCCTGCCGGCCTTGAAATATTAGGTATGTAATGCCGAGTTAGGCTTAGTTTGCCTAGAAATCTTAATCATGTAACCTGGGCCTATATATTTTAGAACAATTTAACACGTAAACCAATGCCTACAGGCATATTAGAAAAAAAAGGAAATGTGTGTGAAAGTAGGGGCCATACCCAATGGAAGGTGATGCAGATTGTATGCAGAATTCCCTGGACTACTTCCTAGTGTCTCCAGGTAGGAGAAAGGAATGCCCCTACCTGATAACCTGGACAGTCCCTGCATTAAATGTAGATGATACCAAGCTAGGTATGCCAACAGTCTGATTTTATGCAATGTTTGTTTCAATGTTCTAAAAGGACAGAAAAGCTGCTACCTCAGTACAGAGATGGCATAAACAATCTCTGAGATGGCTTTTTTCCAATGGACAGCAAAGCACAGAGAATAAGTTTAGCTAGAACCCATGGTGGTCTGGAAGCACAAACATTACTAACCATTGGGCTCTTTGTTCAACAGCAACAACATGCAAACAAACATGTGGGGAATTAAAGAAAATTTATTTTCCCCTCCCAAGAGTCATTCAACACTGCAATGCTATTAAAGATGTGAAGTTTATAACTGAACAGTAGACAACATTGTCCAATGTGTTGCTTTACAGCACAACACAGCATTAATTGGAAGAAGAAGAAGTGGTGCTGTGGACCTACTCCACAGTTATTTCTTGCCTCTGCTCAATCAATTGCATCATACACTGTACTTAAAATATATGCACTATAATACTAATAAACTGGTACCTCTGGACACGATTGTCTCTAGTTACAAAAAAAAATGATATAAAGGGAAGTCCGTCCAAGGCCCAAGGCACCATGGGAATGGAAATCTTTCAAAAAACTTCTGCAAAAACTCAAGATACAAAAATTCTCTATGGGAAAACTCAAGATATGAAAATTTGGCAGAAGACTTAATTCCCAGAGTGCCTTGCGCCCCATTTGGATCAAGATACAAAAATGTCCAAGTTACAAAGTGGAACAAATTAATTTTGTATCTAGAGATACTACTGTATGTTATATTTTTTCAATCAAACTTTGAATGCAGTAGGAAAATTTTGTATTTCTTTGCTGAAATTACACCATTCTAGTAATCTTGTATTTTCACAAGTTTGCTGCTCAAGCATTATATAAAAAACTAGTATACATACAGGATTAGGACTCGTATATTACCATTTGAAAGTGTAAGAGGTTTGGGGGAGTTCCTTCAAGCTCCACAGTTTTATTTTTGTTCTGCACATTGCATGCTCCAAACTGAGGATTCAGCTCCCAACCAACTGCTTTTCATATGAGATGGTATCGAGTGTTGAATTTGTTGTCTAAATAATTTCCTGACTGACTTTGAAGTTTCATGAATTGTTATGTGTTGCTATCCTATATTTATTCATATACAGTAATGGCAGGTCACATGACACTTATGTGCTGAGTGATTGGCCCCCTGAATATAATACAGTATATACCACAGGAGAATGAGTTGCAAACAGATATACCCACAAACAGGAGTAGGGCTTTATTTTATTTTTCTCTCAGAAGGAATATATCCAAATCAAGTGCTCCTGCTCTTTTGCCTTTGCTACTTTTTCTGAAGTACTTTGCATTAGAGATGGGCATGAAATGAACTTTAGTTCGTTCCATTATTCGTTATTCAATGATCCCCAGAGTGATTTTAGAATGAAACGAACAGAACCGAACAAAATTGGTTCGGTTCAGTCCATTTTGTTAATGGCAGTGGTCTCCTACTTGCTGCTGCTGGAGTCTTAGTCTTCCTGGCTGCAGGTGGAAAAGCAGACCAGCCCACGCCAGCGCTGTAAGGCAGGCCACGTGGTCAGAAGTAAAATAAAACAAAATAAATAAAAAAGGAGCACCGACCGGGCCCAGGGGTGGCCTGATCAGCACACTAAAATCATAAAAATTAAAAATAAAAATTAAAAAAATAAGTGCCGTCCGGGCCCCAGGGGCCGCGTGGTTGGCGCTTTAAAAATATTTTTTTTAAAAAAAACCCGGCCCGCTACAGCTGTACCGTGGGCCAGGAACCCGGAAGTCACCGCCAGAGCAGAGCCGCCACTGCTGGTAAGTAAGAACCCGAACCGGTTCAGGTTCATATGATTTTTTAAAAAAAAATTCCTACGAACATGAACCGAAACCGAACCGAGGGTGGGTACGAACCCGAAAAACCCAAACCATGGGTTTTCTGTTTCGTGCCCATCTCTACTTTGCATATTACTTTGGTCCAACATTTCTGAGTGCCCAATGTGTACTTTTAAGTTTTAAAACACATCTGCAACAGGTTGATGATCAACTTAAGGCCCACCATTTAGACCTCTGCACAGCCCTCCTCTTGGGAGGAAAGCAATGGCAAACCTAGGTAGCATCCTAAAGAGCAGAGACATCACTTTACCAACTAAGGTCAAGATAGTCAAAGCTATGGTTTCCCAGTAGTGATGTATGGAAGTGAAAGCTGGACTATAAATAAGACTGATCGCCGCAGAATTGATGCTTTTGAGCTGTGGTGCTGGAGGAGAGTCTTGAGGGTCCCCTGGACTGCAAGGAGATCAAACCTATCCATCCTGAAAGAAATCAACCCCGAATGTTCACTGGAAGGACAGATTTTGAAGCTGAAGCTCCAGTACTTTGGCCACCTCATGAGGAGAGAGGACTCCTTGGAAAAGTCCCTGATGTTGGGAAAGATTGAAGGCAAAGGGAAAAGGGGACGGCAGAGAATGAGATGGTTGGATGGTGTCATCGATGCAACCAATATGGATTTGACAAAACTCCAGGAGGCAGTGGAGGATAGGAAGGCCTGGCGAGCTCTGGTCCATGGGGACACGAAGAGTCGGACACGACTGAACGACTGAACAACAACAGCCCTCCTCTAAGTAGGATCAGTGAGTTTGTGACTGATAGAAAGCCAGCCTGATTTCTTCTGCAAACTTGGCTTGTGGCACAGTGGTTAAATGTGATGTTTTCAAACCTTATTGTTACACCACAGGGTTTTTCTTTGCAATATACATCATTTGCCTTGAAAATAGGCAATGAATAAGGAGGGAGGAGGGAGGTGGGGCAGGAGACAGATTTAGTATCTCATCTCAGTGAACTGCCGGGCTACAAGGACTACAGTTCCTTGTGAATATAAGGTGAATTTGGAATGCTTAAGTGTTTTGCTTCTTTTCCAGACAGTGTCCCAAATAGCCAAGCATGAGGCAGCCAGCAAGGATCAAAACTTTCATTGGAAATAAGAGCTTCAAAGCGATCTTGCAATTATTTTATCTGAGCCAGATCAGTGTCTAACTCAAGGGTAATTTAGACTGGAGCGAGAAATGAGTGTTTGGAAACATTCTCAGAGGATGTAAGCTCCTCGTATGCAGACTCTGCTTTGGAGCCAAGCGTAAGCAAGGTAGTGCTACGAGGTGATGTTCAATGTCTGCAACAGGAGACGGTGCAACAAAAGCCGAGATGGCCATCCTGCCTGATGGCTTCCTTCTAAAGCTGTAATGGAAAGAAGGAGTATCAGCCTCCATGGGAGACAGAAAATATAGGCCTTCTGAAGAAGAAAGCAGAGGACAGTGATGCCTAAGTAACGAACAGATCAGTGCTGTGGCATTCTTCTTTTCTACCATGGGACTTCAATCTCCCCCCCCCTTTACCCACCTCAGGGAAACAATAGGCCAAACTCTCCTTGCTGGCATGATACAAATGGTGAACCTTTTGGAAACTAATGGCCTTAATTTAAGAAATCATCATAGGCATTATCTGTCATTATCTGTAGCAGTTTATGATCTGTGACTCAGCTTGACTTCTTAATTTGAGGCAATTTGACTCCAAAAGTAAATGTCGCTTGTGTAATCCATGTAAGATGATTTTGGTCCTACTGTGAGATAAGACAACAACAACAAAAAACCCAAAATTAAAAACAACAATTAATTTTTTTTAAAAAAAATGGGGTGCGGGGAAGCAAGCACCTCTCAGCTGTGGGGGAAAAACAGCCCCAGCATCGGGGACTTAAAAATTTTTTTTTAAAAAAAATTAGAAGTGCTGACCCAGCCCGGGAGCCATATGGCCATCATTGGAATATTTTTAAAAATAATAAATAAAAAATAAAAAATGGTGCCGACCTGGCTAGTACTTAAAAATAATAATAATAAAATAAATAAATAAACCTTGGTCTGGCCTGCGGGACAGCCAGAAATAAAAAGAAATTAAAAAAAACGGGGTCCAGGGGAGCCAGCACCTCTCAGCTGTGTGTGTGTGGGGGGAGCCCCCAGCTTTGGAGGCCTTGCGCCGGCCACCTGGATCCCTGAGCAGCCAGAGCCGATAAGAAGCTTCCACTTAAAAATTCATATAAAACGAAACGAACTGAGGGGGCCCGAAACAGAATGAACCAAACCATCGATTTTCTGTTTTGGGCCCACCTCTAGTAGGAACCCATGAAAGGGCCTTCTCAGCTGCTTAAGCCCAGACTAGAAGCCAGGACTGCCTTATCTCTGTTGCCTTTCTGGAAAAAGAACTTTCTCTTCAGACAAGCTTTTCCTGAACGATAGTCTACCTATTATGTGTCTTTTATATGAATCTATTGGATCACATAGACTTTGTGTTTATAACTACTTATTACCTTATGGGTTTACAGTAACACTATGTTTTCAATGTTAGTTTCAATCACTCATAACTCTACATGGAATTTTACTCCCCTTTAACTGCTTGTGTTTTCTTGTAGCTTTAATGTAATGTTGTCTATTAGTGCTCCAGTACCAAAAAATCTTCTGTCAAGGAACTGAATGATTTTAGACTGGTTGCTTTAACTTCTGTGGTTATGAAAACTTTGGAGAGACTAGTGTTTGCTCATCTGAAATCCATCATGGATTCGTCATTAGATCCGTTGCAATTTACTTACCGTGCAAATAGATCAATATATGATGCTGTTAGTATGACTTTACATTATATATTGCAACATCTTGAATCTCCAAAGTCTTATGCAAGGGTTCTTTTTGTTGATTTTAGTTCGGCATATTATTCCAGATTAGAGATGGGCACAAAATGAGCAATTTTTCGTTTTCGATTTTGTTTTCGGTTTTTCGTTTCATTACATAACGAAATGAAAAATGAATTTTGTCTCCAAAATAAAACAAAATGAACCGAAACACCAGAAATTTTGTCGTGTGTTTCGTTTTCATTGTGGCAAAACATTGAACTGTAATGAATGCTAACGAAACAGCAATTTTTCATTTTTGTTTTCATTTTTTTGTTTCGCTACATAACGAAACGAAAATGAAATTTTTTGCAAAAAATTCACAAAAAACGAAAACGAACCGAAACGGACCCCTTAAACGACAAATGACAAACTAAACACCATTTTTTTGAGTCGTGTCCATCTCTATTCCAGATATCCTTATGACTAAATTAAATCAGCTGGCTGTACCTGATCATATTTGTAAATGGACTGTAAGCTTCCTAATAAATAGAAAGCAGCATATGAAGTTAGGTAAAACTATATCATATATTAGCAAGGTTAGCACAGGAGCACACCATAAAACTAGTTGTGTGCTTTCTCCATTTCTTTTTTCCTTATATACCAATTATTGTACCTCAAAGGATTCCTCTGTTAAAATAGTGAAGTTTGCAGATGACAGTACAGTGATTGGCCTCATTCGAGACAGTGATGAATCTGCCTATAGTCAAGAGTAGAGATGGTCACAAATTTTAAAAAATTGTGTTTCGTTTGTCGTTTGTCGTTGAGAGGTCTGTTTTGTTTTGTTTCCATTTTTCGTGAATTTTTGGAAAAAATATGTTTTCGTTTTTCATTTTTCATTTTTCATTTCTACCCGCTTTTTGTGCGATTTTAAAGCATTTCTGTGCTTGGGTGTCGCCCAATGCCCCAGACCAGAGGGAAAACACTAAAAAAATGATGCTGGCAGAGACACAGTATAGACTAGGTTCGCAGGGAGGCTGCAAAGGCAGCGGCAGGCATTGCCCAGGGTGCAAGGCAGCCACAGAGTGACTGCACTGCAGGGCAGGGGAGGGTACTCACTGAGAGGTACGCACACACACACACACACAGGGAGGATGTCCAGGGCATTTTAATACCCAACAAATCAATATTAGGCATCTGGGAGCCATTTTGCGTCAATGTCCCCTAACTTCCCTTAAAGAAAAAAAAATACAGCGATCTGAGAAAAGACATAAATGCATGTTTTAAGGACACCCCCCCCCCGGTAGGTATTATCAGAAAGTATAAATAATTATCGCTGCATTTTTATGGATGTTCAGGGCGTTTTTTAACATTTAAAACAGCTCATTTCATTGCACGTTGCCAGTAATGAAAACGAAACGTAACAAACACAATTTTTGTGGTTCTGTTCATTTGGTTTCATTTTCATCACAATTTTCATTTGTCGTTTTGTTACATAACGGAACGAATAATGAATAACGGAAATGAAAAATTGTTCGTTTCATGTCCATCTCTAGTCAAGAGATTGAACAAGTTGTTTTATGGTGTACTCAAAATAATCTTGAATTAAATACATGCAGAACTGTAGAAATGGTGGTGAATTTTAGGAGGACTCGTTCTATACAACCACCTCATATCATATCAAATAACTTAGTGTTAATATTGGAGTCCTTTAAGTTTTTAGGTACTATTACATCTCAAGATTTAAAATGGTTATCTAACATTGGAAGTATTATTAAGAAAGCACAACAAAGAATGTTTTTTTCTGTAACAACTAAGGAAGTTAAGACTGCCAAAAGAACTGTTGATTCATTTTTATAGAGGTGTTATTGAATCTATCATCTGTTCCTCTATAACTGTCTGGTTTAGTTCTGTGACTAAGCAGGACAGATATAGACTTCAACGGATAATTGGAACTGCATAAAAATATTGCTACTAATTTGCCATCTATTGTGGAACTGTGTACTACATGAGCTAGAAAGAGGGCGATGAAGATATATACAGATTCCACACATGCTAGACATAATCTGTTTCAACTGTTACCCTCAGAATGACGTTTTAGGGCATTGCATGCTAGGACAACTCGATATAAAGATAGCTTTTTTCCAATTGCTATCAAACTTGAATAATTTTTTCTTTTCTTCTTTTTTAAATAATAGGTTATATTGTGTTGTACTCTGTTTTTTGTTTGTTTTTTGTTCAATATATGACTCTTATACAGTATCCTTATTGCATATGGAGAGCATTTTTATAAAAACAAATTCTGGGTGTGTCCAACCACACTTGGCCAATTTTTAAGAAAGTTTTTAAATCTACATGCCATAATCAAGGCCAAAATTTTGTAGTCAACGTTTAGTAAGGAAATTGGTCTATAATTATTTCTTTCCTCTAAATCAGAACTCTTCTTTGGAATCAAAGTCATAATCGCTTCCCATGATTTTGGGGGTACTGCTTTTTGCATTGCCTTGTTGTAAACTTCTCTCAATTTAACACTTAATATATGCTGAAAAGATTTGTAGATTTCTGCCGGTTGACCATCTTGCCACACTTGGCCAATAAAAGGATTCTGATTCTGATTCTGATTCTGTAAGATGTCCCTCAATTCCCTGTTCTCAATACTTGAACATGTTGTCTTAATTTTACTGGACTGTATATTATCACTCATTCTGTAAGCCACCTTGAATCCTTTTTCCAAGGGGAACGGTGGGGTAAAAATACTCTAAAATAAATAAATAAATAAATAGAAGTTAGCTAGAGGTCAATCTCCATATCATGGTTTAGTACTTGGCTGTAGAATCTGCTCTGCTTGGGACTAACAACTGGATTTTACGCTGTGTTTTTAATGTGGCAATAATAAAGTGCAATTTGTAGCCCTATACACACTTGACTAGCTGCCCCATGACTAGAAATGGTTTGAAATATAAGAAAGGGTGTTGAAAACAAATTAAATCAAAATGTAAAGAAAATTAAAAAAAACCTAACCTGCACTCACCTTTGAAAACCTTTGTGACTGGTGCAAGGGATACCTCTGTTCCTCTCTCCTCCCTCTGCTTTCAAGGCTTGCCTGAAAGGGAACATTCCAGACAAATACCCAAAATCCAGTGGGGGGAAGGTGTGTGTGTGTGTGTGTGTGTGTGTGTGTGTGTGTGTGTGTGTGTGAGAGAGAGAGAGAGAGAGAGAGAGAGAAGAACCATTATCTCACTTGCGATCATGTGACCTGCTCCTCTGCTTGCATTGCAAAACATTGTTCTTTAATCAAGGCAAAATTTAGAAGAAATGTTTGCTTGTCTTGCAAAACACTCTTAAACCATGGTACTTGTAAACCAAGGTATTACTGTAATTCACAAGCTGAGAGAGGATGAATGTCCCTAGTCCCTGTTCTACACCAAGGTGTAGGGTTTATAAAAACAACAACTTCTAAATGAGCTAAGCAAATGTGTCAAACCACTTAGTACTGGATATGGGGATGGGAAGCTGGGTTACTTCAAGTAGTTCTTCTTAAGGGAAATGGAAAGATAACACTAGTCGTTTTGACTGCTTCAAATGTTGCAGCCTCTCATTTCCAGCTAGCTGCATAAATGGTTTGTTCTAAAACACAGAATAAGTTGGGAACAATCTGGGACTGGGTATAATCAGGGCTGGGTATCATAAAGCATTTGCCAGTGCCCACCCTCTTATGAGGGCAGACTGCCCATCCCCTAACCTTCTGGCCCTGCTTAGCTTCATTCGGATCGGTATGCTTTTTCCTCTCCCCAGGAGTTGGCCATCTATCCAAAGGGAAGGGCAAACAGCAAATGGGCAATGGCAACAGCAGCAAGGGAATGACTCACGAGTAGGATCTTGCCCATGGTTCCCCCAGGACATAGAGCCAGCTCTGGAATGAAATAAGAAGGGACAGGCACTGGTCTGCTTTCTCCAGTATTGCTTCTCCTTCTGCCATCATTCTCTCAAAGCAGCACCACTGTTTCTGCAACGAAGCTTTCGTCCAGGCCCTGACACTTGCAAGAGAAGGCAGCAGGCTCCAAATTCTGTGTACTAGGTAGTGTTTGTTTTGGAGCAAGAGCCCTAATCAGTAACACATCAGGAAAGCGAATGTGACATGTACACGCGTCACAGCTTGCTTGCATTTCCTGAGAGAGCTCTCACCATCCTCTCAGGCACAGCCAGCCTCCCATGTGCTTGTAATTAAGAACCAGATCTGAACCATCTACAGTATTTGCATTCAGCTCCAGGGGGAGAAAAATAGAAAAGCAGATGTTGGGGCAATTGTTGAATGAATTAGGACGCAGAATAGCCAAGCCGCTATTATGGCTTTATAACATATACTCTAAAGCAGTTGAAAAGGATGAAGAAGATTGGCCAGGTATGAACCCAATCCATGTATGCTGACAAATAAATATAAGAACATAAGATGACTGGTGCTGGGTTTGACCAGTAACCTATCTCGTTCTGCATTCCCTTCTGACAAGAGTGAAACAGGTGACTACGAGAAGCCAAGAAAAGCAATGAGAGCAATAGCTCCCTTTTCTGTTCTCCAGCGCCTCTTGAGTTATTATTGTCCCTCAATGTAGAGTTGGCCACCATGGGTCCTAGGCATTTTTCTCCTTTTAAAATAATCCAAGCTGGTGGCCAACAGCTTGTGATAGCAGATCGCCCAGTTAGACTGTGTGATACATGAAGAAATACTTCATGTATCACACAGTCTGTTTTTGTTTGCCTTCCATTCTCCCACTGTTCCATTTCCTTGACCTAAGATTTTATCATTATGATTCACAGAATCAAAGAAATGTAAAGCTGGATACTTGTCTTGCCAAATCAGGAAATTACAGCTAAAGCATCCCTGATAGATAACAATTTGCCTTCAGTTTCCAGTGGAGAGTCATCTTCAAAGGCAGTCCATTACTGCTGAACAGCTCCCACTGTCACAAAACTCATTCTAATATTAAGCTGAAACCTTTCTTTCTTTCTTTCTTTCTTTCTTTCTTTCTTGCTTGCTTGCTTGCTTGCTTGCTTGCTTGCTTGCTTGCTTGCTTTTTTGGGTGGTGGTGGTGTAATTTTAATTCATTCCTTTGGAACCTATTCTCTGAAGCCAGAGTAAATGGGCTTGCTCCATCTTGACTGCCTTCTTATATTTTGAAGATGGTTTCACTTCACAGTATTTTCTTCTCTAGGCTAAATGTATCCAGCTTAATCTTTACTATTCCTTAAAGGGACTGTTTTCCATAATCTTTACCATGTTAGTTATCCCACTCAGGACACGTTCCAGCCTGCTGATAGCCTTTAACTACATAGCCCAAAAGTACAGTATTCCAAGCAAGGTCTGACCAAAGTAGAGTAGGGTGGTATTATTAATTCCCTTCATTTGGACATTAGTCTTTTGTTAATACAATCCAGTACAGAGTTAGACATTTCTGCTACTGTGTCATAATATTGGGTTACATATAGCTACTAATATACTAAGACCTGTAGGACATTTTTACATGTACTACTGCCAAAGCAGCTGCCACTCCTCCCATGTTTGTATGCCTGATTCTCCTCACCTGAGTAACGAATCTTAACCTTTCTGTTTGTTGAAACTGAGGCCAGAAATAAACATTCAAAAGAGCCTATTTATACATGGTAATGTTAGAGAGGTGAACAATGCTTGTTATAGAGAGGAGATTAAGGTAACTTTTCCATGTGTATAAAATCACATTTCTGAGGAATAGTACAATGTTTTAAGACATCCTGGGTCTTTTCAAGGAGAAAGGCAGCGCAAAAATACTTCAAATAAATAAATAAATAATATTTTGCCTCTGATGAAGAGGACAATGATGCTTCAGTGCCATGATTCACACACATTCACACACATATATTATATTTGCACGGGTGGGTGGGTGGGTGGGTGGCAAATATGTTGATAGAGATATTCACAGATATCTGACTGTGTGAGGGTTCAATCTTCTCTAGGGCTGGTTCCGATCCATAGATGAGTTCAGAGTCAATTTTATTATAAACTTCAAACGGGTTTTTATTTAAATTAACATGAGAACATGAACATATATTGTCTCCGGATCTTTGAGACAACTTTAACAACTTGGAAACATCAATATTTTCTAATAAAGGCTCTTCAATTGCAAAAGCTAAATGACTGTTTTCTTTAGAAATATTGCCTAGAAACGGGGACGATACTGGGTGCCTCTCCCCAGACATTGACTGACGCAGCACGGGTGTCTCGCCCATTGGGATACAGGATTCTCGTTCCTGCCCTTTCTCCATTCCGAATTGGGCTTATCAAATGGTCCCGGCCACCTCACTGGTCTTACTTGTACTGACCATTCCAACTCACCAGTCTCCCGGATTCTAGGTATCGGAATCGTGTCCTCCCATCTCAGTTTCCTCCCTTCAGTCTGAGTCCCAACCTCTTTTACGGGTTTTCCCCAACTGTCACTGGTCCTCTCACGCGCCTGTTTTTCCTCCCCTGGGTCCTCGCGCTCAACCCACCCATCATCGACCTCATCAGCTGCCCATAAACCTTCTTGAATATTCTCTTGTCTCTGCTCTGATGACCCTAGGATCCCAGCACTCATAGTTTCCACTTGTAAATCCTCTATTTTCTCAACCCGTTCTACATTCACATCTTTATTACATTCTTCTTTATCACGTGGCTTTGTTTCAGACTGCTCACTTCTCACATCTCCTTCACAGACTGTCATTTCTACTGTCCCATAAATTGTTTCCAATCACTAGCCTGCACATACTATATAGCAGCAGTTCTCTCCGGATCTTCAGGTAGTTGCACATGAATTCCTCAAAAGTGTCTCATGACATGAGTCTCTAAAGCCCTTCCTGCACGCTTCCCTCAGAATTAACTGAGCTGTTTTGTACTGCCTGCTTTTTCATCCATGAAATTTCAATGCTTTCAAATAGATCACACAGTGGTGTTACTTAACCCTGTCACTCAAAGCTGTCCTATTGGAGATTCTAAGCCTGATAGCCATGGTCACCTCCAGAAGCAATGGCCTGGTGGTGTTATTGTGGCGTCAACATTTGCCTGAAAACTCTTATTACTGACCCTGGCCTTGCATCATACAGTTAAAAAAAAGGAACCTGCCTTTTGGCAAGTCAGACTGCCAAGCCATGTGATCCAAGATTGTCAATTCTGACTGGCACTTTGTATCGGCCTGTGACGGAACCCTCATGAATATTAGAGTGGATGGCCAATCACCAAGTTTAGGGTGGGTTTGGACCAGATATAAGGAGGTGACCATTGAACTGTCAATTAGTAAGATCCAGAGTAAGATCAGAGCTGAGAGAAAGACCAGGAGCTCAGTCCGTGTTAGCTGGCAACAGGAAAGAGTAACTATTAGAGTTAGGACTGGCTAGGGTCTGGCTAGGGTATGTTTAGGGACTTGGTTAAGTTACATCTTAAGAACACTTCAAAATGAAAGTTATGAAAGCATGCTATTATTTATGTTGTGAAACTAAATGAGCTACATATTTATGTTGAAAAGTTAATACATGTGTCAGGTCCCGGTTATTCATAGGATTAACAAGTCAAGGTTTTAGTAAATGGTGGCAGCAAAGGTACAAAAGGTTTCAACTCATTCTTAAAGTGCGGTCAGGTTGTGAAAGACCTGGTCAGTCACAAGGCCTACCTAGTACATAATTACTAACTAGGCCCAACCTTGATTAACTTCCCAAACAAGACCTGTCTAGGTATATTTAATATGGTGGATGCAGGGCTCCTCTCTCCAGTATGTTTCCTTTGTGCTTTGGAACAATAAAGTCATGTGCAGTTTCTGGAGGAAATGTTCTATAGCACAGCTGTTAAAGATAATGGCATTTTTTAAAAATGAGGGATGCCCAAAATTCTGCCTTCCTCAATCTTCAGTTGAGTCTCCTATCTAGAAGTCATTACCAAAAAAGGGCTGACTATGGACAATCAATTCTGAAGGAAGGGAATTTTACAAATGTTCAAGCAAACATTCTTGTTTATTCTTTCCTATCAACTGAGGACTCAAGGCTCTGGCAATGATCTAAGAACTAAACCCAGTCGTCCGGGCTCAAATTAAGACCCAGCTGGTAATGGCTTTAGTTAGCACTTGTAAAAGCCCACCACCACTGCTGGAAACAGTTCATCAGCAAAAACTGTAAATTCTAAAAACCTCCAAGGAGTATTTAATGTGGCAAAAGAAAACCCCATTTGGACAAAAAAAGCACTAATAAAGCAAAACAGACAATAATTAGTGTATTAAGTTACTTTAACGGGACAGGAATATCATCATTGGCAGCTGGCTTGAAGATTTATAGTGCCAAGTGCTGCTATTTGTGGAAAAACTAGGGCTCCTTAGACCACTTTACATTTGATAATGGTGAGTGAGTCCCCAGTTTTAAGGGTGAAAGGATAATTATTCACTGTGTGCCGTATCAGTGCCATAGTGGTTTGTTTCAGAAACTTAAGTATTTTGAATAAATCAACTCTATTTGTATATTGGTAGCCATAGTGAAATATGACAAATGTGATATGCTGTGTCACTGCCCATTGAGCAGCTGAACACTACACATCTTAGACCCAAGTATTTTGGAGGTAGCTGATACTGCGAAGCTGTATAGTGGCAGTCTAGAATGACAGGGGAACATAGTGGGGGAAATGGTTCTTCTGTCTCAGGACTTCTGGGGGTTGTAGTCCAAAAATATACATCTGCAATTTTTTTACTGTCAGAACTGAAATAGCTATGGGTTTGTGATGAAATTGAGAAGGGCGAGATATTAATGTCAATTTGAAAAACATCCATTTTGTATCCCAAATTTACTGAAAGCAAGGGGATGCAAGATTTGCAGAAATCATTGGGTATCCTATTGAGGCCTAGATGATACCATGCCTATATGTTACAGCAGGCATGTCCAAACTTTGGCCCTCCTGATGTTTTGGACCACAATGCCCAGAATTCTAAGCTTAGATTGCCAATGGCAAGAGACTCTGGGAGTTGTGGTGCAAAACATCTGGAGGGCCGAAGTTTGGGCGTGCCTGTGTTACAGAATCCATATATGCTAGGAAACACATTAAATATACTTCCCACAGTCCCCAGACACAGGGTAGGTGGGTACAAAGTACGGATGGCCAACACAGCTGGAGCTTAGCCTCAGACAGATCCCAACGGTTCTGTGAATTCTCCCTATTATCCTGTTTCTTCAAGAAGTGATTCAATAAGAGTGACATGCGGTACATGTTGTGTTCTAGGTCCTGTGCTGACGTGCAACATCTGGTTTTCAACAGACATAGAAGGTTCACTGTGCAACCAATTTAGAATTGAGTTGGTGGGTATCCCACACCTTCCTTCCAAATTAAATCAATCTAATTGAAGAAGAGGAATTGGATGGTGCCCTTCTGGTACTTTTACCAAGAAGCTATGTTTCATGTAGCTCATAGACTGTATGGCTGAAGGAAGTGGGACAGAGAGGGCAGTGAGGAGCACAAACCTGAGGGCAAGACAGGTGATGGTCAAATGTTGCAGATATTTAATGGAGAATATGCACATAAGGAAGGCAAAGAGTGGCCAGGAAGAGGAACAATAATGTTCAGTCGACAGGGAGTAGGTAAGCATACAGCGCACTTTGTAAGTGGGTTGGTTGCGGAGAGACAATGACTAAGTGAATATTTTTCTGCCTCTGTTTTAAGTGGCAGATACCAAAGGTAGGACATGGGGATTCCTTGAAAGGAACTTTGCTATATACAAGGTTGGAAAAAACTGGCATGTCCTCAGTTTAGGACAGGTACAGAATGTACACCAGAATTTAAGAAATTAAATCACCTAATCTTATACTCTCCCTCCTTACTAACAGGAGATGGAGGTGCTTTAACTGGCTGATACACTTGAACAGCTAATTTCATATTGTCTCGTGCGCTCCTAGAGGCATTTGGTGGGGCCACTGTGAAATATAGGAAACTAGACTAGATGGCCTTTGGCCTGATCCAGCATGTTTCTTCTTGTGTTCTTATATCACTCTTATTATCATCTCTGGGAACAAAACACACTTAAAATCTGGAGTGACAAGTGAAATAAGTGATGAATATTCAAAAGTAGGCTAGGTCACTACAAAAACAAAAAATGTAAGCTAAGCTTTCGATAACAACTTGCTATCTTTATCAAAGCATTGTACCAAAAATCCAATCTTGATTAGAGATGGGCACGACTTAGCGGTATTTTCGTTTTTATTTTCGTTACATAACGAAACGAAAATGAAAAACGGTTCAAAATGGACCGAAAACGGGAACGAAACGACTAATTTTGAGCCAATTTTCGTTTTTCGTCACTGAAAAAACACATAATGGAGCTAAATGGGGAGAAACGAAAAATTTTTCGTTTTCGTTTTCGTTTTTTCGTTTTCGTTACGTAACGAAACGAAAATGAAAAATTTTGAAATTAGCTCACGAAAACGGAAACGAAACGAAACGGACCCTAGCCGAAAACGAAAACGAAAACGAAAACGAAAAATTTTTTCTGAGTCGTGCCCATCTCTAATCTTGATAGATGATGTAGTCTATCAGGTGCTGAGAATCTTTTTGGTGAGATGGAGATGATGGTATCAGGAGGCAGGCTGGTGTTAAGACTGCTTCAAAGTCCCAGATACGGTTTAACACCCAGCATATCAAACAAAGCAGCATAGTCCTTGAGCACCCCCCCCTTCCCACCCTCAATTTGGCTGTATCGAGACTAAAGGTCCCTGCTCATCTGAGGGAATTGTGTGTGTGTGTGTGTGATACAAAAGCATGTGTTCCAGTTGAAAGTTGGGGAAAATGTAGCAAAACTCACTAGGAATAATCAGGGCCAGATTCAAAAGAAGCAATTTTACCTCGTGGCTGCAGTCCAGGCCCCTGGTGGCCAGAATGTAGAACATTGAAGTGACTGCTACAGGAGAGGGAGCCTCAAGAACAGCATATTCACAGTACTGTATCCTTCTTTAAGCAAATTTGTTCCATTCCCACAGCAGACCAATAGACAATTGGTTGTAATGGTTCTGGGTTCAAAGACACTTCTAGGTTCAAGAGGAGGAGGAAGTAGAAAACGTAAACTTTCTCCAGTAGGAGGGTCTTTAATCAAGATCCAGGGTAATTCATTTTTACTGTAATGAATATCATGGATAGAGTTCTTATGGGTAGTGGTAGTGGGAGGAATTCCAGATGCCAGAAATGCTCCAGTAATGCTAAACAAAACAAGTCGGGGAGCCGTGTAGCCATCACAAAAACCAAATACAGAATAGGTGATACCTTTTTAGGCTGCTAGTAAAATGACAAAAAGTTGCTAATATTTCGAGGACAATGCCCTCTTCCTCAGAGCTGTATCAAACGTTCAAGCAAGGCAAAAGATGGAATTACCAAGAGTAAGTTCTTAGATGTAAAGTTCTTGGTAAGATGGAAATAAATGCCAGGTGGTTTCTTAGTTGAGGCCTGGAGCAGAGATTGGAAGCATCTCTGATCCAGGGCTGCATCTGAAGTTATGGGTTGTGTTCACAGCCCAGTCCTTCAAACAGTGTTACATGAATGTACACACATTCACACCCCCTCTCTCCATGTGGCACTTTGAGCCAAATAGCCCCTGCTTGGCCAGAGAACCCTTTTGCTTGCCCTTTTTGTTATTTTACTAGCAGCCTAAAAGATATCACCTTATCTAGTTTTGTATCAAAAATAAACAGTTTAGTAGGAAAACATTTTCCCTGTCCAATTTGACCATTCGAAAAGTTGCTGGGAATGAGTAGCAGGGGTTCATAATCAATGGACAGTGAAGGATTCACCATCTCTTATCTGGTACATATCTGGAAAGAACTCAGCTTGAGCACATCCCATTTTGAGAGCCATGAATCTTATTAAAAACCACAAAATGAATTAGATCTTTTCCTAACAATAGCATTCCAGAGAGTCAGGTATTTAAACAGACCCCAGGAGACCTTGTCATCCTGCCCTGCTCTTCTCTGACTAATCTCCTTTGTAAGTGTTGGGTCAGAATCAACAATGGTTTTCCACTAAGGTCATTCACTTTCTCTGTTTACACTGCTAATTTTATCACAGCTGAGTAGCTAATGGCATTATTTATGTGCTCTCTTGGAGTGATGAATGCTAGTGCTAAATAAAGGCCTCCTGGCAGGGCAGGTGTAGGGGCTGATAAGGGCAGGGCCAAAACTGTATAGCACAGAGGATTTAAGGGGCCTCTGTTTACTGCAGAATGAGCTCCTTAATGACTCAGAAGCCACTCTGTCAAGGACAGCTTATGGATGCAACGAAGACATTAATGAATGCATGCCTCCTTGTCAGGAAGTCATCAAGAGAAGTGCCAGACAGGAATTCTAGAACAGTGTGGTATGAATCAGCTAAGCTCTTATCATTAGGTTATATCATTTTATGTCATAGACAATGTTGTAATTCTGGTTACACATTTGAAAAAATCCACCATTTTCTCAGTTTTGTTGTTACAGAACACTGAAAAGCACTAGATACATAGAAGCACAAATAGGGGAAAAGCTATGTGAAGTAAAGTTGTCTGCTCCACCCCAACCTCTTTTATTATTTAGGTTTTTAGAACTTCCATGCTTTAAGCTCCCCCCC
>JAHTLZ010000010.1:27989235-27999601 GCA_023846285.1 Phrynocephalus versicolor | reverse complement strand
CTCTCTCTCTCTCTCTCTCTCTCTCTCTCTCTCTCTCTCTCTCTCTCTCTCTCTGTGTGTGTGTGTGTGTGTGTGTGTGTGTGTAGTTCTTTTGGAGAAGACTTCTGTGTAACTGGCAGGGTGGGTCTTTTCTACATGAAAGGTTCAATTGGTTTCTCTAATATGTAAATGTCCCATTTGGGTACCATACAATTTCCATTTGGTGTGAGACCGGAGAAATCTCTGTGAAGAAGTTTCATGATGCTAAAATTTTTGATTGGAAGCAACAATGGTAATGATGAGATGAGACTCATGTAAGTTAGTGGTCTTGATAGATTTCCACGGACCATTTGAAACCTAGGAAGAGACCCATGCTCTGGGGAAGAAGAATCTCCTGCACAATGCCCAAAGTCGTTTTGGAGGATTTATGCTTTGATGTAATATATGAGCATGACTGGGAAAGAGAAGCATTCTTTAGGAGAGTGCTAACATGACCATGCACACTCTGCTTTCGTACTGAGATACTGCAGAACTGTCTTGCAACACACCCACACTGCCCCAATACCCACTCCCACCTAACTTTAGTGGCAAAATGCCACAACCTGGCTTTTGACTGAAGATGAGTAACCAGACCTGCTTAGTGTCCACTGCTTAGGCTTGCTATTTCTGTGTTCTGTTTGCTGGACTAAGGGGGACTGTAATGGTAAAAGTCATTCCCAAGTAACTAACACTGCTGGCAAAGAAACAGCGCACAGTTTTGAGGGTGACAGAAGCCACCTCTTTGGTGTCATGCAATTCCCGGAGCTGAATATTAACGATAAGCATCTTTTGCACCCAAGAACTCATTAAGTACCTAAATTCACAGTCCCAACATGCACACGTGCGCATGCACGTACACAGACACACACACACAGACACACACAGAGAGACACACACGTGTGTGTGAACACCCAAAAAAGAAGGTATGCTTCTATCATGCTTGTGCCCTGCCCTTGATTGGGCTCATCTTATTCAACAGAATGGCTGTAGACTAAACTATGCGACTCATAAAGATAGAGCAACACGCAGCTGAAATGTGTGGCCAGCATTTTTCAGTCAGGTTTGCAACACTAAGTTGTCTGACAGGATATGAGAGCTGGATTGTATTTATACTGTGCAGGTTTGTTATATAATTAAAAGCCCGAGAAGAGTAAAGTGAAAGGACTAGTGAAGTGTGTGCGTGTGAGGCAGGGAGCGGAGTGGCTTTACACCAGAAGAAACAGTTTTTGTAAACTTCAACATTTGTTTCCTTCTTTTTTTAAAAAAAAGTTGTTCATTCAGAGGCAGAGATGTACAACACAATCCCATGCCTATTGACTTGGAAACAATGCTAGTATATTTAACGGAGCTGATTTTTGGTAAGCGTACATAGGGCCACAGCCTTCATTTTACCATGTTCTTTCCATTGTGTAAGAAATTAACAAAATATTTTCAAGCCTTTTTGTTGCTGCTGTAAAGAACTAGGACTGATAAATAGAGAAGGGTTTAAGACTAAGTGACAGGGCCTATTTCTGCTTCCTTTGGGGGCTAAATTAGGTTAGACAATAAATCAGCCACCTCTAGTGGCAGTGGATTCTGAATAGATCTTTTACTCATTAACACTATCTTTTAACCAAATGTTTTCTAATTATATGAAGCCCCAAGGATTACAGTGGGGAGGTTAATCACAAAGTTGAATGAGCATGATGCACACTTGAATAGATTTTTTTAATAACACAATTGTTTATATTTACTCTGAAGTAAAGTAGTAGAGTTCAGTAGCACTTACTTTCATTTAAGTCTTTGTAATACTATACATTTGGAGTGCAATCCCATGCCTATGTTTACTCAGAAGAAAGTTCTATTTATTTAAATAGTGCCTTCGTGCGTGGATAGAGCCCCAACATGCTAGAAGACCCCGTGTAGTTAACCCAGTTTCTCCTTTGGAAGCACAGCAGAGACCTGGGTTCAACCTACTGCTCTGTCCTGAAGAACCCAAGATGACTTTGATCCATTCATCGTTTTCAGCCTAAATATGTCTCTTAGGGCCAGTGTAATCATAACATCTAGGAACAGCAGGATAAAATTGTGATTGGCAATACAAATAAAGTATGAAAACTAGTAGAACTACATCAAGCATTATGCATCTGTTTTGCAATACATAGTACCATAGAAGACTGTTGCCTTGCCCTCCAGTGTTTTGTTGTATTTTCCTCATGAAAAAGGTGAGAATAGAGGTAGCAGCCTGAATTATAACAGGTACCTGTACTCAAGTGTGTGTGTGTGTGTGTGTGTGTCTGTCTGTCTGTCTGTCTGTCTGTCTGTCTGTCATCTAACATCTATCTAAATTTAAAACATGTTTATTGCTTTTTTGCCTAGCTGGTGTATCAAAGTGATTTGTAATAGGTCAAAATGATTTTTAAAAACATTTAAAATTTACCAGGAAACAGATGTGAAATATTATTTAAAAGCTGGTCTTGGAATTTTCTTTAAAATTAAAAAAAATCTAGAGACCCAAGATGCTTCTGGACCACTAAGTTGCTTCTACAAGTCCCTTTTACTCCCTGTACCATTTCGTACTCATTTTGCTACCAGTGACCCATCAGCGTTTTCTCTACTTCAGTGGCTAATGTGCCCATTCTTTTAATATTATTATTATTATTATTCTTTTTCCCTCCACCATTCCTCTTGTTTCTGAAAGTGATTGGCACTTGGTAGGTAGCCAGGAAGTCTGCAAATATTGTAATACTTTAAAAGATTAGAGGCCGTATGCTTCTCAATAGCTGTTAACTAAGAAATGTTAAGTGGGAAGACCCATGTTATCCTACTTGTGGACTTCTAATGGACAACCAACCGGACATTGTGTGAACAGACTGTTGAAGTCGGGAAGTGTGTTCTAATTGCACTCATCTTAATCTTCAGGGCAGAACAATACAATGATTCAAAGAAAGAACAGGTAGATGAACCTTAAATTAGTTCTTCCTTCAGTAAGGTTCTGCCCACTGTGGGGAGGGGGCCACTCTATGGACAGCATCAGTGTGACCTCCCTAAACAATCTGTTCTAACATACGACCCTTTAGAGACATGAGGATGCCTGGCACAATAGTCCTAAGGAAGGGTGCAACTCCCCAGGAGCTGTTAGGTTAGGGCAAAACATTTCCGTTACAGGTCTTGCTCCTGATTGAGAAAAGCCAATACCTTTCAGTTGTCAGATGGCACTTAACTGCTGCCGTTATTCTGGGTGAACGAACATTTGTGTTATATTTTCCAATAGCAAAAACTGGGGTCACCAGGGTGTCTGCTGTTTCTAGCCAAATCCAGATGGGGTTTTCCTATAAACAAGTGCACACAGAATATTTATACAGGCAGTGGCACCTGACGCCTTAGCACTCAGGACATTCTATTGAGTAGCCACTCATACTATAAGTCACGGCCGTGCATTAAGTAAATATTTTAATATAGCCATGTCACTGTTTATTATGGAATGGCGTGAGCCCAAATGCTTGCCTAATGCTTGGTTAAAAAGTCAGTTTACACCATCCTTTACAGTGAATCAAAGAATGCATAAACGGGACTCTTTTGTTACTCAAAGCTATGTTTACTTTACTTTTCTGTAAACCTTTCGAAACACTTGCTTATAAGAGCTGATAGAACCCAGATTTTCCCCTGTTCCAAAGGTGTCCTTGATGTCAGAAAGGTACCACACAGAGTAATCAATGGACTTTCCACTGAATAAGCACCAGCCTTTTCCTCTGCCCCTCCACAGCTTTGTTTAGAAAACAGAGCAAAGTTAAAGAATGAAGAAGAGCTGGAGCATGAGGGCTTTAAAAAAAGAGTAGGACCAAGGACTGGTCGTGATACTTGAAGCTGCCTTGGCATAGATGGCAGAGGATTGTGGTGAGGTACAGGGTGAATAATGTGCCAGAAAGTCCCAGGTCTCAAACTAAAACATCTTTCCTGGGAGATACTGCAGGCTAGATAGATCCTATTATTATTATTATTATTATTATTATTATTATTATTATTATTATTATTATTATTATTATTATTATTATTATTATTATTATTATTATTAACCACCACCTTCATCACCATCATCATCATCATCACCATCACAGCAGACAAGATAACTAAGCTGGATTTTGTATTAGAAATCACTAGTCGAATGTTTCCCAAGCATTTAGGACTATGTGATGTATCAGCAAATTATGTGAGCAGATCCCAGTAAGGTGGCCTTCTGTAGCTGATTGATGGTGACTTTGTCAACTCCAATTTCTTCTAACTACTTGCTTAGCTCTTTAGGTACTGCACCCAGCGTGCTGATTACCACAGGGACCACCTGTACTGGTTCTCAGATCCTGATATCGGGGAATTTTTTTCAAGTTGTTTTTCAGTGACTCTACTATCACCTGGTATAGCATTATCAATGATCCACACTTTTTTCTTCTCCACAATCATAATACCGCGGTATTATGCTCCAAAACCCTGTCTGTTTGTATTCGGAAGTCCCAAAGTAATTTTGCACGCTCATTTTCAACCACTTTTTCAGGCTTATGATCCCACCTGTTCTTTGCTATGGGCAGATGATAGTTCTGACACAAATTCCAGTGGACCATTTGAGCAACTACATTATGACACTGTTTATAATCAGTCTGAGCAATTTTCTTGCGCCAACTCAATACATGGTTGATAGTTTCATCTGCCTCTTTACATGTGGGGGACTCAACTGATTTTTCTATTCCAGCCTTAACTGCATTTGTTCTGATAGCTTGTTCTTGAGCTGCAGAAATCAGAGTTTCTGTCTCTTTTTTCAGTGTTCCATTGGTGAGCTATAACCAGGTCTTTTCCTCATCTACCTTTCCTTTGATATTTCCGAGGAACTGCCCATGCAGTGCTTTATTGTGCCCACTGGTGTAGCAAGGTTTTGGGGTGCCTGGGGACAAAGTTGTTTTTGCACCCTTCTGGCCCTCACCAACCCCATCACATCCACCCAGCAAGGGGGGGGGCAATCCTGCAGGTGTGGGGTGGGTGGGTGCATGGGTGGGCATTTGTGTGTGTGTGCACGCACAAACACACCTTACCTCTCCCGCAGTGGCCCAGAGAAAGGCGAGGAAGAGTTGGAGCAGGAGGAGCAGGAAGAGCAGGAGGAGGAGCAGGGCACCGCAGCCACCATGCTCGCCCGCCTGCGTGCCTGCTTGCTTCACCGCTTGCTTGACTCGTGGTGGCAGTGGAGGCAGCTGGGTTCAGGAAGGCACATAGCTGGGCGATCTGCTGAAGGTGGTAATGGGTGGAGTGGACCACTGATGCTATCTGGATTTCCATGGTGAGCCCGGGTCCAATGTTACAGCCAGAGTATGCACCTCATTCTGCATGGCAGGAGTCGCTGCCCTAAAAATGAGGGGGTTTCCCAAGCCGCCAACACCAGGGCCCCCAAGCCAGAGGTCTTCTGTCTTGCCTGGCTTCAACCTCAGTCTATTCACTCTCATCCACTCCAGCACAGTGCCCAGACAGTGATCCAGGGATGAAACGGCATCCACTGCAGATGGAAAAAAGGAGATATAGAGATGGGTGTCATTAGCGTACTGATGGCACAAAACCCGATACCCCATCCTTATGACCTCTGCTAGCAGCCTCATATAGATGTAAAAGAGCATGGGGGAGCTAACCAATCCTTGTGGCACCCCCCAGTTGAGGGACCAAGGGGTGGAGACCATCTCCTCCAGCTGTGCTCTCTGTGGGCAATCCTCTAAGAAGGAGTGGAACCACTGCAAAGCAGTGCCTCCAATCCCCAACTCAGAGAGCCTTGCCGAACTGTTTGATACCATGGTTGACTGTATCAAAGGCCACTGAGGGATCGAGGAGGACCAACAAGGACAATTTGCCCCTGTCAGTCTCCCTCAGAAGGTCATCATGCAGGGTGACCAGTGCCGTTTCTGTAACATAGTATGGCCTGAACCCCGACTGAAATGGATTGAGGGTATTAGTTTCATCCAGGAGCCCCTGAAGCTGGTCCACCACCTACCTCTCAACTACCTTGGTAATGAATGGTATATTGGCGACGGGCCTATAATTGCCAATTTGGTCCGCTGCCAGATTTGTTTTCTTTAGAATGGGTCTAAAGAGTGTCTCCTTGAGGGCAGGAGGAACCCTGCTCTCTCAGAGATACCCATATTATCTCAGCAGCCCATTCAGTAGTCACCAGCCTGGCTGCTTTTATTAGTCAGGCCAGGCAATGATCAAGGGAGGAGTTGGGGCGGGGGGTGACAGCGATCAAGGGCCCTGTCCACTTCAAACGACACCATAGACACCATAGGTTAAAAGTGGTCCAAATCATCAGGCAAGGTGGAGCACTGGACGTCTCCGCTCGATCAACTGTACTGTTTGCAACTGGAGGTCAAGGTCTTGGCGGATGGCCTCCACTTTTGATTTTAAGAAGGCTGCAAATTGGTCACAGGAATTACTAGGGGGAGGCCTATCACTGTGACCAATCCCGGATAGATTGCGGACTATACGAAACAGCTCAGCCAGATGGTTTTGTGCTTCGCTTATTCGGTTAGTGAAGTAAGATCTTCTTGAAGCCTTAACCTTGGCTGAATAAATAGATGACGTGATCCTGACAGCAGATGAGTTGGAATCCATTGGGGAACGCCTCCAAATGCTCTCTAGCATCTTTCTTTCCCACTTTAGAGTCTGCAGGGCCAGGTTGAACCAAGGAGCCCCATAAGCCCAGCAGCAAAGGGGGTGTTTGGGAGCGAGCATGTCTACTGCCCTAGAGGCAGATACTTGATTCTTCTACTCATTCCAACGCTTGTACTGATACACTCCAGTATGTTACTGGTATGGAAAGGACAGTGTATGATGTACTGCATCTTATACAAAAGGAAATTGTATTAGTTCTAAATTGTTGGGTTTTCCCCATTGCAAATAATCTGATTAGGTTTAATCTTAAATGCTAAGACTAAACTTTGTGAGTGAGCACAGTGATTTAACAAGCATAATTTCTCGCTGTCTCCCATGGTATCTAGATCATTCTGCATGCTTAAGGGAGCATATAATAACAAGCTCAAATTCATAACTTATAGATTTTGTCTATCTGTGGCATCCATTTAGTTTCCTTAATGCAAGTGTACAGATCCATACGAAACCCTCTGTTGGTAACAAGCCCATGGACTATCTGAAGTTAGAAAGTATGACATACAACCTGTAGATAATATATTAGGCAGGGGGAGGAATGTTGGACAGGCTACCCTTATAGTGGCAGGAGTTCAGTTTGTCACTGTGTAACAGAAAGTTATGTACACATAACTTCTATGGGCATTACACCCAGGCAACATGCATTGTGCAATTATCTTGTGCAGTTATTATTGTGGCTCCTATTGCAACTGACTTCATAATGTGCCAGCAGATTTGCTTTGTGGGTAGCACTTCTAGTTTGATGCTTTTGTAGCTGTTGAATATATAACAATAAGTTATGCTCTCACATTTCAGGAATTATTTTCCTTTATGTACTCACAAATATTAGGTACAATGGCCAGAATTTTCTTGGTGATTTTGGTGTAAGTTATGTTTGTATAACTGACTGCAGTGAATAGCCACTAACTAATGTATTCCAGTTCAATTACTGGAGGTGTGTATGTTGTGCATGGTTACATAGCCAGTACCTCATTTGTTTGTGGCAGTTTTTCAGTATGAGTTACGCAGTTTAACGTATGTATTCATGAACATATGTTCAGTAAGATTCTGGCAGTTTGATATATATGAGTGGGATCAGCTTCAGTTTTCTGAGGAATGAATATTTGTTTGGTATTATGATTTGCTTTGGCTGCAAGGAGCAGGTAGCGAGAGGTAAGCACCAGTAAATTCCTTAGATCTGCTGGTGGTCAAAACAGGTGCAATATCTGGAAGTTGAGTCATGGCAACTGGACTTCTTTTTCTTGAGAGATTGAAAAGTTGATGACTCAACTTCCAGATAAACTCACCTGGATGACTGAGAATCTTCACAAACAGGTGCAATAATTCATTATTTTGACTTTCATGACTATCTTCAAGCTTTTCAGGTTTTAAAATAATTTATTCTCCCAAAATATTTTGGAATATTGTGTCTGTTTTAACAAATTTCAATATTTCCTAATTTGAGGGAGTCATTTTAGTTTCATTAAGTTGTTGGTGTGCTGTGGATGATAATATTAATAAAAATGTTCCTTCAAGTCAATCTGACTTACAGTAAACCTTTCCAAGGTTTTCCAGGTAGAGAGTACAGTGGAACCTTGACTTACGTCATTAATCCATTCCGGAGGTCTAGACATAAGTCAAAGATGCCTTAAGTCAAACGAACTTTTTCCAAAGAAAGTAATGGGAAAGTGGATTAATCCGTTCCAGATGATGAAAAAGACCACCGAAAAGAGCAATTTAACACAAATTTGACTGTTTAACCAGGCAGCAATAATCCATGCTGTACTATAAAAGAAATAAGATAGCATTGTAGATGAAATAAATTAACTTTTATTAAATTAACAAATTTTAAATTAACAATTTTTAATTAAAATTAACAATTTTTATTAAAATTAACAAAATTAACAAATTTTATTAGATTAACAAATTTTATGCCCTCCAGGGAGAGGTGGAAGAAGGTGGCGAGGAGAAGCGGGCCTAGCCCGGGGCAGAGCCAAGCGCTTGCTCGGGTGGAGCTCGGCCTGGTCAGGAGGAGGAGGAGGAGGAGGAGGAAGGCTGGGCCTGCTCCGGTGTTCACCGTGCTCCGGTGGTGGTGGCAGCTGCCCGCCAGGGAGAGGTGGAGCAAGGTGGTGGGGAGAAGCAGGACTAGCCCGGGTCAGAGCTGGGCGCTCGCTTGGACAGAGCTCGGCCTGGTCGGGAGGAAGAGGAGGAGGAGGAGGAGGAGGAGGAAGGCTGGGCCCCCTCTGGTGTTCGCTGTGCTCCAGCGGCGGCGGCGGCGGTGGCTCCTGCCACTCCTCAGCCTCGCCGAAGCTGCTGCTGCTGCTTCAGTGGCGGCAGCGGCGGCTGCAGCAAGGCCAGCCCACAGTGAGGCCAGCCCCGAGTTCCCGGCCCTTCTTCCTCTCCACCGGAGGAGAGGAAGAAAGCAGGAGCAGTTGGGAGGTGGCAGCTGCGATGCTGGGTCCTGGCTGCTGCCCAATTCTGGGGCCTTGCACCAGGGCTCCGAGCCGTAAGTTGGAGCCTGCGGCACAAGTCAAACAGGCCCGTAGTTGATGCAGGTCAAATATGCCGCAAGTCAAGCGGCACATAAGTCAGGCATTGTGACAAAACCCTGGAAACAGGAGTAATGAATATACGAATCATCAGCCAATCCCAGCAGGAGGGCGGGGAATGGTATGATATAAAAAGGGTGGAGCCTAGTCAGTTGAGGCAGTTCAGAAAAGTTCAGTTAAGTTGAAGGTTTTGAGAGTGAGTGCTGGGAGAGAGCACTGCTCTGTGAGAGTTCTGTCAGGCAGTGAGGGCTATACTGTTTACTAGTTATTGAAGACAGGGAGGCTTGTAGAGTTGATTAAATCTATTGTATGTTAAAGGCAACGCACACCATCCTCAGACATTGTTATATTTATTATTTTCTCAATAAACTTCGTCATTGTTTTTATATTATACATCTGAGTCGGTCCCAATTCATGAGGTGATGATTTTAAAAGGTGGCAGCATTACAAAGTGAATAAAAGGTGGCAGCATTACCATTTCCAACACAATTACTCGTGTAAAAGGGAGGTGTCATCACAATTTGGTGGCACAGCAGTGGGATGTCGAAATAAACCCAGTTGTGCCTTTGAAAACCCAGTCTGTGAAAGGGGTGACGTCACAGGCGTCCACTGTATCCAGAAGTGGTTTACCTCTCCCATCTTCTGGGAGGTACCCTGGGACTGTGCAACTTGCACAAGTTCACACAGACTGACTCGACTAGCAGACCAACTTGACTAGCTCCACAGCGGGACGCCTAAATTACTCAGTTTTCCAGCCAGGTAGCATTTTAAGTAAAACTATTTTTTTAAAAAAACTGTTACTGCTTTCTGTCTTCCTCCAACTCTATTGAACCTTCTTTGACTGTTTGTTGCTGGAATACATAGGGAAGAAACTGGGAAACAAGAGAGAAATAGTAAGAAATTATAAATGCATCAACATGGTGATCAGTTTACTCAAGTATGTTGTGACTGGATATACAGCCACCCTGCCACTGATAGGAGACCAGCACAATAGCAGTCAGCAGCTGTGGCTTCTATGGGCTCTTGCCCATGCATTAAAAAAAACCCAGTAGAATTCTGTTCAAGGTCTTTTTTAGCTTTACACAAAATGTGTTTGTTGCACTATCTATCTATCTATCTATCTATCTATCTATCTATCTATCTATCTA
>JAHTLZ010000010.1:27972435-27984843 GCA_023846285.1 Phrynocephalus versicolor | reverse complement strand
TGTGTGTGTGTGTGTGTGTGTGTGTGTGTGTGTGTGTGTGTGTGTGTTGTGTATTCTTTTCCAGGAAGCAGCAAGACTTTGTTATTACTTCTGCATCCATTTATCTGAACATCTTTTAGCCACCCAACTCACTCTCTCAAGGGACAGCCCATAGGCATGTTGAGGATGTAATTTGCCTTTGCGGTGTTCTTCATTCCATGTTTGCTGTACATGGATTAGTGTAAGATTAGTGGAGTGTAAATCCTTAATCCCCTGGGTATCTGGCCTCTGAAATATATTGTTCTCCATTTCCCCCAGGGCAGCAGTGTTCCATCTTGTAATTGTAAAGTATTTATCTGAGTCACATTAAAAAGCATTTGATATAATTTTAAATTTGGCAACTCTCGACTGCTTTTGTTTCAGACAAGTGTAATTTGGTTGCTTTTAATGGTCTTTTTCTTCATTTTTCCTTCTTTCCTGTCTTTTTGATATACTTTGCCACAAATGGGCAAGATTTTTTTTTAAAAAAATTAATATTTATAAGTAGCTTTCTGCAATGCCATTTGGCAGCAGCAAGGAAGGGTAATAAGCACAGGGTGCTTGAAAATTCTTCTGAATGCTGTTTTTGATGTGGACCTATGGTACAAAATGATTTGTATCTCCCTATCTTTCTGAAAATCCACATCACTGATGGGCTTGTCCCAAGCTCTCCAAAACAACATTTTTGAACATAGAAGTTCATACTTTCTGGGAACTAAATATTATCCACCAAACAGCTCGCTTTCGCACAGAAAGACAAATTTCCTACAATATCCTCCCAGGAGTACAGAGAAAAACCATCCAAAATAGAGGTTCAGACCGAGCAGCATAGCTAAGAACCAGGAGAAGAGGTCTAAAGACGCCATTCCACCTGATGTGGAGTTGAGAGGTGTAAACTCAAACATAGACACCAAGAAGTTCAGAATGTTGACACTAGAAACAGTGCTACCATGTCTCAATAAAGGATACTAGTTTGCTGTTTGAGATCTCGAGAATGCTTAGTTTCTTGTTTCTCTGTGTTGGGACCCTTGGTGCTTCCTCCAATTCTGCATCTCAACATTTTTGGAATCTATTTCTTAACAAAGTTATCAAGTGGTCTAATATATATATATACAGTATCCTGATGTGCAGGGATCACTGTCACAGTGGTCTTTCATACTTGTGTCTGGATATCCCAGTGCTGGTAAGTGAGCTTCTTAGTCACTCATATATGTAATTCACACAGACACAAGGAAGAAGAAGGACAGGTTGCTTACCTGTAACAGTTGCTCCACAGGTAGCCATCTGTGAATTCCCACAATCCACTCACCTTCCCCTCAATAGCACAAATTTCTCTTTCCTTTTCCTATCACTGGCAGACTGGGGAAACAGAAGATCCTGTGTAAGCTGGGAGAGCATGCGCAACACAGGGAACTGGCTCAATGAACTTTAGGTTCTGCACCTGTTTTACACAGCTACGGAAAGAACCCACATGTGTGAATACAGAGATGACCATTTGAAGAACTACAGTTACAGGTAAGCAACCCAGTCCTTGAATTTCCTTCCATTCAGGAAGCCATAGCTAATAACAACTGCCATAAAGAAATAGGGCATCCTAACAACTCACACCACATCCTACATAACATCTATGAAATTGCTTGTGGAAATGGTGGTTTTCCACACTGGAGAGGGGACCGGCAAGATCCATAACTAAAAAGTAATGCAGGCTATTTCTTATAATTTTTCAAATGATGTTTAGATATGGAATAGTGTGGGGTAGATGTGGCATTTTGTTTTGTATATTGTTTTGTTTGGGTGAAAAATCAAGGCATTGATAGGCACATCTCTTCATTTGAATGCAAACTGGCTTCTTCCATGTTTTCATTTGTCTTTTTGTTGCCCTGTGCATCTCAACGAGGAATAAAAAAGGGCTGCCAATCAGTTTGGAAACAAAAGGGAAGACATATAACAAAACATGCCAACATCTTCCCCTGTAACTTTTATCAAGTTGATTTTAATTTCAATTCACCATCCAGGTTTCCTTCTTTTGGGGCTACCTTGGTTTTTGATAGCTCTTGGCTCTCTCTTTATGCTTTGTGGGTGGTGTGTGATTGTGGTATTTTAATTTTTCTTAGGTGCCCAGCATAGTGCTTTGGCACTAGATGGGTGGGATATAAATGTAATGAACAAACAAACAAGGAAGAGCTATACAATGACATCTAATGATTGACCATTTTGTTAACCGCCCTAGGTAGTGCAGTTTGTATTAAGGGGGAGGTATATAAATATAAATATAAATAAATAAATCGAATGAGAAGCTATAGGAAAGAGAACACTCTCTGGACTCTCTCTGCTGGGAGCTGCGTTCTAGAAAAGTTACTTTCTTCATCTTTGCTCAAGCAAGCCCTGACAACTGGGGGACTTGAAAGTTCTTTTCATCTTCTCTTATCTAGACCTAGCAGGTTTTGAGTGGAAGGAATGAAATAGGGTTTTCTCTGTCTACAAAAAGCAAAGGTGGCCCCTGAAAGCCCACTGAACCCTACTCAGAATATATGACGACTTGTTGGATCTATTTTAGATCCCTTTGTTCTCCGGATGGTTTTGACTACCTGATAATAGAGCTGCCCTGGATTGATTGTCAATGTACTGTTAAGTTACCTGTTTCGTTCTGCCAAGTGTCAAGAGGAATGATCTTGTATCAGATGCAGGTACTGTAGAAATAAGATGGACCTAAGATGGACGCATATATGTCACTTAGTGCAGAGATCTCTCTCTCTCTAAGCTACAAGGAATGCATGAGATGAGCATAACGAACAGAAACTCTGCTGTGTATGTAATGAAACACCAGAAAAGCTTCCTTGGCACGGGTCTGTTGAGTATCTCAGTTTATCAACAGCACAGTAACAGGCTGTTTCCAGCGAACCTTCTCAGCACTGAAATGATTTAGAAAGTCACTGAGGCAAAGAAGCAAACATGTCCATGCGCTCATGTACCTCGGGGGCTGAATCATTATCGGCTGTCGTTTTGAGTCTGTTTTTATTTATAAGCTTACCACTGGTGGTGTGTTGAGTACTGTGTAAGACTTTAGACATGCCTATTGCCTTGAGTCGGAGACATGGAAAAACGAAGACAAGCGTGCCACCTGACGTGATGGAACTAAGATGGGATCTCAAGTGCCCAGTTGTTGTTTTTTAAATCCTCATAAGTAATGCTGTGGTGAATTAGACATCCTTAATGGATGATTTTCTTTATTTTTTTCTGTGCACCAACAGCAGTCTGAGATTGGGTGCAATTGTGGATATAGTCTTCTTTGCTTAATTGCAGGCCTTTGGAAAGTTGGTTTTTTTTTTGGGGGGGGGGGGGAGGGTGGGGGGGCTCAGAATCTTCCAGGCAGCAAGGCCTGCTTCAGTGAAAAGACAAAGCACACATCCAGATGGGCACATGGCTCATTATTTGGATCACTTTGAGTTCTGTTTTGCTCAAATAAAAATATGGCATCCACGAATTTTTCCTGTTTGTAGACTGCTCCGCTCTTTTTTTTTTTTTTTTGGAACAGTGGTAAGGTTATAGTTTTTGGCTCCTGTTTACTCCAGTGTATAGCCCATCTGGATGGTCAATTCGTACCAAAATAGAGCTGTGGACAATGTTACTGGAAGTGACAACTCTGTGATGTATTTGGTGGGTTGTGGCATTGAAAGGGATGGTGGAGAAATCTCCCTTCCTCTATTTTCATCTATTTTGCTGTTCTATTTTTAATATACCCATATATATTTGAGTATAAGTTGACCCGAGTATAAGTCGGGGCCCCTAATTTAACTCCCCAAAACTGGGAAAATGTATTGACTCAAGTATAAGTATAGGGTGGGAAATGCAGCAGGGCCTGGCAACTCCTCCTTTGTGAGCTGGGGGGCGGTGTGTAATGTTTAAAATGACTTTTAGCCATCGAGGCAAGTGCTTGGGTTGGTGGCTAAAAGGCATTTTAAACATTGCACGCCACTCCCCTGCAACATGGGGGGGCGGAGAAGTGGCGCACAATGTTTAAAATGACTTTTAGCCACTGACCCAAGCACTTGCCTCAGTGGCTAAAAGTATTGACCCGAATATAAGCCGAGGGCCCCTTTTTCAGCCCAAAATTAGGGCTGAAAAACTAGGCTTATATTCGAGTATATACAGTATATACATTTTCCTATTGATTTAAAGGTATTAGATAAATGAGAAACCCTGGTGGTATTTTGTGAACTGTGGTGTTAGGTTGATGTATTGCTGTTTTGCTACATCACTTTCTTTATTTAGCAAGGAAAAGAAAGTTGCTGTAGCCTGCTGAAAGATGGCTGTGGGAAAAGGCAAAGGAAGGGGAATGTCATTAATCGAAAGTGGGATAAATTGAAGTGATCCAAAGACCTGCCTGGAGGACCCTTCTCACGGGAGGAATAATGTTGACCGGTGTGAAGGGAAGGGTTGCTCAAGGGAAAGATAAAATAAATTACACTAAAGATAAGAACCTTTAGAGTGCGAATCAGACCACTCCAACTTCCTCCATCTGGATATGCCTAAATCACTGCCTGTCCTTTATCATTAGCTAATTTACACTCAGCATGGGTTAATTGGCTGATTTATACCCCTGACAAACTGCCTGTCTATTTGGGTGCTCAATTTAAAGCTATGAGTTTGGCTATTGAAGCACTCAGTTAGAGATTTCCCGATGTTATAGGTAACATTTACCCTCAGCCCTTTGCCATTGTGGCCAGCGATTGGGCATGATGAGTTCTTATTTTTGCATTTGATGTAGTGAGTCTTTGCCCTGGCTGAGGAACTGTTCCCTTCCGTCTATCACTGAAAACCACTAGACTGATAGAAACCAAGGTTCTTCTCTTTTTGGGGCAATTCCTCCTTTCACCAAAGAGGCTCTGGAAGCCAGGCGGGTCCATTGCAATCATTAAAAAAAAAACCTGTATATTCATTTTTATTTCAGTCTGTATAGGATTAATTCCTGTGTTTTGGATTTAAGTTTACTTGTTCCCCAGGAGGGGGGGTGTCATTATGTTTTGAACTACCTCCTGATGTGTTTTCTCTTAAATTTCAGGTGAGTGTCATGCCCTGAAAGGCAGGTGTGTGTGTGTGTGTGTGTGTGTGTGTGTGTGAGTGAGAGAGAGAGAGAGAGAGAGAGAGAGAGAGAGAGAGAGAGAATAAAATAAAAATATGGGAACCTGTTTGCTGAAGGAAATATGTGCTGGTGAAATATTTGGTTGTAATTTGTCTAGGTCAGAGATGGCCCTAGTTTTTCACTATTCTGCTGTAGTCAAGGTGAGCTTTTGATTTAATACACTTAAATCTAACAATTTCTCAAGAATATGTGGATCCTTAAGTGAGCTACAGGCATTTTCCACCCAGCTTGGACCTATGTAAAAAAGGCATCAATGTGTACTGCTCCCAAGGATGAACTGAACTGTGTCTTCAGCCCAAGGATGGGGCTCTGCCTATTTCCAGACTTTTTGGTGCTTTCTGAGTCGTTTTTCATTATTTTATTAATCAGGTTTGTCATTGTGGCTTTTGTTTCTTCCTCTCCTTCTGGCCTGGTGTAGGCTCGATTTGCATTAATTTTCCGTTTCAAGTCCCTGCCATGTTTTTCTTCTTTTCCTTCCCCTTCTTCTGAAAAATACTTTTGTTGTAGTTAAAAAAACAAAACAAAACAAAAAAACACCTTCATAAACCAAACCAGCAAGCAAGCAAGCACAAAGGTAACCACAAAAATTGCCGCTGGACTCTGATCAGCCTTTCTTGGATTCTCAAGGTGGGACACTGTAGGCTGAATGCCCCCCACTTTCTTGGATTTCACTTTTCTGTCGGTACGGATAGCCCAGCATCAGAATGAATCCAGAGTCTGCTACATGCATACAGTTTTACATGGGCTGTGAACTTGTGTAGCTTGAATATGGCATTGGACTGCAGCTCCCATCAACCCTAAGCACCATAGCTAAAGAGGAAGAATCCTGGGAGCTGCAGTCCAGCAACATTTGGAGGGGCACATGTTACCCAAGTCTGTTCTAACTAGGCTCATTTGTAACTTCTAACATGTCTCCCAACTAGAGTAGATCCACAGAATCAATAGAATGTATGCAAGTGATGGCTTACCACGTTCCCGTTCTTTCAACTGGTGTACTGTAGCGGGAACTAGCATATAGATTTAGATCCAGGTCTAACCTGTTGGCATAACTTCTGAACTTGTCAGGACAGGAGCCTTGTGGCACAGTGATTAAACTACTGTATCTCAGCTAAGACTGTGCTCATGACTCAGGTTTTAGTCTCAGCTCACTATGAGGGCAATGTGTAGCCTGCATAATTAAATGGTAAACCTCCCAGAGAGTGCTTTGCTTTTTTCGCTTTTTGTCAATCCATTCCTTCATTTTGCCTGTTGTTATTTTACTAAATCATTTCAGAGTGCACTATTAGAAGGGGCTGATAGGGGGAAACAGGGAATATGCACCTGCTTTTCTCTGGACTGCTGATAAAGACGGAAGAATACATAACACAGGGGTTTAGCTAGGCTGAGAGTTTGATTCTCCACTGGACCACCTTAAGAACATAAGAACAGCCTTGTTGGAAGAGGCCACAACCCATCCAGTCCAGCATTCTGTCTCACACAGCGGCTCACCATTTGCTTCAGGGTATTCCCAAGCAGATGTCTTAACCTGCTTACAATTAGCTGTAAGTGGCATTGAGAGATATCCTGCCTATCTCTCCAGCCCGGAGGTTGTCCTAAGGCATCCATAATGATAACCATTGACACCCTTGTTCTCCATGAACTTGTCTAATTCCTTGATAGGAGTTAGATTCAGTGAACTTTAGGGTCCCACCAGCTCTGCAGTCATCATCATCATCATCATCATCATCATCATCATCATCATCATCATCATCATCATCAGCAGCAGCAGCAGCAGCAGCAGCCTGCCTCAGTAGAACTAGCTTCTTGTGTAATGGGAGCAGTGATAATCGCAACTCAGTTGCCAAGAATATCTGAAGAGACATACTGTATGTTAATGCAAGAGGATTTTTCCTTCCCCTTTTTGTTGCTGTCCTGACTACCTCCAGAATTTACTCCAGGAAAATTCCTTAATGCTCGAGACTCCAGAGCAGTGGTGGAGAACCTTCAGCACTTCAGATGTTTTGGACCATAACTCCCACAATCCTTTGTCATTAGCAATCTAGGCTTGGAATTCTGGGAGATGTGGAGTGCTGGAAGGGTTGCCACCACTGCTCTAGGGCAGTGGTTCCCAATCTTGGGTAACCCTGGTCCTTTGGACGGAAACTCAAAGTTGCCATTTGGGCAACACAGCTAGTGGTGAAGGCATTTGGTGCAAAATATTTTAAGTCAGGTCTTGTTTACTAGCTAATTGGGTGAGGGAAAGGAGAAGAATTCAAAAAAAACCCAACAAAGCATCATATGGCTACATGTTCATCCTATGTCCATCATCTGTATTTAGGCAGGCAGATGAGCATGGCTGTCTACAACCAAGCATACTGTGCCTTTATACCCTATGTCAGTTGCAGCAACCCTTCAGCACTCCAGATGATTTAGACCACAACTCCCATGTCCTGTCATTGGAAATCTAGGCTCAGAATTCTGGGAATTGTGGTCCAAAACATCTGGAGCACTGAAGGTTCACCACCACTGTCCTTTGTGGTGGCAAATCAGTCTACAGTGTTGCTGATCCGTCCTCATGTGTGAGTGCAGCTCCCGCTGCTGCTATCCCTTGAGATTAAACAGCCAACACGTAGTGGCATGAAGGATGAACTGTTCTCTCTGTGTAGCTGAAAACTAGCATATTTCTACATGAACAGATGTTGAGCCAATGAATGATTTTTCTTGGCCAATTTTCCTACTAAAACAAGAACTAAAATGGCAATGACCTTTTAACAGAATTTGGTCCTTTTGCTGTGGGTCCTGGGAGTTATATTTCCCTCTTACAGAATATAAATCTCATTGTGACAGGACTCTTGCCATCATGAGACTTTCTCAGTTGATGTTGCCTTTAGTGACAGAGCACTCAGGGCAACTGCCAGTGGAAGTGCCGAAAGCTGCTGTGGGAAGTCAGCATAGACAGGAGGAAGGTCCACAACCTAAACACCTCTAATCTGTCAGAAAGATTTTTCAGCTGCCTTTTCCCCTCCCTCTAGGGTGGCGAGGCCTCCTTTCTAGGTTACAGAGGGAATCTGCTGCTCTATGGGAATAAAGACTGGAACCTCATTCCTGTTTGACCAAGCTGCCTGATTACCAGTGGAAGCACAAGGAGTTTAATGAAGAGAACCTTCCAGAGTTGAATATCATGGAAAGATAGAGAACCCTAATTTCACATAGACTGCCTAACAGTTCTAGGAAGTGATTTCAGGAAGGTGACATGTAATAAAAAAAGCTGTCAATGCAGAAATGTCTGGATCCCACCCTACCTCAAATGTATCTGTTGGGAATGGGTTGTCTTCCTGAGAATCGTTGTCGCGGGCCAAATACATCTGACGTTATCTGTGCTTCAGCTTCTTCGATAATCTGGAAGTGCCTTTACTGTCTGGTATACTAACAACAGCAGCAAACAAAAAAAGAAAAAGAAAAGGCATAAATACCCATGTGTTTTATCAGCAACATTCTTGCAAGTCGAAATCCAGAAATACAAACATGCGGCAATAAACACGCAAAGAATGTGATAAGTCTGCATCAGTCTCTCTCTCCCTCTCCCTCTCTCTCCTTGTTTCCCTCCTGGTTTTTCTCTTTGGGTTTTTTAAGGTTTGTGGCAGGCTACAGTTCCTCAACGGACACTCACCATACAATTGCAGGGGACATGTTTACTTCTACTTGAACTTCTGCTAAGACAAACAGGAAAAATATGGGAGACCAGTGGACGAAAGAACCATCTAGATTTGCACTGGGTGTGTTTCAACTCAGCAAAGAGAGTTGGAAAGATAAGATAAAGAGATGGAAACGCATGGGCAGAATCCATCCAAAGTAAATCACCTAAGTCCCACTAATTTCACAGGGAACTGCTTCAGCACACATTCACAACGCTTCCAATGGAGTCAGTTATAGAACTTGACTTTGGCCGTGCCTTATGAGTGTCAATATTTCCAGCAAAAGACCAATGATCCATCTGGCTCCTCTGTGCTGTTGTGACAGCAGCCTCCAAGCCTCTCGGTGGGTTCTGATTCAGGAGTGAACACTTTCAGGTGACCAAGGAACAATGATTGCAGCATGGTCCTGTGTGTGTTTGCTTGGAAGCAAGCCTTGCCAAGTAGAGATGGGCACGACTTAGCGGTATTCCCGTTTCCGTTTCCGTTACTTGGTTCCGTTACTCTACGGAAACGGTAACGGGAATTACTCCGCCAGAATTCGAGCTCGAACCGACAAACGAACAATTTTGGTCTGATTTGTCATGCTCGTTACTTGCATCGCGCGATCGCGCGATGCCACGCGGCACAGAAAAAAAGTTTTTAAAAGTTAAAAAACCCGGTTCCCGGCCAAAAAGCAGGCGGAAATATGCGTGCCTGAGTGAGGGCACCTACCAGAGGGGTGGTTTCTGGAGGTCCCCGGCCTCCCCCCTCCTCCTTCCTGGGCTGCTCTGGCGTGTTGAGGGGTCTCTTGGAGCCTGCTGCTTCCCCTTCCTAGTGGGTGAGGATAGGAGGCACCCACGGGTGCCTCCAGGAGCCCGCTTTCCCTTTATAGCGGGCCAGAGGAGGCACCCACCCCACAGAGGTGCCTCCAGGAGCCCGCTACCCCCCCCCCAAAGAAACCAGTACTAACGACAACGAAAAAATGAAAAAATGAACCGACTAATTTTTGCGATTTTTTGCGAAAAACGAAAATGAGCCGACACGGGCTGCCTCCAACACACGACAACTCGAAAACGTCATTTTCCCTAGTCGTGCCCATCTTTATTGCCAAGGGTTTTTTTTGGGGGGGAGGGGGTATGTTCACTGCCACAGAATGGCACAGAATGGCAATTTGTGGGATGGGCCACATAGGATAGGAGCCCTGTCACCACACCACTGAATTTTGGCACCACAACAGCTGTGTAAATCATCCCTTTTTCTTCCAGGATGTTCAGGGACTCTGTGCTTTGTTTTTAGATGGAACATGCTCTTGGAAGCCTCTAGCACACAGAAGTCCAAAGACAAGGTGTAATACCTCCTATGCACTGTTTGTGTGGAAAAAGCCATAACTTTTAGAAATTCAGTGGTGTTGGCAAAATCCCTGCATTTACCCCATAAACAAGTCACGGGCAGGATAGGGCTTGTTTCAGAGGTGAACTCTGCATTCCTAATAGCCTCCGGTTGCACTGCTTGGAGTCTGTTAGGAAGCTCATCCTTCGAAAGGAGGTGCACAGCCTTATTTTCTTGTGAAAACAGCATCTTTGCTGTTAAAATGTGGAGAGACAGTAGATTTACTACCAAGAGTGGGTGTGGGGCCAGGGGTCTAGAGCAGTGATGGCAAACCTTTTAGAGACAGTGCCCAAAATGCGATTCAAAACAACAATAAATTTTCGCAAAGTGCCAATACAGCAATTTAACCTGAATACAGGTGGCTGTGAAGGGGCGATGTTGGGTGCCCAGAGAAAGGGCTCTGAGTGCCACCTTTGGCACCCATGCCATAGGTTTGCCAACACTGGTCTAGAGTGTTCCAGGGGTCCCAATGCAGTCCCCAGACCCCTAAGTCCCTTCATTCATAGTGCATCTGGCTGGCATAGAAATCAACAGGCAAACCATTTTCTCACATACAGGGCAACGTTAAATACCAATAATAGTGTGCTCTCAAGTCAGTTCTGATTTATGGTTACCTTTTCAGAGTGCTAAGTAGGACCAAACCTCTACCTAGATTTAAAATCACTAGTACAGTACTACCTCTCACTCTTCTGGGATGAAAAATTGAACTCAGCCTGCTTCTGCAGCCACAGCTAACATTACCACACCATAACTACAGTATTTCAGATGAAAATGCTAGTAAAGGAACATCTGCAAAAGCTAGTTAAAAAGGTTTGTGACAATGCCATCTGCTTCTGTAGCCAATAAAATCTCTTGGATGTGGAGGGAATGAATGACAGCAAAAGAGGAAATGCATCGTTTTAAAAATGCTCATAGATTTACATATGTATAGGTGCAAAATTAGAAAATAGGGTTATGATTTCAACAGTAATGCAGCAATCTTACTTCTGTGCAGAAGGCTGTGAGACCAGACCTATGAATCTTCTTAGTTTTCTGACATTTTAAAAAACGGGACTTAAGCAACGGACCTTCAGATTGGGGGTTGTCAAGAAAGACCTATGATGAGCCTAGGAAAAGGAGAAGTGGACGAGGGAGAGAGGTGATGTAGTCTCTTTCCCCCAGAGTTTGGAGAAAAATAACACTACAAATTCACAGAATTCCCCAGCCAGCATGACAAGTAATTGTGCTAGCTCAAGTATCCAGGAGTCATTGCTTTTTTTTTTATAAAAGGTGAAGTAAAATGTTGTTAGAAGTGCTGTTATTTTTCCATCTCTATTTCTCTCTCTCCTTGATGCTGGTGCCCTCTAAAACTAATCTAGAGGAATAGAAAGCGAAATAAAGGCATTCGACTATTTCCTATTTACCTTCCCCTGCCTCTGTTTTGTGTTTGTGTATGTGTGTGTGTTTTAAGTACTGTAGTATTATTTCCCTTGAAGGAAATCCTTTTTGCATTTTCTCCATAGGCGAAATAAGCTCTCTAAAGACCAAATGGGAAAAAGAGAACCTTATACAGTATGTTCTAAACTTCTCCCAATAGGTCATCCAGAACAGGGAGGGGCATGCATGCTATAATTCCTACAACTCTTTGACATATATATCCAAGGAATATGAGTGTCTGGTAGTATATTCATTTTTAGAGAAGGGCATGACTCAGCAAAATTTTCGTTTTCGTTTTCGTTTTTTCGTTTTTTCATTTTGTTTCGCAACAAAAACGAAAACGAAAAAAATTTCAGAAGCAAAACGACAACAGAAACGAAACAAAAAATTTTGCCGTGTTTTTCGTTTTCGTTACGGCAGGCACATTGCATTGAAAAGAATGCTAACGAAACGAAAAATTTTCATTTTCATTTTTTCTGTTTCGTTTCGTAACGAAAACGAAAACGAAAAATGTGCGAAAAAACCCCGAAAAACAAAAACGGACCCCTAAATGACAAACGAAAAACAAAAAATTATTTTTTTGAGTCGTGCCCATCTCTATTCATTTTTTCCAGATTATGAAACATCTCAGGTTGCTTTCCAAGCATCTGGATAATTCCATAAGCTGTACTCGTAAATATTCCTACTCAGTTTCTGGAGGAAGCGACTATTTAAACTTTAGATTGGTAAAAGGAAGTATAAGGCCTTCCTCAGCCATCAGCTCTTTTCAACGGCATGTCTTCATGAGCC